>JAJJMB010014738.1:1467414-1805393 GCA_023531105.1 Papaver atlanticum | reverse complement strand
AAGTGCTATGTATTGATCGTCTTGAGACGGATGTTTCCAGCACACTTACTAAGATCACAAGGGATTTTACGAAAGTGTGGTGTTTGTTGTGTGAAAAGAATTTAGTAACTTTCTTTCCAACGATGATCAAAACGAGCTTTTCATTGGTAATTGTGGTGCATAGGTTAACCTCAACTTTATATTAAGCTAAAGCGAATATATATATATATATACTGCATATAGTTTGCGAGTAAGATAGGAAGAACATGTCCAGCCTGTTCTGCGTAGTTCCCTTATTATATAGGCATATATATACACAAGCTTTGTGTACATATATATATATATATATATATATATATATATATACTTTCTGAGTAAAATAGGAAGACCATGTACAGCTTGTGTATTTATATTCTGAATATAATAAGGGAACTACGCAGAATAGGCTGGACATGTTCTTCCTATCTTACTCGCAAACTATATACATTATATATATATATATATTCGCTTTAACTTAATATAAAGTTGAGGTTATCTTAAGAACCATAATTACCAATGGAAGCTCATTTTGATCTTCTTTTGATAGGAAGTTACTAAATTCTATTCACACAACAAACACCACATTTTAGTAAAGTTCATTTTGATCTTAGTAAGAGAAGTGGAATTCTGTAAACACCAGTCCCAAGATGATAAATACATAGCACTTTAATGCAAATGGGAGTATTCCTAGTTGGTTGTTTTTGTTCTTGGTTAATTAATCGAAGAGATTTCTCAACTCATTGCGGAATAAGGTCAAGTGGAAGATTTCTTGTTTTCCTCTTTGGATGTTTTTGTTTTTTGTTAACCAAAGAATGATGATGACGTGTGCCCTCACCAGATTGTTGTGCGACTAACAGGAGAAAGAGGTGCGGTCAAACTGCGAAACCAATGCATCCTTTCGCTATAAAAAAATATATTTTTAAAAGTATGAGGTTTATGATTATATCATCGCGCTTATGTTTAGTATGGGAATCAGGTAAATTTATATTTTTATTCATGGTGATTAAAGTTATTTTACTTAAAATATTAAGCAATCTAGAATACTGCTTGTGTTTCAGTTTCGCTACTTACTTATGTCTAATTGATGGTGTTTAAATATAAGCATTGAGGACTTCAGCACAAAAGACTTCAACTCATGTTATATCGGAATACGGTCAAATGGGATGATGTAGTGTTTACAAACTACAATCGCACTTTGATATATCCTTCGTCGCACTGATATTACGTCTTTTACACTTTAAAATATGGTGCACAAACAATTGATCACGTGAAATGTGGTGCATAATACAAATTTCACCGTATAGAATTTTGTGTATAGTAACTTGAATCAACATGTATAATAACATAGATTTACCTGATTCATGTACTAAGCATAAGCGAGATGATGTAATCATCATCCACATATTTTGTACTTAGGTTTCTCTGGTTGCTCCAAATCTATTTCATTCACTACTGATTTCATGATGATCATCATCATCACATTTTTTCTGTTCAAGTCCTAATCTTTATCAACTTCTTCCTCTGCCATTGGGGTCTTGTCTTTTGATAGTTTTGGAGCCCTATATCTGAACTTTGTTTCAAGTTTTTTTTCTTCTCTTCTCTTGGCTTAATTTTCTCTCTGGAGAATGAATATACTCCATTTCACATTTATTATTATTTTATTTTATTCCCCTTTTCTTCTCACACATATTCGGCTAATCCCAAGAGACGCATGCAGCGGTTAAATCTAGAGAAAATTGGCTTAACCTTCACTAGATAGTAATAGTAGGGTAATAATACCCTATTAAAATGTCATGTCCTTTAGACCTCCTTCATGACGTAATGGTTATACCCGTTAGAATACAATAGTTATGGTATGGTTAGCTAACCTAGGATTCCATACCATAACTAATGTAATCTCATATCAATACAATACTCTCCTTATGGGATTCCTCCGTGGATGTAGGCAACACTTGCCGAACCACGTTAATTCTTTGCCTATTTTTATTTATCGTTTTCTAGCCCTAATTCACATAATCATCATCAAATCATCGTGTTTAGTGCCTAAAATTATTTTTGGGTACAAACATTGGCGTCGACTAAGGGGATTCGTGTAAAAAGGTCGTGTTTTTCCATTGAGAAAGGTGCGGGAAATACCTCAAAATTCGTGCACGAATTTCCAGCTAAAATAAGCAAAAAATAAAATTAAAAAAATAATAGGGTTGAAGAAACCGTTACGAGGTTGAAGAAACCGTTGCGAACAGTTAAAGAAACTGTTACAAACAGATGCAGAAACTGTTGCGAACAGTTGAAAAAGCAGTAGCAGAAGCGTTACACAACAGTCACAAATATAATTGTTACAGAAGGCGTTGCCAAAGCTTTTTCTTTATCACTACACCAGATCCATGGAATCTGATCCTTAGGATCTGTCCATCCACATCATCCACCATCACGTACAGCTCCAGATCCATCTAATCTGGTCCGTCAGATTTACAAGATCAAATCCGTACGATCTGTCCAGCTTAACGTACACCAGCGATCCAGTACTTCTCATGCGCTGACTAAGCAGTGTACATTCAGCGCCACCTGTGTCCATCTCAGCTCCATGATCCAGTAAGAAGTTGACACGTTAGCACTACTGAACCAGTCATTACTGCCACGTCAGCACTTTCGAGTCAGCGATCCTTCGCGATTGAATGTTCTGCCACGTCAGCATCCAGTCAGCTGCCACATCAGCAAACATGTCAGCATCCAGTCATCTGACACGTCAGCAAACTTGTTGCTCTCGGTGACCCAGTTCTGCCATGTCAGCACCGATCAGGTGCCACGTCAGCAATGAGATCCCATTCAGTGATTTTGCACTGTCAACACTGCCACGTATGCAACAGCACACGCGCTTCGTTTGAATCTTGTTTCATCAATAACTTCTTCGTTATAAGTCCGAATTCAGTGATTTTTGGCTCGTTTAAATCGTCTTTCGATTGTCTACATCATGGAAGCGAAAATTCCAGTGTTTGAGAAACTTTGATGTGCACTTGGAGCAGCAACATGATCGAGTTCGAGGTTCGTGGACAGCAACATGATCGAGTTCGAAGTTCCTGGATAGCGACATGATCGAGTTCAAGACGAGGATTGCTTAGACCCTTCAATATTTAGCCTTGCATCACTTCGCAAGCACCTAAAGACTCACCTTGCACGTGAGCACTAAAGTCTTGATTTTATCGCAAGCAAAAAATCTCGTCTTGCACGTGAGTATGAAAGTCTTGCAGCTTGGCAAGCATAAAGTCTCGTCTCAACCACGATCCCAACGCCCGATGTTGGTCCATAGTCTCGTCGAACCACGAGCCCAATGCCCGATATTGGTCCAAAGACTCGTACTCAACACAAGCAACAGCCAGCCTGCCCGAGCAGCGAGCACTTTAGCCTTGTTTCGTTGCGAGCAAAAAGCTGTCCCCCAGCCGCAAGCACATACACTACATTCCTCTTAAGTCTCGACTAGCTCCCGAGCATCACAAGTCCACCACGTGGCAAAAAGTCTCGCCTAGCACGTGAGCAATTTTTTTGCAGGTAATTACAGTTGGGGGAGTCTTTGTAATGTCTATACTCACGCTTGGAGGCGAGTTTCGTCATCAACGGTCAACGCAGAAAGAAAAACAATCTTCTTAACCACCAACAAGTTGGAGGTTAAGATGGGGCGATGTTTGTACCGTGTGTAAAATACACGGAAGGCCCGTAAATCAATCCCGCGAAGAAAGATTCCAGAAGTCTTGTTGCCCTAGTTGCTTGCACATCAAGTTTATATCAGAAATAGGGTTACATAAACACTATAAATACATGTATCCTAAACCCTAAGAGGATATGGAATCCTAGGTTAGCTAACCATACCATAACTATTGTAATCTCATATCAATACACTACTCTCCCTATGGGATTCCTCCGTGGATGTAGGCAACACTTGACGAACCACGTTAATTCTTTGCCTAGTTTTATTTATCGTTTTCTAGCCCTAATTCACATAATCATCATCAAATCACCGTGTTTAGTGCCTAAAATTATTTTTGGGTACAAACAACTGTTACAGTCGGTATTGCATTCAACCACTTCTATGTCCCTGCCTATTTCTATTTCTGTTTCTATTTCAAGTGCTAATTTGAAACTTCAAATTTAGAGAGGAAGAAAACGAACCGCCGTTTTGAATCTTTGATTAGGGAATGATTTTAGATACATCGATTCCAGTGAAAGTCAAAGAAAAACAGAAAATTTATAAGATCCCAATGGATCTTGTTGTCTTACATGTAACCTAATCCTCTGTGCCTAAATGAGAGTATTCATTTGTTCTTCTCTCTCTAAGCATACCTTTTCTTACTGTTCTTTAGGAAATAAAGTAAAGAAAAATGATGGAAAGCCATAAGAGATGGAAGTATGGAACTGATTGATACTTGACAGATGATGATAAATTTGCATAACAGTAGAATATATTATGGAAACCACGTCTAAATGGAGCGATGATGGTAACCAATAAAATCTTCGTAAGAATGAGGTGGTTAATAATCTATCCTTGATCGAATTTCAAGCACTTTTTGGCTACAGTGATTTTCTCTACTTTCCATCTCTTTGTCATCTGTGATGATTGGTTTGCAATTTTCTGGGTTTTTTTTCTTCTTTTTTTTTATGTTTTTAATTTATACGAGAATACCAAATTAAAAATACCTCCTTAGCCAAAATCCAGCTTCATATAACCGTAAGTATCCCCAATTTGTGAGAGTATCTCTCAATTGTGCCTTCTTAATAATAGTAAAAATAAAGGAAAAAGTTTAACTGAAAATGAAAAAAAAAACGCGTCAAACCCGAGTTATTGGTGCGTCCAAACCAGACACGCACAGGACGCTCAAATTAGTACATCGGACACGCGTCGTGTCAACGTCCCGTATCGGACACAAGTCGGATGCGGACACTGCTCAAAAAATGAAGCGTCCGTGCAACCCAGGAAGGAAGTGTAGTATTTAAGACCCGAAGTGATTGAAATATGAAGGACTACCTAACTGACATGGACACACCAAGTACAGGTAGTTACATCCTGCTGCACATATTAACAAACCCCAGCTTCACATTTCACTAGACAACAACATATCAATGATCAAAATTCATTCTTTTTTTTTCTTTTTTCTTTTTTTTTTGAAAGAAAATCAACTTGCATTTCAACAACTAATTTACATAGTTAGCTTCTGCAATTGTCTTGCAGAAGCTTCTGTTTTATGATAGTAGGAGGAGAATCACACCACACAGCATTACATTGAGTTTTTAGAGCAAACTTAGCTAAAACATCTGCAGGCCTATTACATCTTCTATTGAGATAACTAACATTGCACTCATGGAACATGGATCGCATATCTCTTATATACTTGATGAGATGGATATCTTCTCTTTTGCAGCATAAATCAAGCCTGGAAATAGCATCTGCCACTCCTTTATTGTCAGTTTGTACAATTAGCTTTTTATAATGCCTCTGTTGCGCCCATTTCAAACCTTCTAAGACTGCAAGGGCTTCTGCTTGATCGATATCCCTTACAGTTGTGTAGATGGCTTTAGCAGCTAAGAAAACTCCTGCAGCATTACGAATAACAAGTCCCAAACCAACAGATTTATGATTATTAATGATGGAAGCATCAACAGTGATGGAAATGCATCCCTGAGGTGGAGGAAACCAGTGCATATGCAAATGTAATGGCCTATTGTTATGTACTGATGTATGATCATCTGGATGAATATCTATATAGACCTGTTGGTAATAGTGATATATGCCTGTGATAGTGTTAATTGGGTTAGGCTTAATATTCTGGAACACCAAAGAGCAAAGAGTTTTCCAGATAAACCACATTGTAACCACCACCAAATTGAGGGAGTGAGCTGCCCAAAATGAGATTGGATTCTGCTTTTGGGTCCATGATAGGAACCACTGTTGTAAGCTATGAACTGGAAGAGTATGAAACCATAAGTATTCAGAAATACCAAACCAAACTGCTCTTGCAAATGAACATTTTAACATAAGATGAAGAGCAGTTTCAGTCTCCTTCCCACACATCTGAGATTTATAAGGAGAGTATTTAAAGATTACTGCTGCCACTGGTAATATACAGTGTGTTAACCTCCACATGAATAATTGCAGTTTATATGGTATCTTCATGTGCCATAATTTTAACCAATAGAGTTCAGGAAAAGGTGTTGTTAAATTCATACCTTGTTGATGTTGACGAACTAATTGGTTATAAGTTGAACTCACTGTGAACTTGCCTGTTCTTGTGAGAGACCATTGCAGACAGTCCTCGGCTTCAGGGATTAATGGGATGTTTGTTATTTCAGTTATTGTAGCAGGATTGAAGTATATTTGAAGTTGTGATAAGTCCCATTGCTGATTGTTGGTGATGAAATGAGATAACTTCAGTTGTTGCACCTGATTCAGTGGTGGTGAAGGAGTGGTTGTAGATGTAGTTAACCAGTTGTGTTTCCACGGATGTATTTGGGTGCCATTTCCAATAGCCCATATATAGTGTTGTTTGACTATCTCGAGTCCGTGTAATATACTTCTCCAAATCCAAGTCCCTTTTGCTGGTAATATATCAGTGAGTAAATCCTTGTTGATGAAGTATCTAGCTCTTAATACTTTTACCCATGGTGCTTCTGGTTCTGTCAATAACCTCCAAGCCAATTTTGCTAGCAATGCTAAGTTAAAAAGCTGTGGATTTTTAAAACCCAGGCCACCTAGTCGCTTAGGAAAACATAATGAAGTCCAAGATTTACATACATAACCTCCAGTAGTTGATTTGTTCCACCAGTGTCTTCGTTGGATTTGATTTATCTTCTGAATGGTGTTGGTCGGCATACGGAAGTAGTTCATGTGGAAGTTAGCCATGTTACTGATGACTGCTTGTATTTGCGTAGACCTTCCAGCTTGGTAAATAATTTTTCCTTGCCATCCTTGCAGGCGAAACTGCATTCTATCAATTGTTGGAGTAAAACATTCTGTTTTATTTCTAGACATGAATAGTTTAATCCCCAGATACTTTTCAGTAAGTGGCATGGATTTCATATTCAACATCTGCAGAATATCTTCACATGCTGCTGGCGATAAATTGGAACTGAAGCAGACACTTGATTTAGAGTAATTGACCAATTGACCCGAGATGCTACTAGACTTTTGAATGATATCTTTCAAGTTATGGATGTAGTTACCTTTTGCTTCCGTAAACAGCAGACAGTCATCCGCGAAGAATAAGTGGGTAATGGCTGGGCTGTGCATTGCTGGTTTTACTCCTTTGATGCGTCCTTCAGATTGAGCGGCTTGTATCATCCTACCGAATCCTTCCATGCATAAGATAAAGAGATATGGTGATAAGGAATCACCTTGCCGTAATCCTCGAGTAGGGCAGAAGGCTTGTGTTGGAGAACCATTAATCAAAAGTGAGATGGGGACAGTGGTTATGCATTGAGAAATGAGTTGACACCATTGTGAACAAAAGCCGAGTTGTTTCAGTATTTGAAGCAAATAGGGCCACTCTATGCGATCAAATGCCTTGGACATGTCCAGATTTACACCAAGCACACCAGAGCAGCGTTGTGTTCTTTTCATATATGCAATTACCTCATGTGTTATTATGGTATTGTCTGCAGTGTTTCGTCCTGGTACAAATGCAGCTTGCCAGGGGGAAATTAATTTCGCAATCATAGGTTTGAGGCGATTTGTGAGAAGTTTAGATATTATCTTATATGATACATTGCATAAACTAATTGGTCGATAATCTGAAGCTGTGTAAACATGCTCTGATTTGGGTATAAGTACTTGGAAGGTATGATTTAATTGTTTAAGGAGATAACCAGAGGTAAAGAAAGATTGTACCATACGAGTGACTGCAGGGCCGACAATAGCCCATGATTTTTGGTAAAAGCCGGCTTGAAATCCGTCGGGGCCTGGAGCTGCCCAAGGCTTGATTTGAAACACCGTAGCTTTAACTTCTTCTTCTGTTGGGACTTGTATTAGCCGCAGATTATCTTCTTCTGTCACACAAGCTGGAAAAAGCGACAGAAATTCATTATCAATCTGCGGATAGTTGTGACTGCTTGAAAGTGCTGCAGTAGAATGTTGGTGATATCTTCTCGGCTGGAATGCCATGTACCAGTGTTGTCTTGAATGGAATCAATCTGGTTACGTCTTCGGCGGTAATTGGCTCTTGAGTGGAAATATTTGGTGTTCTTATCTTCGCAGTGAAGAATTTTTTTCTCTAGATTGCTGAAACATTATGCTATTATAAGAATCATATAAGTCAGTTAACTTATCTTTCAGAGCTTGAATAAGTTGCTGATCACAGTTTGACTTCAAAGCTGCTTGTAGCTGATCTTGTGCGTGAGCAATTGAGGTTGGGATATCACCAGATGTAACATTCTTCCACTGTTTAAGAGCTAGCTTAGTTGATTTTAGTTTGGTAGCAAATTGGAACCCTGCCGAGCCTTTGACATTTATTTTCCAGCTTGAATCAATAATCTCCCTACATTGTAGATACTTAAACCAGTATGCATAGCAACGAAATGGTCTTCGAGGGAGAGGTGTACTTGGATCTGTATGCAGCGGGATTGGTGAATGATCTGATCCCACAGGTAGTAAATGATATACCAGGGCTTCTTTATACTTCAGGAACCAGGAGGAATTAGCTAATGCGCGATCTAGTCTGACTCTAACTTGAAAATTAGCTTGTCTGTTGTTAAACCAGGTGAACGGGCTACCGGAGAATGGCACATCCATCAAACCCATGTGATCAATTGCGTTGAGAATAGATGAATGCGAAGGGGCCGTATGAGTTGAAAATGTCTGCTTTTCTGACTGATGCAACGTTATATTCAAATCTCCCACAATCACCCATGGTTGTGTAATATGTTGGCTCATCTGTGTGATGTATTCCCATTGATATTTCCTTAGGTTTGTGTATGGTGATCCGTACATACAGGTTAACATCCAAGTTTCTGGCTCTGAATTTGACTTGACGATAATGTTAACTAGATATGAATTGTTGTCTTGGATTTGAAAAGAAAACCCGTCCTTCCACAATAAAGCCAAACCACCCTTTCTACCAACATGAGCTATTGACCAATAGTTTGGGTAATGAATTCTACTTAGGTAAGAATTAATCTTTGGAGGATGAGTGTGAGTTTCAGATAAAAATATGATGTCATTTATAGTTGCGTATGATATTATGTAAGTGATTTCTAGTGTTTGGGTTGCGTAGACCCTGAACATTCCATGCAAGGATATGCATGATGTTGGAAATGCAGAATGATTGTATAAAAAAGAAAAGTATTAGAATTGAGTACAAGTTTAACAAAATAAAGAGAGTTGAAAAATACCTGGTATGTCGTTTCCCCTGGTTCCTTTCCTTTGAGTCTATCATGACTAAAAGCGATGTTATCACTAGAGTCTTGTTCCATGGCCTCCAAAGTATGAGAAGCTGGAGTGGTTGTACTCGTTAAATTTGATATGATTGCAGGCTGGATTTCTAGAGTCTCAGATCGAGGTCGTTTTTATCCTCTTGAGTATTGATCTTGCGCAGTGGATTCATTAACCTGAGTTGTAGTTGAAGATGGCAATTCAGTTATTACAGCAGCTGGTACTTCTTTTCTTGACGCTGCACTTCGACGAGCAGGGGTAAA
Source organism: Papaver atlanticum (assembly GCA_023531105.1). Taxonomy (NCBI): domain Eukaryota; kingdom Viridiplantae; phylum Streptophyta; class Magnoliopsida; order Ranunculales; family Papaveraceae; genus Papaver; species Papaver atlanticum. The sequence goes on along the minus strand of JAJJMB010014738.1, from coordinate 1,795,700 downwards.
AGACAATGGAATTGCTTGTTCTTCAATCAGCATTTTCGCAGTAGACAAACAACTAGTTCGCTGATGATCAACGGTGAGACACTTGTTACATAAATGAAATGAAGGATTAATATACTGAATCCGAACCCATTCTCGAGCACCGAATTGTCTTTGAATAAAGTAGCCACGTCTCCATGGGCGTTTAACAGAAAAGAGAGTTGTAATTGTAGCTGTACCATTTATCGGAAAGAAGTTATTTTCTGGTAAGAGTTCTCCGCCAACCAGCTTTGCTAGCCTTTCAAATATTTTTGGAGTCTGATATTCTCTAGCCATATTCTGTATTTCATATGCGACTTTGACAGTACTAAAATCCACCTCCTCAAGTGTAATACTTGACAGTACTATGTGTCTATGACTAGTTGACAACCAACACTGCGTGAGCCCACAGGGCATGAACGTATAGTGAAACACGGTATTAGCCCACAGCCACATTGGACGCAGGCTCCAAGCCCACATGTAGCGTACGATATCAGTAGAGGTTGGAAAACGACGCGGTGCATGTATATAACAAGAACCTTTATGACAAGTTAGAGCAAGTCTTATGGTGGAATCCAAGCTATTCCAAGTGTGAAAAAATTGTGGAATGTCAAGTCTAATGGCTTCCAAGTTGGGGTCTTCCACAATTTTTCCAAGCCATGATCCATGATTTCGTGGGATGGTTTGTGGAATCCATGGAAACGCAAATCAGATTAGCGTAAAATGCTATTCAGAATAGCGCGCTAGAAGACGGAAAAGCCAATAAAAATAGCGCCCAATGCTAATCTGAATAGCGTAAAGCGCTATTCTGATTAGCGAACTGTTGGAAATCTAATGGTTGAGAGAAAAAAACGCTAATCTTAATAGCGTAAAGCGCTATTCTGATTAGCGTAAAACGCTATTCGGATTAGCGTTTTTGTTGTTCCACCACTACACTTACACTTCCATCCACAATTCCAAATGTTGAGGTGGCGTGGAAGATGGAAGATGGAACTCTTCCACCAGAATAGCTTGCAAGGTATTTAGTCTAGTTGTATGCTTGGTTCCCTTTATGATGACTACCTTAATGTTGGACTCAGCTGATAACAAGATTTTGTGCATCAGGCTTGCTAAGGTGAAGTTTTTTTACCAGATTCATACTTATTAGTAAAACTATGCGGCACTATGGATTTTCCTTCGTTGGTTTACTTATTTTCTATTCCATTTGTATCTCATTTGTTCGGAACCCCTTATTTTCTTTCCAATTTTTCCTTTGGTAGATCGGTTGTGCAGAAGAAGGATAGCGTTAATGATGTTTTGGCACATTTTTTCGGAACCCCTCATGCATATATTGCGTGTTATGTGGGTTTGAATGTTGGATTTTCTGGATTTTTATAGCGGTGTACATAGCTGTACACAATAGTGTAAATTAGAATTCTAAAAAAATGAAAATTATATAGTCATATGGGTACTCTTTTTGTAGATCTCGGAAAAAGTTTTCCGAATGTGTAAAGTTTGTGAATTTTGGACTAGCGGTTTGAAAGATAAATTATTTTTTAATTATTTATATATTGTTTAAAATTGTTGACGTCATCCCGAGTCATTGTGGACTAAACTGAAAAATATTTGGACTAAATTATAAATAATAAAATTATTAGTGTATTTTTGCATTTAGACTAATCTGTACCTAGTTGATTCGTATTTTTCACGATATAACTGTTGTGGCGATGGCAAGGTACCACACTCTCGTGGAAGCTAATAAGCTATATGAAGTGACAGGTGGTTTCACTAAGTGACTCATGGAATTTATTTGATAAAGCTGTTGAGACTTTGAGAGGTTTATTAATGTTTCTATGAATGATGTTGTGATATTGGTGGAAAACATACTACAGATGTCGTTATTTGTTATAAATGGGACCACTTGTGTCTTAGATATTCTTGAAGATGTGGAAGTAATACCCTAGGGGTGAGATTTCTAGTTATATTAATGTTGGAAGTAAACGATGACATTGATTTTTCCAGAGAGAAGGATTACAAAATTTAGGTCCCAAGTTCAAAAGGGAACGACAGCACGACGGTTCTGAGGAGTCCTGCCCGAGTTAGTTTCATATTTTTGTTCAAGGGTGTTAATGCCTTTGCGTTATCCTTTCTACTTGAAATTCTAAGTCTAGAAATTATGAAATTGTGTTCAAACGGAGTACTCTACTGTCTTGCTTGGGTAGCTAGACCTGAAGTTTTTGAAGAAGAATAAGAAATAGGCGTGTTTTTTTTTTTTTTTTTCTTTCTTTCTTTCTTTCTTTCTTTCTTTTAGCTATTTAGTGAGGCTTTTGATTTTGCAATTAGGGGTCTCTTGGCTTTTAGTGAAGTTATTTATTTTTACCCCTTTGGTTTATGGGGGTGGGGGGCCTTAGAGCCCTCTTTTGTAATTCTTGTAATTACGTTTTTTGTTTTAATAAACTATTGGACTTAGCAAAAAAAAAATCGCTCAAGCAAGCAATATTCGTTCGGACGAGCAATATTTGCTCAGGCTATCAATATTAATCACGTTAATTTAATTATCAATATGTCCCAACAGACATGTTCAATCATGTCAACAACTGACTAATTAAATACAAGTCTGCCTTGTAGACTCCACAATCATGAGCATCAATCATGTCACATGGGGGATATTAATTAGGGTTTTGGTCTGGCGTCCTACGGCACGTGTGTTCATCCACGATGAGAAATGTGAGTAAGTCGTGTAAGTTGTTGAGGGAGTTAGCAAAGTAGTGGGTGGACAGTCAACCAAGTCTCCACACAACTCGGAACTGGTTTTACAACGATTTCCCACTTTCCCACTCTTTCACTCGAGCAACTGTCACACTTACTGGAGATCAATGTGTCTACATTCTGGCAATATAAATAAGTCTCTGAATTCACGATTGAAAGACGATATCAGATATATGGGTATTATCACAAGAATTCTCATCTAAACAATCACTCTCAATTGAGCAGAATTCAAACTTATTCGATCACAGAGGTTAATTTGCAGAAACTTACTACACATTCATGATCCTTGATCACCATTGATCTCACACACTTCTCAGCTCCCCTCCTACAGATTGACCATTTTCCCTCTTTGTAACCGAATTGACTCTGGAATGGCCATTGTCTTTGAAAAGACGAGGGTACCCAAAGATACCTCAATCTAAAACTTTTCCACCTATAAGTCCTTTCTCCGAAAGTTATTGTCTATGGACTGAGTCGAGACAATACAACGAATCGGTTCACACTTCGTGTGATCGTCTATGGATACGAGATCGAGACAATACGACAACAAGATAACTTGCGTGATTGACTATGGATACAAGATCGAGACAATACAACAACGAAGTATGATAACTTAATAATAGGTTCGGACTTAATCAAACACTATAGGATTGCTATCAAGTAATTAGGAATTAACTTTTGTGTATTTTACTTCTAATTATAATAAATCAATTATAATTGCGGAAATAGAAAAGTAAAAGACACAGCAAGATTTTGTTAACGAGGAAACCGCAAATGCAGAAAAAACCCAGGACCTTGTCCAGAATTGAATACTCTCATAATTAAGCCGCTATATAAAATCTAAACCAACTTCGTGTAGTTGAGACCAATCAACTAAACCTATAGTTCACCTAGTTCCCTAAGTATCCCTGTGCCTCCAACTTGCAATAAGTCATGCACTTGGAACAATTCATTTGGTTCGTATTCAAAACAGTAAAGGAACAACAAATATGTTCGGTAACAACTCTTTTCAAACAACGTGATATGAGTTTGACAAAAGGATCTTCCGTTTATCCCAATAAACTCCTTTGTCGGGTTCTTAGATCAATCTATTCAACAACTGCCAAAGTAATTGTTTAGACTATGCAATCAATAATAGGATCTGATCAAGATACTAAATACTGATTCCGATCTACACAACTAATCAATCCAATCTATCAAAAGATAAACCGATTATAGATCCCCAGCCGATCAAGTTTTGTGCACACAAAAGATTATGAACTCAAATAAGAAATCTTCTTTGTCTTCAAATCTTCTTAGATCTTCAATAAACACCTGCACACAAACAACTTGAATCTCTTGTGATCAATCACATACGGAATGGAGTCTGTTAACGATAGATTATCACAAGACGTCTTTAGATCTACAAACAGTCTAAAGATCCCCGTCGACATTTCGATCTAGTTTTAGTGAATCTTATATCAGAAGAGAATATTCTCAAGCATAAACAAACTAGGTGCAATCAAAGTTCAACAACCGTTAGTCAATCAAATCAATCGAAAACTAATAATAAACTGCAATTATCTAGTTTCCCACCAACGGTACTCGTAGAGCTTCTCAATCCCAAAGAAGTCTTTAAAACGAGCGATCATAAGAGATTTCGCCTAATTAGGGTACTTTCCTCTCTGAATAGACGGCTTCACCAGTAACAACACAACTAGGTAGATTTGCTGGCTCTGAGGATTAGTTTGCTCGAAATGAAAACTTCAATATTTATAGACCAAGGAAGTTTGGACACAAAGGAATTTCTAAAACCGAATATTCTCAAAGATATGCAATAAAGCCAAAATCGGTTTTCATAATTCCTGGAAATGCTCTGTCCAAATATTGACCGAAATCGAAGTAGAAAATCTCCAATTAGTAAATGCACATTGCCAATTTTTATTTTCTAAAGATATGTATTTAATTGTTGGAAATTAAAAGCATATAAATTTAAAATATTCTCAATTTATTTCGATCCGGGATTCTCCTTTAGTTATCAAGGAATACCTTTGAACAATAATAGATAATAATTACTGCACATGTTCAAAGTATGTCGACATCTTTACTTTATAAATCCTTTTTCATATTTACAATCTTGGTACCGATTTGCCACACTTCCAAACCAGTTTAGAATTGGTTCATCTGATTTCCAAGAACTATGTGATTTATCAAAAACATTTAATCACCATTCATGGGTGTAACGGTTACACCAAACACAAAGTTCGGTTCTACCTCCAAGTGGCTACTAGGATCGGTCACACTAGTTTCCATAAAATGGCTAACTAAGTACCGGGATCGGTTACCACTTATTTATGGTACTTACTTGTGATTGGTTGCACAAGTTATAGGATCGGTTACACCAATTACTAAAACTTGTTAACCTACTACAAGGATCGATTACACATCTTGTGATTAGTCCCACCAAGTTCTAGGATCGGTTACCCAATGACTAGGAATGGTCACACCAATTACAAATATCGATCATACCATCTCAGGTGATTACTTAAGATTGGTTTCACTAATAAAAGTCATACTGATACATAAGTCAGGCATTGTGAATAGTTTTACCAAGATACATAAACAAGTTATGAGCAGTTATACTAAACACACATATTCGTAATCCAAAGATTTGCAATGAATAACAATACCAATAAGCCTAGCGATTTCCCTTTCGATTCACAAAACAAGTTTATGAATTGTACCTACTTTAAACGAATGTAAAACATTGTTTCCTAGGAAGAAATCTTCACCCATACCCATACATAATCACAATAACATTCATACGATTATGTCGATGTCTTATATACGAAGTTCAAAAGATAGACGTTATACTTCGTATTATAATTCCTTAATACTACGTCTAACTAGAGTATAATAATTCACAGCTTCGCAGTTATGTTTTCAATATAGCATGACTTGAAAGATACGTTAGGAATGAAACAGTTCAAGTCAAAATATTACTAACCTCGAGAGGAAGGATGATGTCGTCGATGTAGCTCTTTACTTCTTCACATTCTTAAAGTATTCGAGTAATACTTATATGTCTCATATCCTAATAACTTTCTAGCTAACATATACGAAGTTGACTCTAGTAAATAATCAAGCGACTCTTTAAATGAGTTTTGGTTCACTAAAATATGACAACCAAACTTGACATACCAACGCTTGGTGGGTTCAACCGAGCAATGCTCTTACAATCTCCCCCTTTGTCAATTTTAGTGACAAAACTCTTACATCATATGGATAAACAAATTACAAGAATTCATTATACATACGCTTGATTCCAAGTTTCAACAGTACAATAACCTGTATACATTCAATCCACAAATGCCGTTGTTGACATTATAATAACAAAGCTAATACTCCCCCTAAAGGTAAGATAGGTAGATTTTCAATCCGCACATATTTATTATTCCCTTTGTAGTTAAGATAACCACAAGTATCAATATGATATGTTTCTCCCCTTTGGTCTATACTTTACTCTTTCATTAGATATAACGTTTAAGCACCATTATCCTTTTCTTAGTGATACCAAATCACTTGTTTACTCCATATATTTCTCCCCCTTTTTGTCACAAAATGACAAAGGTACGAGCAAATAAAAGAAAAACCGAAAGGATCTTACAAATCTTAAAAGACTTGCAAACTATAACAGTTAAGCACGAGGGTTCCACACACCATTTTAGATAACCAATATCAAAACCGAAACTACAAAGTAATTTTGTTTTGATATGTTACCAAGGAAACAATTGCCCGAAGCAATTTTCCCTAATAGTTTAGCAAATCCAAAATTGACTACGCACCTTAGTTCTTTTGCTAAACCGATTGTACAAATACAATCGCTTGTTCGATAAGACCAAAATAAAGATCAGAATTAACTTTATTTTTCTCATCGGGTTCTAATTATTCAAATAATAACTTAGACCTTTCACTTTTAAACAAGATAAGTACTAGGTTAGTTAACTAGTATTTCTTGTTAATGCATTCGATTAGACTTGAATATCCAAAACCTCCACTTTGATAAGTCTAACTAAGATCAGAATTAACTTAGTTTCTCTTATCCGGAATCGAATTGGACTAAACAATTGATCCCGAAAACCTTATTGTTAAGCAATAAACAATTCATACAAACCAAATAAATTAACTTGCATAATTATTCATCTCAACCGTAAGATAATTGAAACAAACATAGACATTATAGTACCGCAATTGCACCGAAATTTCGTAAGCCTAAACAATTGATACCAAACCATAAAGAAAGATAACAATAGTTTTTCTTAACCGGAAACAATTGAATCACACACATACATCCATATACAAATAATGGAAAAAACATCAACTGCACCGAAATTTTGTTAAGCAAAAGCAAAATATATGCAATAAAAACAGGCTTTTCTTAAACAAGAAAACGATTAACTAACAAATTCGTTACCTTAAGTTCTGCATCCTCTTCTCCTTTTCTTTGCATCTTTCCGGGGAGGAATATCACTATGTTGTCATCCTCTTGCAAGACAAAAGAACAACAACAAAAACCAACCTTTACCAGAGAAAGGTTGAAAATAAGTTTTAACTAATGCGATGCAAAAGTTGAAAACACGAAACACATATGCTTTTATGCTAAACCAAAAATGATTCAACATATTGTGACCTTTTCACACATGAGTTTCAATCGGAACCCCTTATGATCCTTTGATAAAGCCTATCATCATGGTCTAGAACTCAATCCCGCTAAATCAAAAAGTCACCCAAACCATAAGGGTTCACATCATATGAGATCGAATATTAAGGTTATGAAACCCGAAATCAAACATCCCATAACACAAATGCAATACACCATAAATATTCAACAAAGTATCAAGTATTTCAATTACCTCTATCTTGTAGGGAATTGAATTGCGAAACCAACGCAAAAAGAATGAGGTCATTCCGAGTTCGGACGAAGAAGTTATGGGCAAAACAGTTTTACAGTCCTTCGTATGGACCTATCACTAGGATCGGTTACAAAATCACTAGTAGTCACTAGGACCGGTTACTAGGATCAGTTACAAGAGTTACTTGTGAACGATCACAACACTAAACTGTTTTTGACATAACTTTTGCATACGATGTCCGAATTCAGTGATTTTTGGCTCGTTTTAACTGTAAAAACAAGAGATACACATATATGATCAGTAGATATCAACATCATAAACTCAAAATTACCGTTTCTATCAAAAGCTCAAATATAGATAGAGAAAGTATGAGTATTAGAAGAAAATAAATCTCCCTAAAGATGTTAATTAGTCATATAATAACCGAGAGATCATGTGCTCAGTTTTCATGTGTTTCCTCACCTTTCAAAAGATTGAGCACCAAGGTGAGCATGCACATTCTAACACAACTAGGTTGTGTTTATTTGAGCCTTGTCTTCTTTGTCACTAGGGACTAAGACAGAATCACTCTTGACCTCTAGATTGATTTGTTTTCTCTTGTTCCATCTCTTGTTTTTCTTCTTTGACTTGTGATGAATAGTGTCATTATCGCAACGTTTACTAGTACAAGAGATTTCAGACATGATGTCTTTCTTTAGTCTTTCAAGAAAACTCTTATAATTATTGTCACCAACAATTAACAGCTGAGAGTCATTCTTGTGACTAACTTTTGGTACCTTCTTGGCTATGGAGGACTTTGGGACCCATTTAGAGTTGGGTTTCGCAGGAGCAGCTTTCTCCTTCATACCATTAGGATCATTGTCCTTTTGGATATTTTGCGAAACAACCTTTCTCCAATTTGGAACATCAGATCTTGTCTTTGTAATTACAAAGTCATCTCTTTTTTTATATTCGGGTCTTTTATGAGATGACCTTGTCTAGCGATAGGCAAAATTTGAACTATCATTATAATAAATTTTTTTGCCTAAACTTAGGACAATAGTAATCTGAGTTCTTTCGGGGAGCAAACTTACCCAATTCGTTTTATACAAAAGAAAGTGCATCTTCCATCTTACGAACTTTGCATCCCCATTGCAAGTGCCCTTTATTACCACAATAATAACAATGCTTAGTAACATAAGGAGTATGAGTTTTAATGTTACCTTTTTGTGGATCCACTTGCCTTGGAGCTCGACGATTTTTCTTCTTCTTCTTCTTCTTCTTCTTATCTCTGTTCAACATTGTTGCTTTCTTAACATTAGCAGAAGTGCCTCCGTTTGTTTTCGTACTTGAGGAGTATGGTTGAACATGATTCTTAGGCTTGACTGGTTTTACTTCTTTACAAGAAATACGAGCATTTTTTACATCAATGGAAGCCTTTGGTTTAGAAGAATTTTTAGCTTTAAAATTTTTTACCTCTTTGCTAATATTTGAGGCATTTATTCCCTTATAGACCAATCCTCATGTATCACGATGATTTCTACTTGCTTCTAACATTGAGGTTAAATTGTTTGAGCTAGCATTGAACTTTTTAAGATCCAAATTATCTTCTTCCAACATCTTGATTTTATCAAGAGCACTAGCTAGATCATCCTTAAGGCATTTTTCTTGTGAAGGATATTCACCTTCTTTCTCTTCAAAATTCTTTTGTTGAGAGTTAATCCTTGCATCAGATTCAACAAGTTTCTCTTCCAACAAATGTACTTTTTCAAGAGCCGCATCACGATCTTTCTTAAATAATTCTGTTTGAGAAAGACTAGCACATACTTTGTCTTTAAGACTCTGTATTTGTTGTGAGAATTTTTCTTTCAGCAAGTTATATTCTTCATCGAGATTCTCAAACTTTAAAATTAAATCACGTTCTCTTTCAAGTGCTGAAAGAAGTTCATTAGAACAAATAAGAAATTGTTTGCTCAATTCCTTTAGTTCAGATGTTTTAACACTTGATATTTCATCAGAAATCTCAAGCATAGAACTCAAAAAATTCTCGTCATCAAAAAGAGATTTTTCAGAGTCTGAATCATTGATTGCGAATACAGGGCTTAACTTAATCTCTTCTAGAGAACCTTCAGACTTATTCTCAGAAAAGCAAGTAGAACTTGATGAAAAAGCCCCTTTTAAACATTTCTTAAAATCAAAACTTCCAATGTCTTGTGATACGTTAACAGAGTCTTTCTTTAGTTATCGCTCTCGCTTAACTATACTTTGACTCATGTCTTATAGGTTGGATTGCATCAAACACAGAATGTTAGATCTTTTCGTGTTTGCCTTCTATGATACCAATTGAAAAGACGAGGGTACCCAAAGATACCTCAATCTAAAACTTTTCCACTTATAAGTCCTTTCTCCGAAAGTGATTGTCTATGGACTGAGTCGAGACAATACAACGAATCGGTTCAAACTTCGTGTGATCGTCTATGGATACGAGATCGAGATAATACGACAACAAGATAACTTGCATGATTGACTATGGATACAAGATCGAGACAATAAAACAACGAAGTATAATTACTTGATAATAGGTTCAAACTTAACCAAACACTATAGGATTGCTATCAAGTAATTAGGAATTAAAGTTTGTGTATTTTACTTCTAATTATAATAAATCAATTATAATTACGGAAATAGAAAAGTAAAAGACACAACAAGATTTTGTTAACGAGGAAACCGCAAATGCATAAAAACCCCGTGACCTTGTCCAGAATTGAATACTCTTAGAATTAAGCCGCTATAAAAATCTAAACAAACTTTGCATAGTTGAGACCAAGCAACTAAACCTATAGTTCACCTAGTTCCCTCAGTATCCCTGCGCCTCCAACTTGCAATAAGTCACGCACTTGGAACAATTCCTTTGGTTCGTATTCAAAACAGTAAAGGAACAACAAATCTATTCGATAACAACTCTTTTCAAACAACGTGATATGAGTTTGAAAAAAGGCTCTTATGTTTATCCCAATAAACTCCTTTGTCGGGTTCTTAGATCAATCTTAACAACTACCGAAGTAATTGTTTAGACTATGCAATCAATAATAGGATCTGATCAAGATACTAAATACTGATGCCGATCTACACAACTAATCAAACCAATCTATCTAAAGATAAACCGATTATAGTTAGATCCCCAGCCGATCAAGTTTTGTGCACACCAAAGATTATGAACTCAAATAAGAAATCTTATTTGTCTTCAAATCTTCTTAGATCTTCAATAAACACCTGCACACAAACAACTTGAATCTCTTGTGATCAATCACACACAGAACGGAGTCTATTAACGATGGATTATCACAAGACGTCTTTAGATCTACAAACAGTCTAAAGATCCCCATCGACACTTCGATCTAGTTTTAGTGAATCTTATATCAGAAGAGAATATTCTCAAGCATAAACAAACTAGGTGCAATCAAAGTTCAACAACCGTTAGTCAATCAAATCAATCGAAAACTAATAATAAACTGCAATTATCTAGTTTCCCACCAACGGTACTCGTAGAGCTTCTCAATCCCAAAGAAGTCTTTAAAACGAACGGTCGTAAGAGATTTCGCCTAATTAGGGTACTTTCCTCTCCGAATAGACGGCTTCACCAGTAACAACACAACTAGGTAGTTTTGCTGGCTCTGAGGATTAGTTTGCTCGAAATTAAAACTTCAATATTTATAGACCAAGGAAGTTTGGACACCAAGGAATTTCCAAAACCGAATATTCTCAAAGATATGCAATAAAGCCAAAATCGGTTTTCATAATTCCTGGAAATGCTCTGTCCAAATATTGACAGAAATCTCAGTAGAAAATCTCCAATTAGTAAATGCACATTACCAATTTTTATTTTCTAAAGATATGCATTTAATTGTTGGAAATTAAAAGCATATAAAATTAAAAACCTTAATTAAAAGATTCTCAATTTATTTCGATTCGGGATTCTCCTTTAGTTATTAAGGAATATCTTTGAACAATAATAGATAAGAATTACTGCACATGTTCAAAGTATGTCGATATCTTTACTTTGTAAATCCTTTTTCAGATTTATAATCTTGGTACCTATTTGCCAAACTTTCAAACGAGTTTAGAATTGGTTCATCTTATTTCCAAGAACTATGCGATTGATCAAAATCATTCAATCACCATTCATGGGTTTAACGGTTACACCAAACACAAATTTCGGTTCTACCTCCAAGTGGCTACTAGGATCGGTCACAATAGTTTCCATAAAATGTCTAACTAAGTACCGGGATCGGTTACCACTTATTTATGGTACTTACTTGTGATCGGTTGCACAAGGTATAGGATCGGTTACACCAATTACTAAAACTTATTAACCTACTACAAGGATCGATTACACATCTTGTGATTAGTCCCACCAAGTTCTAGGATCGGTTACCCAATGACTAGGAATTGTCACACCAATTACAAATATCGATCATATCATCTCAGGTGATTACTTAAGATTGGTTTCACTAATAAAAGTCATACCAATACATAAGTCAGGCATTGTGAATAGTTTTACCAAGATACATAAACAAGTTATGAGCGTTTATACTAAACACACATATTGGTAATCCAAAGATTTGCAATGAATAACAATACCAATAAGCCTAGCGATTTCCCTTTCGATTCACAAAACAAGTTTATGAATTGTACCTCCTTTAAACGAATGTAAAACATTGTTTCCTAGGACGAAATCTTCACCCATACCCATACATAATCACAATAGCATTCATACGATTATGTCGATGTCTTATATACGAAGTTCAAAAGATAGGCGTTATACTTCGTATTATAATTCCTTAATACTACGTCTAACTAGAGTATAATAATTCACAGCTTCGCAGTTATGTTTTAAATATAGCATGACTTGAAAGATACGTTAGGAATGAAACAGTTCAAGTCAAAATAATACTAACCTCAAGAGTAAGGATGATGTCGTCGATGTAGCTCTTTACTTCTTCACATTCTTCAAGTCTTCGAGTAATACTTGTATGTCTCATATCCTAATAACTTTCTAGCTAACCTATACGAAGTTGACTCTAGTAAATAATCAAGCGACTCTTTAAATGAGTTTTGGTTCACTAAAATATGACAACCAAACTTGACATACCAATGCTTGGTGGGTTCAACCGAGCAATGATCTAACAGTCTTAATTTAGGCCGGATTCCTACAGATTGATCTCTCGAACTCAAAGCACTCCCGTGCAGTGCATCTGTTTGTGGTTAAGCAGTTTGCTCGGTCGAGGAGTCCCGTCCGCACGGTCGTCTCTTCACTTTCCTAAAAACCATCAATCGTTTGCACAATCAATAGATTGGCGACCACAACGGGAGATTAATCTCTCGGTTACAATCCCAATTCGTCAAAAATGGTTGATCTTAGGTCAGGTTAAGATACAAACCCTAACCCAAATGGTGCTAGCATTAGCAATGGTGGTACTCCAGAAACTACTCCTTCTTTCAACAACGATTCTGGTGATACCACTCCTCCTCAAACCAACATCGAAAACAATCCTCTCTTAGGCTGGTCTCCTGAAGAAATCAAATAAAATCCACCTACCATAGTTGATCTCATGGAGGTTCAAGAGGTTTTCGCCAAGATCAAACTAACATGGCCGCAACACGGAAGGAGTTTAGCACTTATCTCAAAACTCTAATGGAAAAGATGTTGGAGAAAACTCAGGACCAACTGATGTGGTTTGTAGTTGTAGTGGTAAAAAGATTCGAACTCTAAGACTTGTGAAGGATTTTTTAGACTCAAATTAAACTCAATAATTAAATAAAGTTGTATCAAAAATATAAAAAACACCGAGACTCTGGATTCCACCATTAACCAATTAATTGATAAACTCTAATCAATATTCATGCAAAAAAAATTCTTTTAAAGTGATTCTAATATTTTGCCTCTAATAGATTTTTGAACTAATAATTGTAAACACAAAGCATGAAACATCAAAAGTTTTAAAACCCAGCATGTTCCATCAAAACAATTCACAACCACTCAATAAAAATCAATTTTCCTATATTAGTTCTATGCAAATAATCATATAAAAAATTGCAAAAATAATTAAAATAGAATTATACCACTTTTCATGGAACAATGGCTTCCTCCGTCGCCTCGGCTAAGGGGTTTAGCTCCTCATATTAGAAATATGCTCAAAAATTGATTTCATTGATCAAATAAGGTGTTTTTATTAGAAAGGACGAGCTATAGTTACAGAAAGCTTGTTGTAAGGAAGGTAATGGTCACTGAAAGTATTAAGCAAAGACAGTCAAAAACGATAACAGCTTTCTGTAGTTGAATATAAGACTTCTTCTGCGACGGTTCAATGTGGGTCGAAGTTCTTCGTTTTCTTTGCGACTGTTCCGTGTGCGTCTTATGTTCTTCGTGTTCTTCAGCTCCGCACCAGCAGAAAACAGCAGCAGGTAGCTTTCTGTTCGTCTTGATTTCTCACTCCTCAACCCTTCTCATCCCCCCAAACTTTCGACACCCCTTCTATATGACCCAACCAATCTATTTATATCAAAAATAGCGATTAAATCTCTCCAAAATCTTCCGAAATCTCTTTCTTTCTCTTCACGGCAAAGTTGCGGCAATTTCTTGTTTTAGAATTTCCATGCATATATGGGCTTTCCTTTTGATTCTAAACTCTTCCTTAGATATATATTAAGCTTTGGGAAGAAAATCTTTCCTTTAATCTCTCTAAAATTTTCTAAAATCGGTCACACACGTGACTTTCCATATTTTGCTGTTGAGATCAATACCCATCGATTGAGCCCAGTTTAATCGATTTCAACACCCAAGTTAGATTCCTAGATCCATAAGGAGTCTACCCTATGAAAATCAGAGGTTTAATCGACCTTAAACTCCTCCAAATCACTACCACCAAAACTGCCAGAAACAACCTTCACGTTTTTGGTTTCCCGCCCAAATTAAGAATTTGAACGTGAAGGGGAAAGGTTAACCCTTATCCAATGGTCGCCCCTTATCCGTTGTTGGAGTCCGCATAACACTCGTCCCTTGGGTTGCATTTATCAACTTTTCGAGCCAATTTCGCCGCAAAAGCTTATTTCTCCAAAAAACACCTACAAAGAGATAAAATACCAAAATAAGTACAAAAATGGGTACTAACATTATACACAATAGAGATGAAAATAGACACATAAATGCGTCTATCACCAACGCGGGTAGGAGAAAGGAAAATCCAAAGAAACATCCCCGGCTGCTGATCCTGAAATTTCTCCAATCCATGTGGTAGATGATGAAGAAGTCTGCAAAGCTGTAGATAACCCACCAGCAAAGGAATCTGCAAGTTTCATAACTCGTGAAGACCTGGAACGCTTTCTGGAGGATTGAGGGAAAGACAAGACATCATCTGTCCAGTGTTACCAACCTCCGTATCCTGCTGCTACATAGACAATTCCTCTCCCGAAAGACTATACTTCTCCGATCACACTTTACAATGGAATGGGGAATGCTCGAAAACATGGTTCTCGATTCCTGGAAGCATTAGGTGAACATAAACACAACCATGTTATACATCTGAAAGAATTCTCAAAGTCTCTGATAGGCAGAGCATACACCTAGTACAATAACATCGCACCAGGAAGCATCACCAGTTGGGGAGAAATGGTTAATGCTTTCTATCGGAAATACTTATTCGTCTCGGAGAAGGTCACTCTCTCAGATTTAGGAAGGATATTTCAGAAGAACAGTGAGTATCCGAACGACTATGTGAAAACATTCAAAGTCCGGGCTTTGGATTGCCATGATCCAAATGTCACTGAACATCAGCTTGTATACTTGTGCATCAACGGAATGATCTCAGTCTACAGAGCTTTACTGGAAAATCTTCGATTCCAGACTTTCTCATATCTTCATAAAGAAGCCAAACAGTCAGCAACCACTTCTCCGGCCTTACTAGAAAGAGCAAAAGCTACAAAAGTCGAGGAACTGCGAGAAACTCGAGGAAGTACCAGGAGCCTGATCAATAAGCAGTACAATCTCCAACCTTCTATGAATATTTCTGAAGGAAGCAAGAGGAAAGCCGAGGCATAGCAGGATAAGAAAGATTCTCCAATATCCCAGCCTACAAAGGCATTAAGGAAGGACAACCAAACTCGAAATGCACAAGCACCGACTCAGCGTCAACAAAATGACTAGGCAGACCCAGAATTTTCTTTTCCCATTGAAGAGGTGATCGATCTATTAGCAGTCTGGATCCAAGATGGTGCGATCAAACTGCTTCTTGTCAGGAGAGAGCCAACTGAAGAGGAAATGGAGAATCCGCGATATTTCCGCTTTCATAGGTTTGTCAACCATCCAACATGAAATTGTAGAATCTTGAAGTCGTTATACAAAATCTAAACCAACTTCGTATAGTTGAGACCAAGAAACTAAACCTAGTTCACTTAGTTTCTTCAGTATCCCTGCGCTTCCGACATTCAATAAGTGTACGCACAGTAACAATTCCTTTGGATTGTATTCCAAACAGTAAAGTAATAATAAATCTGTTTGGTAACAACTCAATTGATTCTTTCCAGATAAAGATATCCCAAGTCATATGCAAAGGATCTTCCATTTAAACTAATAAACTCCTTTGCCTAGTTAGATCAATCTAATCTCTATTACCTAAGTAATAAGATTCGGATTTGTAACAATCAAAATAGAACTCAAGAGAACTATTAGGTGTTACCGATCTCACGCAACTAATCAATCGAATAAATCCAATTCTAGTTGGATCCCAGCCGATCAAGGTTTGTGCTACACAAAGATATGAGAAACCAATAAAAAATATTCTTCGTCTTCAAATCTTCTTTAATCTTCAATTAAACCTGCACAACACCACCTGAATCTCTTGTGATCAATCACGCACAGAACGGAGTATGTTAACAATGGATAATCACAAGATGTCTTTAGATCTACAAACAGTTCTAAAGATCCCGTTGACACTTCGATCTAGTTTGAGTGAATCTTATATCAGAAGAGAAGATTATCAAGAATAAACAAACTAGGTGCAATCAAAGTTCAACGTCCGTTAGTCAATCAAATCAATCGAAAACTAATAAACTGCAATTATCTAGTTTCCCACCAACGGTACTAGTAGAGCTTCTTGATCCCACAGAAGTCTTTAAACGAGCGGTCGTAAGAGATTTCGCCTAATTAGGGTACTTTCCTCTCCGGATAGACGGATCCACCAGAAACAACAAATAAATGAAGTTTGCCTGGCTCTTAAGATAGTTTGTTAGAAATGCAAACTTAGGTATTTATAGACCAAGGATGTTTCGACACCAAGGAATTTCCAAAACCGAAATATTCTTAAGATATGCAATAAATACCCAAATCGGTTTTCATAATTCCTGGAAATGCTTTGTCCAATATTTTACGAAATCCCTCAATAGAAAATCTCCAATTAGTAAATGCACATTACTAAGTTTTATTCTCTAGAGATATGCATTTAATTGCTGGTAATTAAAGCATATAAAACTAACAATCTTAATTAAAAGATTCTTAATTTATTTCGGACCGGGATCTCCTTGATTAATTAAGGAATATCTTTGAACAATAAAAGATAAGAGTTTTTGTTCGTGTTCAAAGTATGTTGGCATCTTTTCTTTGTAAATCCTCTTTTATATTTACAATCTTGGAACAGATTATACCACACTTTCAAACAAGTTTAGAATTGGTTCATCTGTATTCCAAGACAACCATGTGATTGATCAAATATCAAATCACAGTCATGGGTTCAATCGGTTCTACCAATCACTAGGATCGGTTATACCTTAATATGGATTACTTTTGATCGAACACACAAGTTACCAGGACCGGTTACGTCAGTTACCAGGACCGGTTACGTCAATTACCAGGACCGGTTACTATACACTCATGGTATTGCTTGTGATCGGTTACACAAGTTACTAGGATCAGTTACACCAATTATCAGGATCGGTTACACAAATTACTAGGACCGGTTACACCAATTACAAGGATCGATTACATAACTATTTTGTGATCGGTCACACCAATTATAAGGATCAATCACACCAATTACAAATATCGATCATACCATCTCAGGTGATTACTTAGGATCAGTTACACTAATTAATGAAAACTAGTCATACCAAATCATAAGTCAGGCATTGTGATTAGTTGTACCAAGATACATAACAAGTTATGATCGGTTCTACTAACTCACACATATTGGTAATCCAAAGATATGCAATGAATAACAATACCAATAAGCCTAGCGATTTCTTTTCCGATTCATAAAACAAGTTCATGAATGTACTTCCTTTAAACAAATGTAAACATTGTTTCCTAGGATAAAATCTTCACCTTTACCCATACACATAATCACAATAGCATTCATACGATTATGTTGATGTCATATCTATGAAGTTCAAAAGATAAGCGTTATACTTCGTATTCTAATTCCTTAATACTATGATAGTATGATCATGTCTCACTACTAGAGTAAAATAATCATTACACATGCCATAGTGGTGCGGCACAACTTCAAAGTTGCACCATGCTGCACTACATCACCAAATCCATAAACTTCCAATTCCATGTGCAACTTCTAACACAATCCTCTAGCATTCATATATCAATTCCTCTACCATATGTATTCATCCAACCTATAACACAACCACCAGTTCACTTCCATGGCAAACCTTAATTATCCACACACAACCTGCACCACACATATTTCTATCCAGCTGCTACATCTTCACCTGCACTTTTATCTAAACCACACATTTCAACTCACATAAACTATACCATAACCAATTCTTGTAATTTATTACTTTATAGCTCCTCTGTATTCTACACTTCAGCTGAAACCGCCACTAACTCTAATATTGCATTTGAGAAAAGTGTATGCCACCTATTACAATTTTATTGTTTTTTATGTAGGCTTTTGATTGATTATACAGAAACTCTTAACTCTAATCTACCATTGCCAAAATGAATCTACGAAGCTTGGTATCTTTTTTTGTGGTACAATTTTGGATGATATTTGAACTAAGTTTGGCATCCGTTTTCGTTTTATTATCACATCTGATGTTCACCTACTGTAAACATACTCTCTAGTCTCTATCACACATTCCAATTTTCCTGAAAAGCAAAACAAAAGTATTGAAATGTAATTCAACTATCACGTGCGTTAGCACGTGCCCTTTACTAGTTTATCTCATAGTTTTTAAAATCTTACGATTTACGATTGGAATCTTACGATTCTCTTCAAAAATTTCCAAAACGATTCAAATCTTAACTATGAATCGATTCGACTGTGAATCTTACGATTCTCATTTTAACTCGTGCGATTTGCATCGATTCATATGTCAGACAAATTTAAATCTGTTCTTTCCATGTGATTTTTATTAAAAATAAATTTTTTGAGACATTTTGACTCGCACCAGAGAACAAGATTCGGACTCAAGAGCCATGTCCACCTAATTAAGTACCCAACCATTGATCTGAAAACTAAATTGTGTTATGTATTCTTCATTATTCATATCTATAATACTAATAACATATATTTAAACTTATTAATCTATAACTCCAATATGTATATATGTATTTAGAGAGAATCTTCGATTCGCGATTCAACATACGATTCGATTCTTAAAAGCGAAAAACGATTCACGATGCGATTCGCGATTTAACAACTCATGGAAACATTCTGATTTTTGAGTCTAAAAAAATTAGGCCCAGATAGTGTGGCATAAGTTCATTAATGTATCAACGAACCACGTTATCTCTTTTCTCTTAAATATCGAGACTCTCGAGAGAAGTTTTGGAAGGTCAAACTGCACAAAACATCGGCAAGAATTGATGCAAAGACGAAAATTATATAAACTCAAAGGAAACGTGAAGGGAAAAAGGAAGAACTTAAGGTGCAGGCTGATGTTAAGATTTTTGAGCAGCAGAGAGAAGATGATATGACCGATGCTAATGCTGAGTTGGCGACCAAAAAGGCTTGGTGAGCTTAGTTGGCACAGTTGGCTGAGGTTGAGTCTGTTACTGCTGTGTCTATCAAAGAATGCAAACAGAAGTTGAGATAAAGAATGCTTTAATGGTTTGACCCAGACAGAGAAGTTGAAGGCTGAGTTCCACATTAGAGAAGCTAAACAAGTCCTCTTTTTAATGGAGTAATCTTCTTAGGATAAGCCTGGGGTCAATGAAGGATCAGGAGTTAGGGGATAGGGGAATGGGGGATTGCTTCAGATAGGTGATTTTTTTTAGATTTTTGAAAGTTTTTCCACTTTAATTTCTTCTTTAATTTTTGGATCTATTTCTTCTCCTTTTTTGATTTTTCTAGTGGTTATGGGTTATCTCTTGTCTTTTCTCTCTGAGATCCATGTCTGCTTCTCTCCGCTTGTCTCCTTTGTTTCTTCTGATCTTTGATCTTCTCTCTGATTTTAATTTTCTATCCTCTGTTGGGTTATTTGAAATGGGTTTTAAGTCTTCTCCTCTTTATCCCTGATTTTGGTGCTTCTATCTTCTTCAGTCCCTGAATGTTCTTGAGAAAGAAAAGATGTGTCTTTTATGAGATTGATGTTCTGATCTCCGTCTCAGTGTTATTTAATTTCGGAAAATGTTTTGAAAATCTTACTATTCTCCTTCTTCCTTGGTGTTTCTGCTTGATCTGTTACTTGGGTTGTTGACCTCCTCTTCTTCGATCTCGGTAGAAATTAAAAAGTAAAATCGATAATTTTTTTGAGTCTCAATGTCTCCTCTTCTCTCTGTCTTTTATTATTTCGATCAGTCTTCTTGATCTTAATCTTTGATTTCTTCTATAATGTTTTTCATAAATGTAAATCTGAGATCTTTGAAATTCTGATTTCTCTTGCTGTATTTTTTTTTTTGAATTTCTTTTCCTTGCCTCTCTCTGGTAGCTTTTGATGGTTTAATTTTTTATTTTATTTTTTTTCAAGCTTAAATTCCCATTTTAATTTGTGTTTTAATCCATTAAAGTTCTGTTCTGGTGTTTCTTTGGTGTCGAAGGGCTCATTCTGTATTTTATTTAAATTAATTGCAAAGTTTGTGCACGAAGAAAATCACGAAGATACAAAACCAATAAGAAAAATATTCTTGTCTTCAATCTTCAATAGTCTTCTGTACCTGCACAATAACAAACTTGATTCTTGAATTATGATCGATCACGCACAGAACGGAGTCTGTTAACAATGGATATACTCTTGATATAGTTTGAGTGACCTTATGTCAGAAGAGAAGGCTCTCAAAAATAATCAAATTAGGTGCAAATTAAGAGATAACTACCGTTAGTTAATCAAATCAATAATTGAAAAGTAAAATAACAATGCAATTCTAGTTTTCACCAATGGTACTAGTAGATGCTTCTTGATCCCAAAGAAGTCTTTAAACTAATGGACGTAAGAGATTTCGTCTAATTAGGTTACTCTCTTTTCCGAGATAGTATTACGAGAATACTATTAGTCGGCTACACCAGAAACAACAAAGATGAAGTTTGCCTGGCTCGGGATAAGTTTGTAAGAAGAACAAACTTCATTATTTATAGTCCAGCGTAGTTTGGATATCAAGGAATTTCCATAATCGAATATATTAAAAAGATATGCAATAAAACACATAAATTCATTTTATAAATTCCAACCAATATCCAATTGTATAACCGAAATCTTCATAGACAACTCAACATTAGCTAGCAGTTAAATAATATATATTTCCATAGATATGTTTTGATCAATGGTAAAACAAAACCAATTAACTTCAAAAATCTTAAAAAGATTATCTAATATTTCGGTTTGGGATCTCACCTTGAGTATCAAGGAATATCTTTGAACAATTAAGAAATAAGATCTCATCACATGTTCAAATTACTCATTATGTCGACATCTTGAACTTTTCTATTTTGCAAACCCAATTTCTAAATCACACAAACCCTAAAGTGTACGTGACTTATAGAAATCGGTTTTGTCTATTGGGACCGGTTTTACTATCATACCTAAAGAAAGTTAGGATCGGTTCTACCTTGACTCCCAATATAGGTAGGGATCGGTTTTACCTTGACTCCCAACAGAAGCTAGGATCGGTTTTACCTTGATTCCATGTATAGGTTAGTATCGGTCTATACATAAGATCTTCAATGAAAATCGAGACTGTAATCCTTTTGATTTCCTTTCGATTACGAAACAAGTTGGTACGTCTACTTTCTTCAACTTATGTAAGTAAACATAGTTTTCTAGGTATGAAATCAAACCTATGTTCACTACATAATCTAGTAACGAGTTACAAAAATTATGCCGAAGTCGCAATTACGAAGTCCAAAAGATAAGCATTATACTTCGTAATTTAATATACCAATATGAAGCACTTATCACTATTGATATATTGTTCCTTAACACTTTGATCAAGTCTATTATACTAGAGTTTCACATATATAACTTCGCGTGTTATTTTTTCAATTAGAAACGACTTGAAAGCTAACAATATAGAAATGGAAAAAAATCAAGTCATGTATTACTAACCTCAAGTGGAAGTATGATGTTATCGTCGTTGTCTATACGTCTTCGGAATCTTTAGGTCTTCAGAGTAATACTTGTATGTCTCAATATTTATATACTTCCTAGTCTAACCTAACGAAATTGACTCTAGTAATCTAATCAAGCGATGTATGAGTTTTGATACTAAAATATGACAACTAACCTTGACATATCAACGCTTGGTGGGTTCAACCGAGCAGTGCTCTAACAGACGAGCTTGACAACTTTTGTTATATAGTTATTTGACACCTTACACGAGTGTAGTTTGATGTTTGGTGGTTTTAAACTCGTCATCCTTTGCTCAGGGACGGAAAGAGCAAGGGGTAAGTGGTGCAAATGCCACCACTTACCCAAAGAAAAATCATATCTTACACTATTTTTCACAATACAATGAAATTTCCCTACAATCAAAGCCCATTTTAGTTGTATGATAAGTTACCCCTACAGGGAAACTCATTTCAAAAATAAGATAAATAGCTTGCGCTACAAAATTTCATGTAGCGCAAATCCACTAGCAGATAAAATAGGGATGTTGCCCTAATCCTTGGGTACATCCCTAATCCATCTTCTTCTCCGGGATGTTGTCTTTGCCCCTATCCATCCTTTATCCATAATCCTCAAATACATCCCTAATTTATTTTATGATTACATGATTAACATCCAATCCAATTCTCTTTCTTGGAAAATATTTCCCAGTCAGAACGGTTTCATTTTTTTTCCCTCTAGGGTAAGAAAATGTTGTTTATGCCATGCACCTTGCAAAAAATAGTCTAATCGAAATTGGAGGAGGGAGAGTTAGGACATAACCAATACTTCTGGTATGGGTTTGGTTTGTGTAGTTACTTTTAAATCAGCTATTGGATTGTTAATTAGCTGACGATAAGTATACATTTGGTAATCTGGGTTAGGCTTCGAATTTGCTTGATTAAAAAGGTCTTTCTCAATGACTTCTTTCTCGTTGATGAATGATTCCCATGAAGCCATTCTTCTTCATCTTGTTGATGTTCTTATATGAAAACTGAAAGTTCTTGTTTGTTGACTTGATTGTTGGTTTTAACTTGATTTGTCAGGTGTGAGCAGAGATGGGTTTTTTGTCGGTTTTACCATTGTTTAACGAAGAGGAGCAAAGACCCTGTTCTGATATTGGCTTGGATGGATATCTAATGACATAACTATGGACCTCCATTGTTGATATAACATTAAATTCTCAATAGAAGAGACAACACCCCATAGTATATAATAAAAGTGGAAATATAAAAGTTTAAGCGCAAATCACTTTTCTTTGTAGCGCAAACCATTTGTCAAAAATAAATAGATCTTTGTAGGCTGGCAAGACTTGAACCAGCTGTAGTCTAACCTTTCTTGGCTACAACTGTTTTCAATTTTCAAAAAAAATCTACTGTTGTTACTGAATTATTGGTGATTAACTGATTATTCATCTCCAATTTTTCCTTAAGTTTATGGGGAAATTCATCTCCAATCATGTCGTTTGTGATTTATTTATTTTTAGTAATTTTAAGATTTTATTAGAGCTAAAAATGGTTATATAATATATTGTAATTAATTTTAGTTAAGTAAAATCTTACCAGGATAGATTGATATCCTCAAAGTGAATGCCTATCTTCCAAAAATTAAGCCATATCATTTCACATTAATTTTAGAAGTTGGGTTGGAAAAAAAAATTTAGGGAAAATGAATATTTTTCCTATGTGGATTTAGAGTCTTAGATATTTATCTTCACATTCACATACATTCCATTGGAGAAGCTCATAAAATCCTAGTTCCGCCTCCACTGCAATGTTTCAGTAACTTAAAATCCTCACTGCTCGCTTTGGAAAACCACCTCGAGTAAAGATTTGTCCCTCCTCATTCCATGAAGCTAATGATTTCAGAAGAAGGTTACTAGGTGGTGCGCCCTTGCGCTGCACGAGCTCAAATTTGTTCTCACAAAATTTAAGTACATTTTGGGTCTCATAATCTTATAGGTTAAACTATGTTTTCAATGGTAGCAAATAAGGAGAACTATTTTTCTAAAAAAACATGAACTTTGAACTACAAAAAAACATTCAAACAAATAATGCCATGGGGGAAATAAAATTGGAGTTATAACATAGCTTAAGTGTTTACTTTCCTTGATAACCTGTGAAAAGACTAACCTGCTAAACTACCAAAACTGAGCATCAAGTCACTAATAAAGGAAAACATTTTTACCAACACCTAAAATGATTTAACACTGTACCATATAAGATTACCTGAAACGTACCTTTACAATTACTTAAAATAATATGTAAGCTATCAATGATGAGCAAATAGCATTTCATTGCACCCCATTATCCTAAGCAGTCTGTTGTTAAATAAATGTGAACCAACAGAAAACTCATCAAACCAAGGAACTCACCTTTTAATTATCGAAAAGGAGGAGCAACAATTATATCTTTACTAATCGTAGTATTGTTTGTGTTCTTTAGCTATAGGTGAGACTCTAATCAGAGCCATGAATCATGACCAGGATGATATATGACCCGACCCACTTTTGATTATAGGCCTTTGTGGCACTGTATAGTTAAAAGTTACTCAAATATCAATACCATCTGTGGGAGTCGAACCACACATCTACATGGTTGAAAACCATGTGCTCTTCCATTTGAGCTAAGATAGCAAATACTGCTTTTTAATGCAAGTGGGATTTAATATAATGACTCTTCAAGCGCAACAAAGTTTAATTCATCTCTGCTTCATAAGGATAAAGGGAGAGAGCCATGAGAACTTCGGCTTGTAATTTACATACGGTAAAATCCAAAGATGAACAATAATAAATCCCAGTCATCAGAATTTAAAGTTCCTATATTTTTTGGTATCAAAATTCGACACAACAGCTAATTCAAATATATTGATAAGGTATTCAAAGTCAAGTAGATTACCTCTTTCTAAATGAATCTGTCGCTGAAATCTGCAAACAAAAATAAAACTTGATAGCTCAAATCTAATAAGACCCATTAGCTACAAATATACAATAAAATATTGTTGACTGAAGTTTGAGTCACACGGAGGATGAACTCATTGGAGCATTAATACGACAATAAATAAAAACAAACATCCAAACTGAGAATCTTTATTTCATGTGTACAAAAATCTGTTTCGCAGAAACTGCTATTCATTAGACTCCAATAAACATTGAAACGAAAGAAAATCATATATGATTTAAGCAAGATATACCATGGCCGATAAGGGAGATCTTATTGTAACTTAAGTCGAGAACATGCAACCAAGTAAGCTCTCGGTGGCCATCTATTGCGACAATTCCGTTTTTAGACGAAATAAGAGTGTGAAGTTCCTTTGGTAGTGATCCATAAGTACATGAACTGTCACAGAATAAAGTTCATATTAGTTTCTATATTAAAAATGGAGTTATGAACACCTACTAACAGTCAAAAACAATGCGATTAAGAGTTCTATCTTCCCCAAGAAAATATGACATCTTCTCAAGTTTTACTTACATTTTCTCATTCCTAAAAAAAAAAAAGATCTAGAAAGAGTTTTTGGACCTGATACCTTTGTATGCATATGCTAAGTATTTTTCTAACTAAATAAGTAAATCTATGTAAATTCTTGGATGCCAAGCAGAGAATTTACCTTCAGCTTACTGATTGTTTCAATTGTGGTCCAAACCCAGTAGACAAAGCAAGCAGGCGCAATACTTCGGGCCATGTCAATGGGTTCAATTAATTCTTGGCATATGCATATAGTGGATCATAAGGGAAACAAAATAGGTCCCGACTTAATTAACTCTCGACAGCCACGGGATGTTTGCAATATCCTTTTATCTAGGAAAAGAAAACCAGGAAAAATGAGTAGTGTATAAGTGTACTGGACTTTCCAGTTTTTAGACATATATTCTAAAATCATTTAACCTACCTATAAAAAGATGGGCTCAAAATTCAGTTGAACCTTTTCATCTTGATAAGTGCCCAAGTCAAGATCACTAATGGTCAAGATAACTAATGCCCAAGTCAGGATCACCATAGGAACCAAGCACAGAAATTCCAACTTCAGGCACAACCCATGCTAAACAACATTGGCTTAGATCAATCAAAAGTCTAATTTCCAATTTAAACGGGTAACAATTATACCTTTTTATAGGCATGTTCTCTGGTAATAACACTCCTTCTCATAGTTTTCTTTTGGATTCAGTAATAACACCCGGTAATTTCATAATTACAGCTCAAAAACACGAACATGAAGTAAACAAATATGTTAAGGATACAATTAAAATTTCATGGGTGTAATCATTGTAAAATCACTCAATGCAAAAAGGATATACCTCACATTTTGAGCATATAGGTAGCAAGCACTACAGGGTGACAGTTTTGAATCAAAAGGTACATTGATGTCCATTTGAACCAACAAATAAGAATATACAGTCCAGTTTGTATAGATAGGTAGCAATTGCTTCAAACTACTACAATGAGCTGCATACACAACTTTCTCATAAATCCAAACAACCTATAAGAAAAGCTTGATTTTCATCCTTCTCTTTCCTACGAACAACAGACCATACAAAGGTTAGAATGAGCAAACCAATCAATGAAAATCCAATTTAGAAACTGCAGAAACCAAAGTAAACATTGAATATATTGGATACGTAAAATTAACCTGAGTTAATTATGCATATAATCAGTGATCCCATGATTCCCATCTAACTTGTAAACAACTGAGAATTTGGAAAATAGTTTGATTTCCCTAATCGTAGAATCCAATGGTATCTTGATCTTCACCAACTCAGTGTTGTGAACTACCAGTGACATTTTTGAATTTAGGTATGACTCAAATTACGGAAAATGGGAAAGCCTGATTTACAAAGTAGTTAAATCGTATCAAAATAAAAATTCTTAATGAACAGTCAATAACATCAGTAACTAAAATAAAATCAAAACAAAAGAGAACTGGATTCGGGTTAAAAAATACAGAGATTCAAAAATAAGATAAGCAGATAAAGGGATAATTGAGTTAGGGTTTACCAAGAGAACCGAATATTGCCGTATATTTTTGAGTAAAAATCAATACTTAAAAGATTTTTGGAAAATACTTAAAAGAAAACATACATGATTAAGAAGAAATCAATCAATGAAGAATAGGGTTAGGGTTAGGCTCTAAAAATTACATAGGATTTTAACCACAACTGTATCAAGCTGGATATAAACAGGTTTAGAATAAGTAAAACTTAAGAAACCAAAAATCAAAATTAGAGAAAAGGAACAAACCCTAACTCACACATGTTTAGAACCCATGAACCCTACCACATCCATGTTTTATCACCTGTGAAAGAAGAATACACCAATAGAAAATCAGAATATATCTTAAGAAAAGAGATGAAACGGCGAAAAGAAAGAAGCGAAACGGAAAATTAAAAATTAGGTTTTGAATAAAGACTTTATACGTTGTCAAAAAAATATTGGTGGTGTGAAAAAACCACGATTTATATGGGCTGATACCAGATTACTGGGGGCTGATACCATTTCATATTTGACAAAATGATCTTGAGCGATCCTGGCCGTTAAAGCGGCTAAATGGTATCAGCTCCTAGTAATGTTGGTATCAGCCCATATAAATCATGGGAAAAACTAGAGGTTTCTATTGGTTTATATTCTTTTGGTGGGCCCAAAAGATCTAAGAAGAGAGCTTGATTCAGGAAATTCACCTGAAATCATATTATTAATTAATTACCTCCTGAAGTTTTTAAGTCGGAAAATTCCCACAAAGGATCATAAGAGCATCTCCAACAGAGGGTGGATTTTATTTTATTTAGTGACACATAGGATTTTAAACCCCCATTTGGCATAAATCCATCTCCAATAGTAGGGTCCTACAAACTAGGAAGGACCAATTACTAAATATGAAGGTGTTCAAGAAAGTGTTATCTACACCTCCGGCTCCACCTCCACGTCATATTTTTCACTATTTTTTCAAAAAAAATCTTTACTGTTGGAGATGGCTTTTTAGATATGAGGTCATATATTTACTCAATGTGTAGACCCCATAAAAAAAAAAAAAAATTGTTGGATCACATTTTTTATTAAATTGAATAGCTAAAAGTTATACAACTTGATTACAGCAAAAAAAGAAACAGAGCAAAAAGGAAAACAAAAAAAACAACACTCAGGACTAGAAGATGAACAGCTCATGCAAACAAGAACTAACTAGGATCTGTGACAAGCTATTCTGGAACTCAAATTGAAAAAAGATATTATTTGGGAGTCACAGTTATATGCCCATCTATTACCTTTCATTCTTATACCTCCTTCATACACCAATTGGAGAATTCTGCTCTTGAAGTTATGAATATTGACCTTTCCATTGTCAAATAGAATTGAATTCTTTTAGAACCATAATTCTCTCATTGTAGCACAGGCTGCTGTATCCAAACCTCCTTAATTAGTGGACTTTGATGACTTGCTGCTTTACATACATCTGTGAATGATAATGACTTGGGAAATGCAAAGACTGAACATAACCAATTCCAAATTGGAACACTGAAAGCACATTGCCACAATGTATGCTCCATGTAGTCTTGTTCTGCTTCACACACACAGCATCTAGAAGGCATTTCATAACCTTCTTTTCTCATTGTTTCATCATCTATGTATACTCCTTGTAAAAGCTTCCAGATATTACAAGCAATACAGGGATGTAAAAAAGATTTCCAAACGAAAGATGGCCATACCAGTTGCTGCTCCTTGAACCTCAGCTTTTCCACTGCCATTGTTGTAGTAAATTTGCCATTTGCATTTCCATTCCAAGTCATATTATCAGTTCCTCAACCTATTCCAGGCATGTTATTAATAATAAAAGCAGATTGCAATTCGATGGGAATTTCCCAGTGATTACCATTTATCATCTCTTTTACTTTCATCTGCAAATTATTTTTAACAAAATCAGAATATCCAATTTGATTAATCATGGGAAATGTTCCATACCATGTATCAAACCAAACTGAAATTTCAGCACCATCACCCACACTCCACTTAATGTCTTCTTTTAAAGCAAACCAAGCCCATTTAAGTCCTGAATAAACAGAGGATTGTTTCCAGTAACCATTGACCATGTTTATTTTTAAATTTAGCAGCAAAGAATAAAGCCCATTCATCTTGAGAATTTATCATCTTCCACATTATTTTCATCAGGAAAGCTTTGTTAATGATTTTCAATCTTCTAATACCAAGACTCCCTTCATTATAAGGTGTGCACACTTTTTTCCATGATAAGGTTTTATACTTTCTAACTTCACTGTCACCAGACCATAAGAAATTCCTGATCATCTTTTCACAGATTTTAATGACTGAAGCAGGCCATTTATAAACAGTCATGTTATATAATAGAATACTTCATAAAACTGATTTGACAAGTACCAATCTATCAGCAAAAGATAACAACCTACCCTTCCATTTAGCTAATCTGTGTTGAATCATTTCTACCACAGGCCAGACCATTGCTGAAGTTACTCTTCCAGGGGCTAAAATTACTCCTAAATATTTAACAGGAAATTTAGATAATTCCATATTGACTATATCACAGATTTGTTGTTTCCTGGCTACAGTAACACCATCTATAAAGCACTTACTTTTATCCTTGTTTATCAACTTACTTTTATCCTTGTTTATCAACTGACCTGAGCTAGCTTGGTATTCATCAAGCAATGTGAATAAATTGTTTAAAGTTTTCTTAGCACCATTGCAAAATATAAACACATCATCTGCAAAGAAGAGGTGAGTTGGATGAATTCCATTCTTAACCACCATTGGAAGAATTTTACCTTGATTTACTAGATGAGAAATGTTTCTGCTAAGAACATCTTCCATTAGCACAAAGAGTATTGGTGATAATGGATCACCCTGCTTTAAGCTTCTACCAACTGAAAAAAAATCCACAGGGGCCATCATTGACCATAACAGACATTTTTGCTGATTCAAATAATGTTAGTAGCCAATCACACCATGAAGAAGAAAACCCATATTTTTGCAAGACTTGAAAAAGAAACTTCCAACTTACAGAATCATAAGCTTGAGATATATCTAGTAGCCAATCAGAAGACCCCATAAATTAAAGGACTAAATTAAAAAGCCACATAAGATTTTTTGCACCTTCTGCTGGAGATGCTCTAAGACCAACCCAACCTATTTTTTAGGGCTATTACCTCCTGAACAATGTAGTCAATATCGGATTTCGGTGAATATCGGCCGGGACCGAGACACTATATTTCGGTGATATTTCGGCGAAATATCGGTAATATCGGTGAAATATCGACAATATCGGCATCTCGGATAACACCGAAACCGATATTATCGGCGGTATCTCGGCCGAAATTGACCACATTGCTCGTGAAGTTTTTAAGACGGAAAATTCGGAAGGCACACCACAAAAGAATCATACGACAAACCCAAGGCATCCTCTAAACTAAAGGTTATCGTTTGAAATGCACTTAAGCTTTTAATTGTTAAAATAATTGTTAAAAGACTGCATGCAGTACACCGGAAATATTGGTCGAGGAACCCCCACAATCGAACGTGATCAATAACTGATGGTTCATTGTGTTTGCATGCACTACTCAAACACTCAAAACGGTCCCAGCACAACCACTTGGCCATGACGTTTGATGGCCAATAGAATAAATAAATGAAGCCTTATTTTTCGCCCCTTTTGATGGGTGATCAATGAACCCCTTTAACGGCTATTGCACCGTAGGAAGGTTGCCTTGTGAAGGTCTGTACATTAAAGATGAGAACTCATCGACATTAAATAAATCCCTTATGATTTTGAGACTGGCCACAGATCATAATACTTCCTTCTAGCCAGATTCAAAATCCACAAGTATAAGAAGATGGATGAACTGAGTGGATTTTCTATCTAAAACCGAGATTAGGATTATTTTTTTTATTTTTTTTTTAATCAGAATTAGGATGTTAACCCACAATTAAACATATATAGGAAATGATTGGCTAAGTGGATTTTCACCAAAAAGCACCTCTGACGCTTTATCCTTTAGCTTCTCTGTCTGCAAATTCTGCTCACTTTAGATTCTGATATTTCAAATTGAAAGCGCATAACAGCTGAAGTTCAGATAAATAGAGAATCCTTAACACTCTTTGGCAGAAAAATCATACTCCAAGTAGACGCCAGTAGTCTATCCATGAAACAAAATTAAAAGTCATAGTGTAGAACCTAGTACAACTAATACTACAGTAATCTGCATTCGCTCTTCAGTGCCTGCTTAAGCTCCTGCTCCTCCTTGGTTGGTCTCTGTATGAAACAAGAAACATGAAACATCAATAAGGATTATATTACTGCATATATTCCTACAAATCTGGGCATGGAAAAAAGTCTAATCGCCTAACCCACCAGCAAGCGTTGTTACCGGATCATCCAATCTACTAGTCACTGGCTCTAACCCCATAATACATCAATTTTCATAATTCTTACCCATGTATCACTTCATTCTATGAAAGGGTAATCTTCTATAGTGCAGAGAACTCAATCAAAACACCCAACTGGACAGGCCAATCGAATCTCTAGGCAAACCCAGCTGGAAAGCCAATCAAATCTCTAGGCTAATACCCGAATTTAAACAAGATAACAAGCAGGAGAACTCTAAAGACGCAACTAAAACAACAATAAGCATAACTGTAAAGTAGCATACCCATTTCCATTTCCATTTACATATGGCGAATCACGTGGATCACGGACATCACGAGGATCACGGGCATCCCGTGAATCACGGGCATGGCGATATGGAGGTGGTGACCTGCTGTAGCTGCGTCTGCGGGGTGCTGGTGAAATGCTACGGCGTCGTGGAGAGGATCTCCTCCTGTAGGGGCTGGGGCTCCTGCTTTAATTGCAATCAATAAATTTTATCAGTTTATCAAAATTATGGCTTCTAAAGAACAGTAAATTAATTATACGTATATACAGCAAAGTAATACGACACTCGAGACCAAAAGGTTCAGTAAACGCACACATGAAGTACTACGTTACCAACAAAAAGTATCTTTTACTTATTTGCTTCAGAGATTAGGTATTTTCTTGTTATTGTGCATTATGCAGATTCAGGTCAGAAAGTAAAACAAAACTTGATCCCCCAGAAACCGACTCAAGCATATGATCTCATCAACACGATACTGCATGGTCGTATTGGGGACCCAAATAAAACAGAAAATCTAGATTGGACAATGAACTCATTGGAGTGCCCAGCACTGCATGTGGACCCACAATACAGTGCATGATATCATTCTAATACAATAAGTCATCAAATATATAACCTTAAGGCAACCACGGCACAAGATGATCATTCAAAGCTAAACATTAAGTTGCCTAACTCTATTAAACAAAATAAATGCTAACATTAGCTTCAAGCATCTAATACTTTTACAAAATCACGTCAAAAAGGAAGAAAAAAAAAACAATTATAGCATACCTGCGCCCGTAAGTTGGGCTCTTGCGGCGCCGAGGACTGGGACTTCGTCGCCTTCCACTTCCCATGCCTCTTGAACCAATACGTAAGCGACATTCACGAGCGAAATGACCTGCTTCACCACACTCGTAACACTTTAGGTCATCACCTCCACCGCGTCCACGACCACCTCCACCTCCACCATCCCTGCCACCACGCCCACCACCATCCCTGCCTCCACCACTACCCTTAGAGTTATGAGAAAGCTCAACCCGCCAACCATTCTTCCCTGATAAAAAAAAAAAACATTTATGTTAGATCACCTCTAATGAGGATAAGTAAGACACGAGAAATAACTTCCATCTCGTCCAAAATACAATGTCAACAATAGAATACCAAATGAATAAGAAACAAGCTACCATAGAAGAGGGTAATCAAATGACAATAGCATCACTACAGAGTCTGAGAGCAGAGGCCAACTGTGGCCCACACTGCAAGCGAATTTCAATGACAATGTGTAGCCAAGATACTTTTTGATGTATACTTGAATAGCATAAAGGCCAAAGCAAGTAATGAAAACACATAAAAGATCAAGCTTGTATGACGCTTAATAAAATACGAATATCTAACTGTAACATGAATATAATTAATACAAATAGTTCAGTGCAGATCA
Organism: Papaver atlanticum; assembly: GCA_023531105.1. Taxonomy (NCBI): domain Eukaryota; kingdom Viridiplantae; phylum Streptophyta; class Magnoliopsida; order Ranunculales; family Papaveraceae; genus Papaver; species Papaver atlanticum. Next base: position 1,762,387 of record JAJJMB010014738.1, on the reverse strand, counting down.
TGCTGCAATTACAGATGCCAAATCATGACTTTCACAGACTACAAACAATATTATACATCATGTGAAATAGCAGAATAGATATCCAATTAAGGCAGAGACATCATTTTGCTACAGAAGGTTATTGGCGCATAAAACAAGGAACAGATTACAAAAGATTCAAAAAGGCATGGAGAAGAAATTTGATTTACAAAATCATGTCATTGATATACCTAACAGCCAACTTGTTGACCAAATGCATATTGCAGACTTACCATCCAAATCTTTGATCGCATCTAAAGCATCTCTACGATCATCAAATTCAACAAAAGCATAACCCGGTGGCTTCCGTGCAACCCAAACACTGCAATTTATCATGAGAACATTCAAGACAAACTACAAAGATTGGAATACTTAAATAAAACAATATGAAGATAGTGCACTGATCTGCAGTTCAATTAGAATTCAGTATCTGATGGAAAGGAAACAGCTACTTTTCAGAAGATTCTTTCTACTCACAAACCATATGATCGAGTTCACAAAATACCGCGACAGACCTCCCAAAGCTAAATGCATTTAAATACACCCCTTAATTCATACTTCACTTGGCTGTTTGGAAGGTATATGCTTCAAAATATTTTACCTATAAATTTGTTGCAGAACGTAGGGCGAAGAACCAGAAGTGTGACTATTAAGCCCCAGCGTACGGAAAGCACAAAGCAAGAAAAAGCTATCTAAGAAGTGAGAATGCTGGCACGAGTGTTGCTCTTCCGAATTCGAGAGAAAGACGGAACTCTATAGCTGGCTTCAGTTTATTACACAAAATACTAGAGAATTTAGTCATTCTAGAGGGGAAGGTCCTCTACACAAACGGCACTGAAGTAGTCCAAAGGGATCCAGAAATTTTGCCACCTTAGAATCTTCCCATGCTGGAGGGGCGCCAGTGCAACGTTATTACAACACGTAGCAACACAGAGTTTCCTTTTCCGAAGGCCTCAGTGCGACGATTTTACAACAAGTAGCAAAAAGTAGTACTCTTTTCGGAAGGCATCAGTGCGACGTTATTACAAGAAGTAGCAAAACGAAACGGAGTATTCCATTTCGAGAGAAACGTGGAAGAAAACATTTTGGGGCCGACACAATTTCCTGTACTAAAAATGATGTAAAAATTGTAAGACTTAATAACAACTCAAGTATGTCATAAGGCATGAATCGCTTAAAAACCCATGACCATAACATAACCAATAGACTAAAAACTATAGTTTTTGACAGGTTTCAGTGAGACAAGAGACGAATCTTTCCTCTCGACAAAACAATAACTCAAATCTCTGCGAATAATTCAAAATAAATTCAGAATACAACTAATTTCACTCGATCTATTACCATACTCATCAATCTCAAGTTGGAAATAATTTTAGGCGATTTAGTTTCTAAGAGTAAACCAAATATTTGTATCATCTATGAAATCAAGAACCCTAGATCCCTTCTTCAACGGAAAAGAAAACTAGACGAATTAAAACAGCTTACCTTCGAAGAACGCCGTAGGTACGGAATTCATCTTCAAGTTCTCTCTCTGAAACCCGCGGATCCAAATTTCCAACATAAACTCTAGACATTTTCGAAACGCTAGACAGAAAACAGAAGAAATAAAAACTAGGGTTAGTATAAGAAAAGTGAATACAAGATCAATAACTAGGGCTTTGTTTTTAGAGTGTGGGAAGAGAGACTGTTTACCTCTGGCTCTAGTAAAATTAGGGTTTAACAAAGTCGAGAAAGAGGAGACGATCTGGAAACTGAAACTATCTATGAGTATACTATATAGACAAAATCTAACAATAAAGTCCGCAAGTGAGCATACACCTTGGTTGCACCTGTAAATCTTAATGGGTCGAGAGAAGTCCGATGCCGACTCGCGCTAGATTGGGCTTTAAGGAAAAAATATTTGATGATTTTGGGGTCCAATCCGTGGATCCGATCTGGCGCACCCGTTTTCTTGTTTGTTTTTATCTTTGGATGGGTGTTTGATCCCTATATTATTTTTATTTATTTATTTATTTTCTTGAAGCATGCATATATAATACAGAAAAAGCAACTAAATTGTTATTACAAGGGGAAGGTGACTCCTCTAGAGTCGCTTAATAAAATTTGGTTAAGAAAAGCCGGGTTTGCCTGGTCCCATATTGAGGTTGAGTAGTTGTCAGCTTGGCTACCGTCTGCCACATAATTTGCTAGACCGTCTGCTGCTTGGTTTCCTTCTCTATAATTGTGTTGAATTATACAACATGGAATTTGACGCATTCGGTGCTTAATTTATGCGATCATTTCTGAAATATAACAAGGGGCTTCCTTTGGAGATTTAATGAAGTGTGTGAGGTTCTCAGAATCCGTCTCAAATAATACCTTAGTCCATCTTCTTTCATTCGAAGTTCTTATTGCTAAAATTGTTGCCCATGTCTCTGCGGTAAGCGTCGTGGTTAATCTTAGAGGTTGTGCTAGAGTCATTACCGTTTGCGCGTTCGAGTCCCTGCAAATGAACCCTGCTCTTGCCATACCTGAGTGGCCTCTAGCTGCGCCATCAGTTTTTACTTTAATCCAATATGATGCCGGATTGCACCAACTCACTTGAATGGTTGTAGTTGTCCTCGTTATGTTTGCTGCAATTCTTGGAGGTAGTTCCCCCGGGAGAACTGGTGGGGAAATGTTTTTTGCCCACTCAAATTCTTGTTGTTGTGAGAAAGATCTTGTCAAGATGTCTGCATGAGTTGATTGTTTATGATCTAACACGAGTTCATTTTTGGTCGTCTAGAGTGACCATAGTAGAAAACAAAAGGATGTGATAGAGGAGGTATTGCCCCGTGTTTGCAGAATTTGTGAAATTGTTATTTTGGGGTTTAAGGTAATTGGTTGGTAACAACCTTGGGGTTGGATTGTAGATATGTGGATAGAAAGGTTGGTCCAAGTTGACATCGCAACCGGGCAGTGAATAAGCATGTGTTCAGCTGTTTCTGGCTCGGAGTTGCAGCGGGGGGAAAGATTTGAAGTGGAGAGGTTGATGTGATGTAACTTTGATAAGGTTAGTAAACCTTCATTGATAGCTTTCCACAAGAAAAACTGAATTTTAGGTGGACATGGTAATGTCCTGATGTGTTTTGTAGTTGTAGTGGTAAAAAGATTCGTTGCTCGAGCTTGTGAAGGATTTTTTTTAGACTTAAATTAAACTCAACAATTCAAATAAGTTATATCAAAAATATAAAGAAAACACCGAGACTCTGGATTCCACCATTAACCAATTAAGTGATATAATCTAATCAATATTCATGCAACTCTTTACGTTTAAAGTGATTCTAATATTTTGCAAAAGTAGATTTTTGGAATAACAAGTGTATTTTGAAAGCATGGAATATCAAAAACATAGGTTTAAGCATAATCTATCAAGAGAAATCACAATTGTTTAAGAAAAATCATTCAATTAATTCTCAATCAAAGCAAATAATCATATAAGAAATTGCAAAAATAATTAAGATAGAATTATACCACTTTTCATAGAACAATGGCTTCCTCCGTCGCCTCGGCTAAATGGGTCTAGCTCCTCATATTATTCACTTGCTCAAAGTACATATTTATAGCTCAAAAGTTGATTAAAAGAGTAAAAGAATACACTGTAGTCGCTGAAGGTCTAGAACAAAAGGCTGAATCGTTGCTGAAAGGCTTCGGTGACTGCAGACAGGAACGATAGAACCTTTGTGTAGTTGAATATAAGACTGCTTCACCGACTGACTCTATGGGTCTTATGTTCTTCGTCTTCTTCTTCTTCAGCAGCAGCAGAACGCGTTCACCTCCAGTTGATTTTTTCCGCTTCTCTAAGGCTCTAAACTTCCCCCAAAGTGTTCATAACTCTTCCTTGGCCTCCCTAGAGCTTATATATCCCTCACAGGTCGGTTTAAACTCGATCAAAATCTCTTTTTTTCTTCCCAAAAATAAACTTTTCTTTTCTGCCAAGTTTTGAAGATTCTATCATGTTTTATCACTTCACCTCCTTCCTGAATTATCCAAACCATCCTCTTATTCTTCGACAAACAAATCCTTGCGATATATAGCACGTAACTTCCATGTATAACTCGAAAACTTGCCTGTTTCCATTTATAGTTTTTTCTTCCCTGTTTTATCAAAACCCGATCATCTAGCCCATTCTAATCGATACAAACAGATGTACCAACCCTGTTTACTCCATTCAAGTCCAGCCCAACTTAGTTTGGCGATTGAATCTCCTCCAATCGGTTCCCAAAATCCAACTCTAAATATCAACACGTCTGCGCAGCGAAGAACTTTTTTTTTCAGCCAAAAATGAATTTCAAACAAAAGGGATGACCTACCCTTATCCAGACCAGGGGTGCGAATAGCAAATGGTCACCCCTTAGTAAAAAATTTCCCATGAGCGCAAAAACCACTTTTCGAGCCAATTTCGCCGCAAAAGCTTATTTCTCCAAAAACACCTACAAAGAGATAAAATACCAAAATAAGTACAAAAATGGGTACTAAAAATATACACAATAGAGATGAAAATAGACACATAAATGCGTCTATCAAATACCCCCAAACTTATTATTTGCTAGTCCCGAGCAAATCAAAACTACAAAATAAAATCCTAACTCACTGTCGCAGGCATCGTCAATTGCACTTAGCATGTGCAACAAGCCTTTAAACCCCTAGGTGGCCCTAGTGGCCGAGTTATAGTCTCGGGAGGGTTTACCAGAGGTGTACCCACAAAACCTTTACTCCAGACCCTAGCTATCTACGCAGAACCTTGGAATGCACTAAAGAATCTCCTTGGTTGGCATACTTATTGATTACGGGAGGAAGTACCCTGATGCGAAATTCCAATTGCTGTATATGAGTTTGCACTCAAGTAAACTAAAATTCATATATAAGTGACAGAGCTCTACTCAGATAGTCGCACTATGGACATCAATATCCGGAATCAAACAAATCACATGAATAGATTAAGAAGATGGATATAGAAATAGATGGTTGCGAATGGACTTCAATGCCAAGATGAACCTATGACCTAGTGGATTGAGATACTGGTCTGGACTAATATCAACACAACTGGCATATACAAGGGAACCAGTGGTCGACAATCCTAAATCTACATCAACACAGCTAGCATATACAAGGGAACCAGTGGTCGACTTTATAATAAACCTTTATTTATTTTTATTTTTATTTTTATTATTATTATTATTTATTTTATTTTAACAACATGATTAGATCTTTTTGATCCAAGCGCATGCTTCTTGTCAGCAGATTACATGGTAATTCCCGTGGATCCTGCATTCCACGCTTGTTTAGGCGACGGAGACAGGGAGAACACACACATATTGCTATCCAAGTGTTATTTATTCCGATTGGTCTAATTGGTCTGGTCTTTTTTTTCTTTTTTTTTCTTTTTTTAGTAACTCAATCACCCTATTTCAACCCAGCAGACATCAAAATAAAAATTTGCAAAAATAAAAACAGAAGTAATAAGATGATTCCGAGATACGGTGAAACTATCATGTTATTTCTAACACCTGAGCTCCGTGCTTTTATGAATAGACTCTTATAGATGTTTCCATCTAGTCAGATTGGTTCCTCAACTCCTAAAACCAAAATGCTTCCATCCACTTAGATTGGTTAGTGCCATCCTTAATAGGCATAAATTTCTAGGCTCTGGAGTTTATTTATTGTAACAAAAAGTAACAAAAAGTTTCTACCCCACCCCCAAACTTAAATCTAACATTGTCCTCAATGTTTATAATTCAAGAACAGTACCAAAAGTATAAATAACATGAGGAATCAGTAAAGAGAGAAGTCGGAAAGATAGTACCTGGGTGAAGTGGAATCAAAAACCTACAAAAATAATATACAAAATCAAGGTAAACAGGGTCCTCCAGAGGGACCTCCTCAACATCACCTGTAGGAAAAGGCTCTAAAAGGGGCTTCAATCTCTGACCGTTAACCTTTGAAGAACTACTACCGTCTGGTGTCTCAATTTCAATAGCGCCATGAGGAAAAACAGTACGGACCACAAAAGGACCGGTCCACCGAGACCGCAACTTCCCGGGGAATAGATGCAAACGAGTGTCATACAGAAGAACTTTTTGACCTGGAGAAAATGACTTTCGTAAAATATTCTTATCATGCACAAGTTTCATTTTGTTCTTATACTCCTTAGCACTATCGTATGCATCTCTACGAATCTCGTCCAACTCATTGAGCTGGAGCTTTCTGTGAGCTCCTGCCTTGTCAAGTGAAAAGTTTAGCTGCTTAATAGCCCAGTAGGCTCTATGCTCTAACTCAACAGGCAGGTGACATGCCTTGCCAAAAACTAAACGATAGGGTGACATTCCAATGGGTGTCTTAAACGCAGTACGATAAGCCCATAAGGCATTAGTAAGCCTCGACGACCAGTCTTTCCTATTAGGATTAACTGTTTTCTCTAGAATACGCTTAATTTCCCTATTGGAAACCTCTACCTGACCACTAGTCTGTGGGTGATATGGGGTAGCTACTTTATGGGTAATACCATATTGTTTCATTAAAAGAGCAAACGGTCTATTACAAAAGTGTGAACCTCTATCACTAATTATAGCTCACGGCGTACCGAAACGTTTTAGTATATTCTCTTTCAAAAACTGGATTACGACCCTATGGTCATTTGTTCTACACGGAACCGCCTCAACCCACTTAGACACATAGTCTACAGCGACAAGTATGTAAAGATAACTAAAAGAATTAGGAAATGGACCCATAAAATCAATGCCCCACACATCAAAGACCTCAATCACTAAAATAGGGTTCAAAGGCATCATATTTCTATGGGAAATGGTTCCTAACCTCTGGCAACGCTCACAAGAAACACAATGACTATGGGAGTCTTTAAACAACGAAGGCCAGTAAAATCCACACTGCAATATCTTAGCAGCAGTCTTCTTAGCACTAAAATGACCCCCACATGCATGTTCATGACAAAATGAGATAATATTGGACTGGTCACTCTCAGGTATACATCTCCTAATAATCTGGTCTGGACAATACTTAAACAGATAAGGATCGTCCCAAAAGAAATGCTTAACCTCGGTTAAAAACCTAGAACGATCTTGTTTACCCCAATGTTGAGGAATTCGACCAGTAACAAGATAATTCACTATATGTGCATACCAAGGTGATTGGGAAACAGAGAACAATTGTTCATCAGGAAAGCTATCCCTTATATGAAGAGAATCATTAGAATGATCAACAACTAGCCTAGACAAGTGATCTGCTACTACATTTTCTGCACCCTTTTTGTCTCTAATGTCTAGAGAAAATTCTTGCAACAATAGGATCCATCTAATCAATCTAGGTTTCGTATCCTTCTTAGACAAAAGGTATTTCAAAGCAGCATGATCAGTATAGATTACGACCTTAGAACCTAACAGATAGGATCTAAACTTATCCAAGGCAAACACGATTGCTAACAGTTCCTTCTCGGTAGTTGTATAATTCAGTTGGGCATCATTCAGAGTTTTGCTAGCATAGTAAATCACATGAAGTAATTTGTTTTCTCTCTGTCCTAACACAACGCCTATAGCATAATCTGAAGCATCACACATAATCTCAAAGGGTAGGTTCCAGTTAGGTGCCTGGACTATGGGGGCGATAGTGAGTAAACCCTTAAGCTTCTCAAAAGCCTCTAAACACGCATCATCAAAGACAAACTTAACATCTTTTGCAAGCAAATTGCAAAGAGGTCTAGAAATCAAGTTAAAATCCTTAATGAATCGACGATAAAATCCTGCATGCCCTAGGAATGACCTAATATCTTTTACGGTTTTTGGGACCTGTAAAATCTTAATAAGATCAACTTTGGCTTTGTCTACCTCTATACCCTTAGAGGATACGATGTGCCCTAACACAATTCCTGATTTAACCATAAAATGGCATTTTTCCCAATTAAGCACTAAATTCTTTTCCTTACACCTAGTCAACACTAATATCAAATAATGCAAGCACTCATCGAAAGATGAACCAAACACGGAAAAATCATCCATAAAGACCTCTAAAAACCGTTCTACCATATCAGAAAATATGCTCATCATGCAACGCTGAAAAGTCGCAGGGGCATTACATAGCCCGAAAGGCATGCGTCTATACGCAAAGGTACCAAAGGGACAGGTAAAAGTGGTTTTCTCTTGGTCTTCTGGGGCAATAACTATCTGATTATATCCGGAGTAGCCATCTAAGAAGCAATAATGACTATGTCCATCTAATCGCTCTAGCATTTGGTCGATGAAAGGAAGGGGAAAGTGATCCTTCCTTGTGACCTTGTTCAATTTCCTATAGTCAATACAGACACGCCATCCCGTGGTCACTCGGGTTGGGATTAACTCGTTATTATCATTTTGGACTACAGTGATACCTGATTTCTTGGGGACAACCTGAACGGGGCTAACCCACTTACTGTCCGAAATTGGGTAAATAATACCCGCATCTAACAACTTAAGCACCTCTTTTCGAACTACCTCTTTCATGTTAGGGTTCAGTCGACGTTGCATCTCCCTAGAAGGTTTGGAATCTTCCTCTAAATGAATCTGATGCATACACACAGTAGGACTTATACCCTTAATGTCTGTTATAGTCCACCCTAAAGCTTCCTTATTATCTTGAAGTACATTCACTAGCCTACTTTCCTGATCACTATCCAAATCGGAAGCTACAATCACAGGTAAAGTCTCAGATGGCCCTAAAAACACATACTTTAGAGTGTCGGGTAGTGGTTTAAGGTCCAACTTAGGAGGCTCTTCTAAAGAATGAATTAAGGTAGTCTCAGAAACTGGTAATTGTTCGAACCTAGCTTTCCATCTATTAGTGTCTAACACAAGGGTGGAATCTAATAGGGCATTGACTTCTTCAATAGTGCTATCGTCGTCAAAATCTAAACCAAAATAGGATAGACAACTTTCTAATGGGTCTTCAGACAAAATGTTTGGTAATGACTCCTGAACTAAGGCTTCTATCATGTTCACCTCTTCAACACATGTGTCATCTAGCTCATAAGGTAGTTTACTGATATTGAAAATGTTCATTTCCATAGTCATATTATCAAAAGACAAATTCATCACACCATTTCGACAGTTAATGATCGCATTAGACGTAGCTAAAAATGGGCGACCTAAAATCACAGGTATCTGGTTCTCTAGGTCAGGGACAGGTTGGGTATCTAGCACAACAAAATCCATTGGATAAATAAACTTGTCGACCTCAATGAGAACATCCTCGATAACACCTCGAGGAATTTTAACGGACCTATCAGCTAACTGCAGTGTCATCTGAGTAGGTTTCATTTTACCAAGTCCTAGCTGTAAATACACATGGTACGGCAGTAAGTTCACACTGGCTCCTAAGTCAAGTAAAGCTTTTTCTACCCGAAATTTACCTATTGTACAAGCAATGGTAGGGGAACCTGGGTCTTTGTACTTTGGAGTTGTGGTGTTCTGAATGATTGAACTTACATGACTAGCTAAAAAGGCTTTCTTATGGACGCTAAGTTTTCGCTTTCGCGTACACATATCCTTAAGGAACTTGGCATAAGCAGGAATTTGCCTAATTGCATCTAATAAAGGAAGGTTTATGGTAACTTGCTTAAAAACCTCCAATATGTCATTAAAGTTCGATTCCTTCTTTGTTGGTACTAATAGCTAGGGAAATGGGGCTCTAGGAATAGAATCAGACCTCCCAGGGATCGAATTAATATCATCAGAAACTTTATCGGTCCCCTCAGCTATGGGTTGTCCTTAGGGGTGAGATCCTGAGGGGTGAACTAGAGTATGTTCACTATCGGGCATGGTTACCTCATTGTCTACAATTCTACCACTCCTAAGGGTTTTAATAGCATTCAATTGATTCAATGGTTTTGTACCTATTTCATGAACTCCTCTAGGGTCGGGTTTTGTTTGACTAGGAAACTTACCTTTTTCTCTCAAAGACTCATTTATCAGACCTACCTTTGTTTTTAACTCGGAAATAGACTGACTATTTTCTTGTCCTATCTTATTACTAGCTTGTAGACTTTGTTCTACTGATTGATGAAATTTTGCAGTTTGCTGAGTTAACAACACGAAGGACTCCTCTAGGCTTAGGATTTTCTTATCCGACTCATTCTGAAATTGAGCTTGTCCCGAAGGATTCTTAGTATAACTAAAACCTGGGGGAGCATTAGAATTACTAAACTGACCTTGATTCTGGCCCTTAGACCATGAAAGGTTCGGATGGTTTCTCCACCCAAGATTATAGGTTTCTGAATATGGGTCAAATTTCTGACGATTATCGAGTCTAGTGTTATTATAAAGAGCATTGGCTTGCTCTTCATTATTATGGCCTTCCCAAAAAGGCTCCAATCTACCACTAGTGTGACCCATTTCTAGAGCTTCTAACCTTTTAGCTATCGCTGCAATCTTGGCATCTGATTCAGAGCCTTCTTCTACCCTATTAACGTTCCCTCTGTTTAGAAGATTTGTTTTCCGGGGTTCCCTACTATTTTCCCATTGTTGGGTCTTTTCGGCGGCTTCATTCAAAAATTCCATTGCCGTATCAACAGTTTGGTTCTCAAACCCACCTGTACACAAAGCTTCAACCGTAGATATTGTGGAATAATCTAAACCCTCATAAAGGATCTGAACTAGCCTAACCTTTTCTAAACCATGGTGAGGACATTGTGTTAACAAATCATTGAACCTTTCCAAATACCTATACAAATATTCTCCCTCTTGTTATGAGAATGTGCAGATTTGCGTCCTAATAGACGATGTTTTATGCCTGGGGAAAAACTTATTGAAAAAGGCAGATGTAAGTTGTTCATATGTTTCGATTGACTCAGAAGTCAAACTATACAACCACGATTTGGCTTTATCTTTCAGGGAAAAGGGAAATAACCTAAGTTTCAAAGCATCATCATCTAAGCCTCTAATTCTTAGGGTACTGCAAATTTCTTCAAAATCCCTAACATGGAAATAAGGGTTTTCATTTTCTTTCCCTAAAAAGATTGGGAGCATCTGTATGGTCCCAGGTTTAAGCTCATAATTGGCTTCTGTGTCAGCTAACTTAATACACGAGGGACGAGTAGTCCTAGTCGGATTCAACAAAGCTTTCAAAGTAGCCATTTCTGGTACTATCGGAGTATTAGGGATTCTCTCCTCAGTAAAAGGAGAACGTTCAAAACAGGACTCTCCGAAAATCGGACTATCTAGATTAAGGTAATCGAGACGCTTAGAACTGCTTGGTTTTTCTTTAACAAATCTACCTAGGGTGTCTCTCTTACGTTCAGGCATACACAAGAATTTCCTAAATTGGAAGGGTAAGCAATCACAAATCAAGGTCGACTCAACCAAATCAAACCTATTAATTTCGAGCAAACAAAAAGCATGATGGCTCCACTTAGATTGTTTCTAGACCAGCTTCTACTCTTCCAAGAGACAACTGGGTACAATTTTAGCAAACCTCGTAGGACGATCCGAATAAAGTAAGTCGAAGAGAAGTAGGAGAAGCTCAGAGGAGCTTTGATACCCCCACCTCTTTGGCAACGCTTCCATGGGTTACAAGGCGGCTCTAATCGACTTACAGTAATCTTCCTGAACTTTGAGTTAGGCTAAAAAGATACCCAATACGATCCTTTTGAATGACTTTCCTATAAGCTCGTTACCCTATCGATCTCGTTCTGGTCAATATTTTAAGCTTGGGTTTGCGTTCGGTATCGTTTTCCTAAGGCGGGCAAGAAGAGAACGGTGATGAAATCCGAACCCTTATCTTGAATGGCCAGGCCTTTCCCTTTACTAGGAAAATAAATGTCCGTATTCAGAACCTCAAAAGATATGCACCTTAAGGAATACAGTAACTCGCTGACCGGGGATTCGCGAGTGTTCAGAATCTTACCTCCCGTTCCAGACGGGGGATGAATCGGTTGTAGTCGACTCGGGCCACTGACTCCTGTGTCAGTGTACGAACCCAAGGTGCAGAGACAATATCGTAATTGTCCTCCTTCTCTGCAAACAGTTTTTTTTATATTTAAGGATACCCTTCCGTAGGGTATATAAAAATAAAAAATAAAAATAGTGTCCAAAGTCCAAAAAGTCCAAAAAAGGAAAAGAAAAATTACAAAATAATAAAGAAATCCTAATACAATTTTTTTTTCTTTTTTTCTAAAAAAATAAACAAAACCCTAAAATAAAAAAATAATAATAAATAACCTAAAAATAAAATAACTAAAACAAAATTGTCTTCTTTTCCGTTATTTTCGCTCTAATCTTTAGCTCCAAGTCTTTACGAAATCACCAAACTCCTTGGCTCAATGTTTTTTCTTTACGTTCCAAAACCTGTAGACAAAAGACAAATACCCAAAAACGTAAAATAGAAAAAAAATCTAAAACCCTAAAAACAAGTCCGCGTCGGCGGCGCCAAAAATTGGTGTATTTTGTAGTTGTAGTGGTAAAAAGATTCGTTGCTCGAACTTGTGAAGGATTTTTTTAGACTTAAATTAAACTCAACAATTCAAATAAGTTATATCAAAAATATAAAGAAAACACCGAGATTCTGGATTCCACCATTGACCAATTAAGTGATAAACTCTAATCAATATTCATGCAATTTTTTCTTTTAAAGTGATTCTAATATTTTTCCTCTAATAGATTTTTGAAGTAATAGTTGTAAACACAAAGCATGAAACATCAAAAGTTTTAAAACCTAGCATGTTCCATCAAAACAACTCACAACTACTCAATAAAAATCAATTTTCCTATATTAGTTCTATGCAAATAATCATATAAAAATATTGCAAAAATAATTAAAATAGAATTATACCATTTTTCATGGAACAATGGCTTCCTCCGTCGCCTCGGCTAAGGGGTTTAGCTCCTCATATTAATCATGTTCTCAAAATACATCTTTGGTGTTCAAAAATTGATTAAAAGGGAGAAAAGAGTATACCGTAGTCGCTGAAAGTCTAAAACAGAAGACTGAATCGTTCCTGAAAGGTTTCGGTGACTGCAGACAGGAACGATAGAAATTTATTGTCACTGAAATAAGTCTTCCCCTGCGACATGCTTGAGTGTCTTATGTTATTCGTTTCTTCTTCGCAGCAGCAGCAGAACAGAATTTTTGTCTCTGATTTTATTTGCTTCTCTAGTGCTCTCAACCTCTCCAAAGTGTTCATCCCCCTTTTTATTACTCGAATCAACCTATATATAGCCACCAGACCCAAAATCTCTCGAGTTAATCCACAAATATTCTCGTTTCTCTTTTTCAGCAAGTTACGGGATTATTTCTTTCTAACCTTCTCTGTACGCGTCTTCTGAGTTAAATCTAACGTCCCAGAATCTCCCAATGATGGTATCGAATAAACAGAGAATCTTATACTCTTATCTGCACGTAATCCCAATCTATAGAACCAAGAAAATATCCCGATAATAAATCTCTTCCTGTTTTACAAGAACCGAGAATTGATGCCTATTTTTTCGAATCTATGACGCATATCAATCCTGTTTTGGACTAACAGGATAACACGAAACAAATTATACGCCCAACTCCGACTACAATTGCCCCAAATCCGATAACAGAACCCGGTAAACTTCCAACGCCTCTGTTTTGCTCTAATTCGATCTCTAGCCAATTTGGGTTCAATACAAAGACTTTACCAGGTCTGTTTAGGCCTAAGGAGTAAACCCAATCAATTTCAACCCTTTAATCTCCATAAAAATCGATCAAAACTCCAACCCTAAATCTGCCTGTGCGCTGGTTTCTTTTCCCGCCAATTTCTAAAATTCAAAAGGTAGGGGATGACCTACCCTTATCCTGACCAGGGGTGCGAATAGCAAGTGGATACCCCTTAGTAATCTGGATGCCCCTTAGTATTTTTTTTTCCCATGAACGCAAAAACCACTTTTCGAGCCAATTTCGCCGCAAAAGCTTATTTCTCCAAAAACACCTACAAAGAGATAAAATACCAAAATAAGTACAAAAATGGGTACTAACAATATACACAATAGAGATGAAAATCAACACATAAATGCGTCTATCAATAGGTTGGATCGCACCAAACACAGATTGTTAGATCTTTTCGTATTTGCCTGCTCTGATACCAATTGAATAGACGAGGGTACCCAAATATACCTCAATCTAAAACTTTTCCACTTATAAGTCCTTTTTCGAAAGTGATTGTCTATGGACTGAGTCGAGACAATACAACTAATCGGTTCACACTTCGTGTGATCGTCTATGGATACAAGATCGAGACAATACAACAACGAAGTATGTTTACTTGATAATAGGTTCAGACTTAACACAACTCTAAGGATTGTCTATCAAGTAAAATAGGAATTAACGTTTGTGTATTTTACTTCTAATTATAATAAAACAATTATAATTGCGGAAATAGAAAAGTAAAAGACAGAGCAAGATTTTGTTAACGAGGAAACCGCAAATGCAGAATAACCCCGGGACCTCGTCCAGAATTGAATACTCTCAGAATTAAGCAGCTATACAAAATCAAACCAACTTCATATAGTTGAGACCAAGCAACTAAACCTATAGTTTACCTGTTCCCTCAGTATTCCTACGCCTCCAACTTGTAATAAGTCACATACTTGGAACAATTCCTTTGGTTCGTATTCCAAACAGTAAAGGAACAACAAATCTGTTTGGTAACAACTCTTTTCAACCAACGTGATATGAGTTTGACAAAGGCTCTTCCGTTTAACCAATAAACTCCTTTATCGGGTCCTTAGATCAATCTCTCAACAACAACCGAAGTAATTGTTAGATTATGCAATCAATACTATTAATCACAAAGAAGTGTATTGATGCCGATCTACTAAACTAATCAATCCAATCTATCACAAGGATAAACTGATTATAGTTGGATCCCTTTCCGACCAAAACAAGTATTGTGCACACCAAAGATTATGAACCCAAAAAGTCTTCTTGTCTTCAAATCTTCTTTAATCTTCAATCAGCACCTGCACACAATCAACTTGAATCTCTTGTGATCAATCACACACAGAACGGAGTCTGTTAACGTTGGATTATCACAAGACGGCTTTAGAACTACAAACAGTCTAAAGATCCCCGTCGAAACTTCGATCTAGTTTGAGTAAATCTTATATCAGAAGAGAAGATTCTCAAGCATAAACAAACTAGGTGCAATCAAAGTTCAACAACCGTTAGTAAATCAATCGAAAACTAATAATAAACAGCAATTATTTAAGCTTCCCACCAACGGTACTAATAGAGCTTCTCAATCCAAAAGAAGTCTTTAAACTGAGCGGTCGTAAGAGATTTCGCCTAATTAGGTTACTTTCCTCTCCGAATAGGCGGCTCCACCAGTAACAATACAACTAGGTAGTTTTGCTGGCTCTGAGGATTAGTTTGCTCAAAATGAAAACTTTAATATTTATAGACAAGGAAGTTTGGACACCAAGGAATTTCCAAAACCGAATATTCTCAAAGATATGCAATAAACACAAAATCGGTTTTCATAATTCCTGGAAATGCTTTGTCCAAATATTGACCGAAATCCCAATAGAAAAATCTATAATCAGTAAATGCACATTACTAATTATTATTTTCTAAAGATATGCATTTATTTGCTGGAAAATAAATAGCATATAAAAACTAAGAAACCTTAAGTAAAATATTCTCAATTTATTTTTATCCTGGGATTTTCCTTTAGCTATTAAGGAATATCTTTGAATAATTAATGATAAGAGTTACTGCACATGTTCAAAGTATGTCGACATCTTTACTTTGCAAGTCCTTTTTCATACTTATAATCTTGGAAACGATTTGCCACACTTCCAAACAAGTTTAGAATTGGTTCGTCTGAATTCCAAGAACTATGTGATTGATTATCCTATCAAATCACCAATCATGGGTTTCACGGTTCTACCAAAACAAGTTTCGGTTCCACCTCCATGTGAGTACTGTGCATAGTCACACTAGTTACCAAAATTCGGTTGACTAGGTACTAGGATCGGTTCCCCACAACTTATGGTAACTACTTGTATTCGGTTGCACATGTCTATAGGATCGGTTCCCCCAAAACTACAAACTTGTTACATATGTTCATAGGATAGGTTCCCCATCTACTAAAAATGTGTTGCACCTCTTACAAGGATCGATTCCCCTCTTGTAAATTTGTTGCACCTCTTACTAGGATCAGTTCCCCAATGACTAGATAAAAGTTGTTATTTACAAGGGATCGATCATACCATCTTGAGTGATTACATAAGATCGGTTTCACTAATAAAAGTCATACCAATACATAAGTAAGGCCTTGTGAATAGTTTTACCAAGTTACATAAACAAGTTTATGAGTGGTAATACTAAACACACATATTGGTAATTTAAAATAGATTTGCAATTAATAACAATACCAATAAGCCTAGCGATTTCCCTTTCGATTCACAAAACAAGTTTATGAACTTACTTCCTTTAAACGAATGTAAAACATTGTTTCCTAGGATGAAATCTTCACTCATACCCATACATAATCACAATAGCATTCATATGATCATGTCGATGTCTTATATACAAAGTGTAATGGTTAAGCAATAAACCTCGTATTGTATTCCCTAATACTATGTCTAACTAGAGTATCATACACAGCTTCGCAGTTGTGTTTTCAATATGCACGACTTGAAAGATACGTTAGGGAATGAAACAGTTCAAGTAAAATATTACTAACCTTAAGAGGAAGGATAATGTTGTCGTTGTAGCTCCATACTTCTTCACATTCTTCAAGTCTTCATGTAATATTTGTAATGCTCATATCCTAATACTTTCAAGCTAACCTATACGAAGTTGACTCTAGTATATAATCAAGCGACTCTTTAAATGAGTTTTGATTCATTAAAATATGACAACCAAACTTGACATACCTATGCTTGGTGGGTTCAACCGAGCTATGCTCTAACAGCTTGAATCTAATCAGGATTTCATCTAACGGTGAATATTGAATGCTGTGTTACCAAGGTAACTTAGATTGCAAACCCTGATTTGAAACTATATAAAGGAGAACTTTAGCAACCGGGAAACCTAATCCCCACACCTTTTGTATGATACTAGTTGCATAAGCTAGAGTCGATTCTCCTTTAACCTTAGGTTTTTCATGAAACCCTGTAGGTTAACGACTTAAAGACTTCATGGAGATTGTGAAGCCAGACCCAACTATTTTCTCTGTAGTTGCGTGTTCTGATCTTACTTTTACTATCGTGATTGAGTATTATATTTGTTCAGATTTTCTTGAGATTTATCTCCGATAGGTAAGATTGAAAAGTGGTCACAAACATCTTCCTCTCATCGTTTGTGATTCCATAATATCTTGTTTCGTTAATCGATTAAGATTATTATGAGGTGATTGATATTTCTAGGCTGTTCTTCGGGAATATAAGTCCGGTATATCAATTGGTTCATGTTCACTTTGATTTATCAAAAGACGGAACAAAACTCGTATGTATTTCTGTGGGAGACAGATTTATCTATTCCAATAGACTTTTCTGTGTGAGACAGATTTGTTTATCAAGTCTTCGACTTTGGGTCGTAGCAACTCTTGGTTGTGGGTGAGATCAGCTAAGGGAATCAAGTGCTTAGTATCCTGCTGGGATCAGAGACGTAAGGAGCACGACTGTACCTTGAATCAGTGTGAGATTTATTAGGGTTCAACTACATTCCAGTCCGAAGTTCATTGGTAGTAGGCTAGTGTCTGTAAGAGGTTAATATAGTGTGGTGTTCAAAGCTGGACTAGGTCCCGGGTTTTTTCTGCATTTGTAGTTTCCTCGTTAACAAAACTTCTGGTGTCTGTGTTATTTCTTTTCCGCATTATATTTTATTATATAATTGAAATATCACAGGTTGTGCGTTGAATCGATCAATTGGGAAATCCAATCTTTGGTTGTTGATTGAAATTGATTGATCCTTGAACATTGGTCTTTGGTACCGTTCAAGTTATTTCTCTTATATTCAATCGGGCTCGCAAATTCCTATTTGCTGATTGTGGATTGAATTGAGAGATAGAGATATAAAACTCTTTGATATACTTTTCTCGAGATTGAGTCTGACTGTCTAGTTGATTCTCTTGAAAGTATATTGGAGTTTGTCTATTCAGATTGCCAAACATAATATTGGGTGTGGTTAGACCCCCGCTTTTTGAATTGGTATCAGAGCAAGCAAACACATTTAAGACCTTATAAGTTTGTGTTTGTAGCGATCTGAATATGAACAAAAGTGTTATCTCCATAAACGTACCTAGTCTTCGATGGCTCAAATTACTTGTGGTGGAAAATTGCTATGCGTGCCTTTCTTCAAGAACGTGATTTTCAATCATGGGTTTATGTGGTTAATGGCTATAATCCTCTGGTTGTTGCAGAAGGCGATGTAACTGTTCAAAGGATATTGGTGCATATGAACCTGCCGAGATTCTCGCTGCAAAGCAAAATTCTGACGGGTTAAATGTTATCATCCATGCCATTACCCCAGAGCTCCAGCATCATGTGACAACTTGCACAACATCTAAAGATGCTTGGGATATCTTAGAAACCGTTTTTGAAGGGAATACCTGTGAAAATGAAGCTAGGATGCAAAACCTAAATTCTGATTAGGAAAACCTTCGTATGGCAGATGAAGATTCAGTTGATGAGTTTAATCACAAAGTGTCTGAAATTGTTAATGCATCTTTTGCATTGGGTAAGACTATTCTTGAAAAGGACATTGTGATGAAAATTCTCAAATTGTTGCCATCCATATACGATTCTAAGAAACATGCCATCATTGAAGGAAATAACCTTGCAACTCTTTCCATAAATACTCTGGTTGGGAAGTTAAAGATCTTTGATCATGAGCATACATCCAAAACCGGAAAGGATGTTGCTAAAAAAGCGGGGGTCTAACAACCTAACCCAATATTTCGTTTAGCTATCTGTATGGACTAACTCCAATATACTTTCAAGAGAATCAACTAGACAGTTAGACTCAATCTTAAGAAAAGTATATCAAAGAGTTATATCTCAATTTCTCAATTCAATCCACAATCAAACAAATAAGGATTTGTGAGCCTGATTGAATACAAGAGAAATAACTTGAACAATACCAAAGACCAATGTTCAAGGATCAATCAATTTCAATCAACAACCAAAGGTTGGATTTACCAATTGATCAATTCGACGCACAACCTGTGATATTTTAATTATATAACAAAATATGATGCGGAAAAGAAATAACACATACACCAGAAGTTTTGTTAACGAGGAAACCGCAAATGCAGAAAAACCCCGGGACCTAGTCCAGATTTGAACACCACATTGTATTAAGCCACTACAGACACTAGCTTACTACAAAGCTAACTTCGGTCTGGAATATAGTTGAGCCATAATTAATCTCACACTGATCAAGGTACAGTTGCGTTCCATACGTCTCTGATCCCAGCAGGATACTACGCACTTGATTACCTTAGCTGATCTCACCCACAACTAAGAGTTTCTACGACCCAAAGTCGAAGACTTGATAAACAAATCTATATCACAAAGAAAAGTATATTGAATAGATAAATCTGTCTCCTACAGATATACCTACAAGTTTTTGTTCTGTATTTTGATAAATCAAGGTGAACAGGAACCAATTGATAACCCGGACTTATATTAACGAAGAACAACCTAGAATTATCAATCACCTCACAATAATCTTAATCGATTAACGAAACAAGATATTGTGGAATCACAAACGATGAGACGAAGGTTTTTGTGACTACTTTTCTATCTTGCCTATCGAAGATATAAATCTCAAGGCAATCTTACGAGTGTACTCAATCACGATAGAAAACAGCAAGATCAGATCACACAACTACAGAGAAAATAGTTGGATCTGGCTTCACAATCCCAATGAAGTCTTTAAGTCGTTAACCTACAGGGTTTCATGAAAAACCTAAGGTTAAAGGAGAATTGACTCTAGTTTATACAACTGTTATCACACAGGAGGTGTGGGGATTAGGTTTCCCAGTTGCTAGAGTTCTCCTTTATATAGATTTCAAATAAGGGTTTACAATCTAAGTTACCTTGGTAACAAAGCATTCAATATTCACCGTTAGATGAAAACCTGATTAGATTCAAGCTAATATCTTTCAACCGTTACTTCTAACTTAGCTTGTTATACACAAATGAAATGTAACTTCATTTAGGTTTGAGTAATCGTACCTAAACGTGTACACTTAGTCGGTTCAACAATAGTTAACCAATGGTTAGCCATATGTGTACTTTCATATCAACCTTATTCATCTTTACCATAACTAGTTCAAATGACTCAAATGCACTAGTTAGAGAGTTGTTCAATTGCTTAGATCTCATAGAAGTATTCAAGACACAATCGAAGCAAAATCGATTTTGATTCACTCGAATCAATTCATGAACATTATAGCCACGGTTTGCAAAGATTGCATTCCTTATTATATAAATGTTTTAGGTCATGAACAAATCGATTTTAGATTGTAACCTGCTTAAGTATGCAAACGGGTACGCATACTTAAGTAACCGGATTGAGTTTTTTTTTCACTTCCAAACTCCAGCAGAAATTCACGGACATGAAACTTCCGCCAGTATTACCTGGATACCCAACAACCGCCAGTACGCGTATGGGTACGCATACTTTGGGTTCCCGGTTTTGGACTTTTACACAAATGTGAGAACACACTATGTTTATATCCAACCATGGTTACTTGTTCTAAACTCTCATTTTAATCATTGAAACTTTCTTAGAGGATTTTAAAATAGTTGTTATTCACAAACTATTAGCATCAAAGCAATTTTCAAGTTATTGAAATAATCAACATGATTTTCATCACGACTAAAGATGAACTTGGCTAAAGAAAAAGCTTAACAACACATATTTTGAGAAATAGATAAGCGAGATAGACTCGTCTCGAAATAGCAAATGTGTATAATTGAAGTCTATATAGCAATACGACTTTTGTCTCAAATAGGAGATATAGTAGATAGACTTTTGAGTGATAGATAAGTTCAAGTATCCACATACCTTTTGTTGATGAAGTTCCACAAGTTCCCTTGAGTAGTTCTTCGTCTTTATTCGATGAACGCCGTGGAGTCTAAAGCTCAACTACACTTACTATCCTAATACGAGACTTAGCTATAAGTAGACTAGAAATCAAGACTTATAGTTTTTGCAACTAAACTTGACAAACAAGCCTGAGATAGCAACGCTTGCAAGTTCGACCGAGCAATGCTCTAACAATCTCCCACTTTGTCAATATTAGTGACAAAACTATCAATACATATGGAATACAAAATAAATAAACTTTGTAGCTTCTCATCCAAATGCTTGATCTCCTTGGTTCTTCAACATTACTCGAAATCTTCGTCACTTCCAAGTACTCCAATGATTCTAAATGTGTTCAACTCAGCATCATCGTTGTTGAAGATCCGTAGCTATAACAATGAGAAAACAATTGCTCTCAATCATTGTTATACAGTGTCATAGTATTATTACACAACATCAAAGTTCAATTGTACCAAAACTTCGACAATAATACTATGGTGATATGTATCACTCCCCTTTAGTCAATACTTCATCTCACATGAAAACCACTCCCCCTTACATAATGATCCGAAAACCATATGTATTTATAGTGTGAACTACACATTAATTCTCCCCCTTTATGTCAATAAAATTGGCAAAGGTACGAAAATTAGTGGGATCCTAATGAAATTTCCATAGAGATACTTCATGACCAAAAGAAAAGCACATATCAACTTTTTTTAATGCAATTATATAGCCAAAACTAAATGCATTCATCAAAGAGTTTATAAAGATACAAGATAACCCCTATAATATTCCACATCCGCACTCCCCACAAATATTTGGCAATTAAGCACAAGTTCAATTAAGAACTCTCCCCCATAAAATGTCATTCCCGAAAGAACAACAAGAGCGACCTTACTTTTACAAGAAAAGAAGGATTTCTTTGGACATTAACAAATCACATAAGAATATGAATTTTTATCCAACAAAAATCTCAATTAAATTAACCACAAGAGAACCCATGATTAAATTAATCAGAAATGCTCACATAAGAGAACTTACGGAGCCGCACAATATTTACATAAAATATGGACCAGGAAAGATCAATACTGCAGAATAAACAAAGATTCATTCTATTTTTCATCACTATTTGCACAATGACATATAATAAACTTTAATCTTTGTAAACAAAAGTTCATCCTATCTTCCATCAATATTTGCATAATGACATAATAGGCTTAACTTTTGTTTGTCAAAAGTTCATTCAATCTTTTATCAATACTCGCATACTGACATATGAAAGACTTAACTTTTGACAACGTATGGGACAATCAAAGTTCACGGACGCAAACACACATATCCCATAACAAGTTGCAATATATAAAACCATAAAGATTAATACTGCAAAATCATCTTCCAAATAAACTTTAGAATTTAAATAAATAAATCTAAAAACATTGCAAGATGAAAATCGTTGGAAATAGCTATGTGTACTCACAATAATTGTTATTCCAAACCCTAGTTATCATTCTTAAATCATAAGAATAAATTCTCATAAGAAGTTTCCTAGACATTATAGAACTTTCTCAGAGCATCTACTGAGAATTCCTTCTCATTATTGAAAAACCCATTGATTATGGGATCGTTCAATTCCTCTAAATCTTCAGAAATATCGGTCAACTCACTAAGTTCTCTTTTTAGCTCACGCAAGGTGTTATTTGTTAGAGACAACATTTGTTCATAGTGAGTTATCTTTTCTAAAGAGGAAACAATTTGAGATTTTAAATCATTTCTCTTGTTGATGAAATCTTTCACCATACCTCTAAAGTTATTATCAAAATGACAAACTGACAAGAGGCAGTTAGAGGAAGAACCTTCTCCATCATTTGTAGATCTCTCTTTCTTCTTCCTTGAGGAAGTGATTTCTTTACACATATACACATTTACTGCTTCGACTGCATCCCTTTTTGTGGTACCTCTAGTTACAGGAGCCATGAAACTATATCTTTCAAAGAGAAAAGAGGTGAAGGACACTTTGATTACAAATTATTATAAATAGACTAATGGATACCCAAACCCTAGAAGAACTTTGAACAAGTCTTTCATGGTTTATTATCCATTATCTAAATTGTTAGGAGAATATTTTCTTAACAAAAATAGGAAAAGTATACAAATACAAAACTTGAGCAACCTTGATGAAACCCTCATTTTCTCAAGTTAAAGATGAGGGTGCGGACGTCACTGATATTAGACAGTAATGGAGTGAGCCGAATGCTCACATTTTTTACCACATAGTGGCTTATCAAGGTCTGTTGTATAGACAGATTTCTTACCTCTTCTTAATCTGGTACTACTGGATTTTTCAGGAAAACCTTGTTGATTATCCAAAGCCAGATTCATCCTTTGCATGTTCTTTTGAAGTTTGGCAATTCTTTTGTTGTTCCTCTTGAATCTCCAACACGCGCTTTGAACATGATTCGCATTTCCACAAAACGAACAAATCACTAAAGATTTTTTGTTCTGTTGAAATGCCTCATGTTTATCACAATAGTCAACAACCATTGTTCCAAGATCAGTCGGAACAAAAGAGTTGTTTGTGCTTACAGTTTTGCTTTTAAATCCTAAACCATTTGTGTTCCCAAAGGATTTCTGACCAAATAACATTGCTGAGTTTTTTTGAGAACTTCTAGATAGCCTTTGCAGGTCATCCTTAAGAGTATTAATCTCTTTTTCCTTTAGAGACATGGTTCTAGTGAATTCATCATTAAGACAATCTATCTCAAGATTTTTCACCTGGAGCGATGATTCAAGTTTCTTCAACGAAGCCTTTAGTTGAAGATTTTCTTGGTGAATCTCTCTATTCAAGAATTCAAAAATCTCTGTGTCAGACTCAAGTTCTGAATAAGAATTAAGTATGTGGAGGTTTCTACTGCAAGAGCTGAAAGTTCATTGCACCGATCAGAAGCATCCAAGATGTTGACACCCAGGGAAGATTTTTCTTGTATTGAACCATCTGAAGCATTAACTGGAGAGAGACGTTTATCACATCTTTTGCTTCTTTTTACAAAATCCTTGATCTTTTCTGTTATGAGTTAATTATCAAAATCAACATGATTGGAACAACATTCATCAGCCCAAGACAAGTTAGAAGATTCACTTGCGTTGGTCACAGCATTGAATGCGGATGTTTAGACTGTGTTCTGATCAAGATCAAGAATTTTTAACTTTCCAATCATAGTATTTCTGGAAAGCACATCAAGGTTATTTCCTTATATGATGGCGTGTTTCTTAGAATTGTATCTAGATGGAGGAGATCTGAGAATCTTCTTCACAATGTCCTTTTCAGGAATAGTCTTACCCAATACAAAAGATGCATTAACAATTTCAGACACTTTGTGATTAAACTCATCAAATGAATCTTCATCTGCCATACGAAGTTTTCCCAATCAGAACTTAGGTTTTGAAGCCTAGCTACTTTTTCACAGGTATTCCCTTCAAATACGGCCTCTAAGATATCCCAAGCATCTTTAGACCGAGTGCACGTAGTCACATGGTGCTGAAGATCTAGGGTAATAGCATGGATGATTGCATTCAATCCGTTAGAATTCTGCTTCGTAGCAAGAATCTCGGCAGCATCATAATCACCAATATCCTTTGGAACAGTTACAGTGCCTATTTTAACAACCGGAGGATTATAGCCATTAACAACATAAACCCATGATTGAAAATCACGCGCTTGATGAAAGGCACGCATCGCAATTTTCCACCATAAATAATTCGAGCCATCGAAGACTGGTGGTACGTTTATTGAGATAGCACTTCTCTCCATAGAGTCGGATCGCTACAAACATAGACTTATGAGGTCTTAAACGTGTTTGCCTGCTCTGATACCAATTGAAAAAGCGGGGGTCTAACAACCTCACCCAATATTTCGCTTAGCAATCTGTATGACTAACTCCAATATACTTTCAAGAGAATCAACTAGACAGTTAGACTCAATCTTAAGAAAAGTATATCAAAGAGTTATATTTAAATTTCTCAATTCAATCCACAATCAAGCAAATAAGAATTTGCGAGCCTGATTGAATACAAGAAAAATAACTTGAACGGTACCAAAGACCAATGTTCAAGGATCAATCAATTTCAATCAACAACCAAAGGTTGGATTTACCAATTGATCGATTCAACGCACAACCTGTGATATTTTAATTATATAACAAAATATGATGCGGAAAAGAAATAACACAGACACCATAAGTTTTGTTAACGAGGAAACGGCAAATGCAGAAAAACCCCGGGACCTAGTCCAGATTTGAACACCACACTGTATTAAGCCGTTACAGACACTAGCCTACTACAAAGCAAACTTCGGTATGGAATGTAGTTGAGCCCTAATAAATCTCACACTGATCAAGGTACAGTCACGTTCCTTACGTCTCTGATCCCAGTAGGATACTATACACTTGATTCCCTTAGCTGATCTCACCCACAACTAAGAGTTTCTACGATCCAAAGTCGAAGACTTGATAAACAAATCTGTATCACACAGAAAAGTCTATTGAATAGATAAATCTGTCTCCCACAGATATACCTACGAGTTTTTGTTCAGTCTTTTGATAAATCAAGGTGAACAGGAACCAATTGATAACCCGGACTTATATTCCCGAAGAACAGCCTATAATTATCAATCAACTCACAATAATCTTAATTTATTAACGAAACAAGATTTTGTGGAATCACAAACGATGAGACGAAGGTGTTTGTGACTAATTTTCTATCTTACCTATCGGAGATATAAATCTCAAGCCAATCTTACGATTATACTCAATCACGATAGAAAACAGCAAGATCAGATCACGCAACTACATAGAAAAAAATTGGGTCTGGCTTCGCAATCCCAATGAAGTCTTTAAGTCGTTAACCTACAGGGTTTCGTTAAAAACCTAAGGTTAAAGGAGAGTTGACTCTAGCTTATACAACTAGTATCACAAAGGAGGTGTGGGGATTAGGTTTCCCAGATGTTAGAGTTCTCCTTTATATAGATTTCAAATCAGGGTTTGCAATCTAAGTTACCTTGGTAACAAAGCATTCAATATTCACCGTTAGATGAAAACCTGATTAGATTCAAGCTAATATCTTTTAACCGTTAGATCGAACTTAGCTTGTTCTACAAAAATGAAATGTAACTTCATTTAGGTTTGAGTAACCGTACCTAAACGTGTACACCATGTTGGCTCAACAGTAGTTAACCAAGGTTAGCTATATGAACACTCTCATATCAACCTTATTCATCTTAATCATAACTAGTTCAAATTACTCAAATGAACTAGTTAGAGAGTTATTCAATTGCATAGATCTCATAGAAGTATACAAGACACAATCGAAGTAAAATTGATTTTGATTCACTCGAATCACCTTATTATATAAATGTTTTCGTTCATGAACAAAACGATTTTAGAAAGTAACCTTCTTAAGTATGCAAACGGGTATGCATACTTAAGTAACCAGATTGAGTTTTTTTTTCACTTCCAAACTCCAACAGAAATTCACGGACGTGAAACTTCCGCCAGTATGCGTACGGGTACGCATACTTACCCGGATTCCCAACAACTGCCAGTACGCGTACGGGTACGCATACTTTGGGTTCCCGATTTTGGACTTTTACACAAATGTGAGAACACACTATGTTTATATCCAACCATGGTTACTTGTTCTAAATTCTCATTTCAATCATTGAAACTTTCTTAGAGGATGTTAAAATAGTTGTTATTCACAAACTATTAGCATCAAAGCGATTTTCAAGTTATTTAAATAATCAACATGACTTTCGTCACGAGTAAAGATGAACTTGGGTAAAGGGAAAGCTTTCCAACACATATTTCGAGAAATAGATAAGCGAGATAGACTCGGCTCGAAATAGCAAATGTGTATAATTGAAGTCTATAAAACAATACGACTTTTGTCTCAAATAGGAGATAGAGTAGATAGACTTTTGAGTGATAGATAAGTTTAAGTCTCCACATACCTTTTGTAAATGAAGTTCCACAAGTTCCCTTGAGTAGTTCTTCGTCTTCATTCGATGAACGTTGTGGAGTCTAAAGCTCAACTATAATTACTATCCTAATCTTAGACTTAGCTATAAGTAGACTAGAAATCAAGACTTATAGTTTTGGTAACTAAACTTGACAAACAAGCCTGAGTTAGCAACGCTTGCGACTTCGACCGAGCAATGCTCTAAAAGTTGCTTTCAAAGCACAAAAAAACACTATATTACTTGACAAAAGTAAGAGTGTTTGCATCTCTTAAGATGATCTTTCTGAGGCTGATTCATCAGATGAAGATCTTGACAAGTCAGTCTCCCTGATCACAAGACAGTTTAGGGATCTTCTTTTGAAGAGAAGTAAATGGTTCACCAGAGATAAACCTAGGTCATCAGTTAAACCTCATAATCGTGTTCCTCCTAAAAATAGGGATATTAATGAAACTGATGACGAGGATATGCCTCAGTGCTTTAAGTGTAAAGGTTTTGGTCATTTTGCAAATTAGTGTCCAAATCCTAAGAAATACACTGAGAACAAAGGTCTAGCTGCAACTCTTGATGAAATGTCTGACAACTATGATTCTAATAAAGACAAAAAGTCAAGTATTGCACTTCTTTGTGAAAATATTGATTTTGATAATTGTAGCTGTTAGAGCAATGCTAGGTCGAACTCGCAAGCGTTGCTATCTCAAGCTTGTTTGTCAAGTTTAGTTGTCAAAACTAGAAGTCTTGATTTCTAGTCTACTTATAGCTAAGTCTCAGATTAGGATAGTAAGTGTAGTTGAGCCTTAGACTCTACGACGTTCATCGAATGAAGACGAAGAACTACTCAAGGGAACTTGTGGAACTTCATCAATAAAAAATATGTGGGGACTTGAACTTATCTATCACTCAAAAGTCTATCTATTATATCTCCTATTCGAGACAAAAGTCGTATTGCTATAGACTTCAATTATACACATTTGATATTTCGAGCCGAGTCTATCTCGCTTATCTATTTCTCAAAATATGTTTGGTAAGCTTTCGCTTTAGCCAAGTTCATCTTTACTCGTGATGAAAGTCATGTTGATTATTTCAATAACTTGAAAATCGCTTTGATGAAAATAGTTTGTGAATAACAACTATTTTAACATCCTATAAGAAAGTTTCAATGATTGAAATGAGAGTTTAGAACAAGTAATCATGTTTGGATATATAAACATAGTGTGTTCTCACATTTGTGTAAAAGTCCAAAACCGGGAACCCAAAGTATGCGTACCCGTACGCGTACTGGCAGTTGTTGGAAATCCGGGTAAGTATGCTTACCCGTACGCATGCTGGCGGAATATTCACGTCCATGAATTTCTGCTGGAGTTTGGAAGTGAAAAAAAAACTTAATCCGGTTACTTAAGTACGCGTACCCATTTGCATACTGAAGTAGGTTACTTTCTAAAATCGGTTTATTCATGAACTAAAACATGTATATAATAAGTAAAGCAATCTTTGCAAACCGTGGCTATAATGTTCATGAATTGATTCGAGTAAATGAAAATCGATTTTGCTTCGATTGTGTCTTGTATACTTCTATGAGATCTAAGCAATTGAACAACTCTCGAACTAGTTCATTTGAGTCATTTGAACTAGTTATGGTAAAGATAAATAAGGCTGATATGAAAGTGCTCAAATGGCTAACCACTGGTTAACTATTGTTGAACCGACTAAGTGTACACGTTTAGGTACGGTTACTCAAACCTAAATGAAGTTACATTTCGTTTGTGTATAACAAGATAAGTTCGATCTAACGGTTGAAAGATAATAACTTGAATCTAATAAGGTTTTCATCTAACGGTGAATATTGAATGCTTTTTTACCAAGGTAACTTAGATTGCAAACCCTGATTTGAAATCTATATAAAGGAGAACTCTAACAACTGGGAAACCTAATCCCCACACCTCCTGTGTGATACTAGTTATATAAGCTAGAGTCGATTCTCCTTTAACCTTAGGTTTTTCACGAAACCCTGTAGGTTAACGACTTAAAGACTTCATTGGGATTGTGTAGCCAGAACCAACTTTTTTCTCTGTAGTTGCGTTATCTGATCTTGTTGTTTCTATCGTTTTTGAGTGCAATCGTAAGATTGTCTTGAGATTTATATCTCCGATAGGCAAGATAGAAAAGTAGTCACAAACACCTTCGTCTCATCATTTCTGATTCCATAATATCTTGTTTCGTTAATCGATTAAGATTATTGTGAGGTGATTGATAATACTAGGCTGTTCTTCGGGAAAATAAGTCCGGGTTATCAATTGGTTCCTATTCACCTCGATTTATCAAAAAACGGAACAAAAACTCGTAGGAATATCCGTGGGAGATAGATTCATCTATTCAATAGACTTTTCTATAGGATACAGATTTGTTTATCAAGTCTTTGACTTTGGGTCGTAGCAACTCTTGGTTGTGGATGAGATCAGCTAAGGGAATCATGTACATAGTATCCTACTGGGATCAGAGACGTAAGTAGCACGATTGTACCTTGAATCAGTGTGAGATTGATTAGGGTTCAACTAAATTCCAGACCGAAGTTAGCTTTGTAGTAGGCTAGTGTCTGTAGCGGCTTAATACAGTGTGGTGTTCAAATATGGACTGGTGTCTTTGTTATTTTTTTCCGCATTATATTTTGATATATAATTGAAATATCACAGGTTGTGCATTGAATCGATCAATGGGTAAATCCAACCTTTGGTTGTTTATTGAAATTGATTGATCCTTGAACATTGGTCTTTGGTACCGTTCAGGTTGTTTCACATAATAATTAGGCTCACGGATTTCTATCTGTTTGATTTGCTGATTACATTGTGAAACAGAGATACAAACTCTTTGATATACTTTTCTTAAGATTGAGTCTAACTGTCTAGTTGATTCTCTTGAAAGTATATTGGAGTTGGTCCATACAGATTGCTAAGCGAAATATTGGGTGAGGTTGTTAGACCCCCGCTTTTTCAGTAGCAATACATATATCAATCTTGATATTCTTTCAGAAGAAATCTCAACTGGTCTGGAAGAAAAAATGGATCTATCTGTTTTTACTGGAAACTCTCTTTCTGATGTTTCAGGTTCCACTATGTGTCTAGCTGCTTACACATCTCGGGCGTCTGGATCATCCTCCTTGTTGACATGCTCTTATAGTTCTCTCAGAGGTCATGAACTTTCAAAGTGTTTCAAGTACAAACACAAAATAAGATACCTCAACAAACTTCAACGAAGAGTAAATCGATTAGCAAACAAGCTCAAACTTGTTCAAAAATCATCAGAGGTATGTAAACTCATCTCTTCTTCGAAGAAGTTAGTTTCCAAAGAAAAGACTAGAATACTATAGAAAAAATTATGGTCTAAACATTCTGTGAAACAGGGGTCTATGAATTCCTTTCGAAAAGGTTATGGTGGACATATTATTGTTCACCCCAGCACAACTTGATTGTGTTGGTTGGTGCATCTTGTCTCATGAGCCTGATAAAAAGAGACAAGATTTTGCACACCTTAGGCTTTAGGAAAAGAGAATTGTTTTTAGATTGTTTTGATTTTCTCTTTTAGTTTTGCTGTGATATGCAAGTCTGGAATTCGTTCCTCTTTTCATATCTAATTGATATTGGAAGGGACCTCCCTATTTAATCAATAAAAAGGGGTTATTCTCGACAATTCGACCCTCTTTAGGGTTGAGAGTTGTGTGTACGTGAACTTATGTGTTTAAAGGTTCCGTAACCCTACATTCCTTTTTCCTTCTCTGAAAAACTCTTTTTTATCTCAAGACTGCTTGTTGAGTCTGATTTGTGAAGTCCTCCTACAATCTCATACGTGTATGGAGATTCCAAGCATTATGTCTTCTGATGGAAAGGATGTTAATATGATAGTTAAGCCATCAATCTTGAAGGAAAAAGATAATCTCCTGTAACGTCAACTTTGAAAAGAAAAAGGAGGAATGTAAGAAAACCAAGAGCTGTTCCGTCTAAATTCAGAAGGCCCTGGTTCGACATCAGTCTAAAAGGTTTGTTGGAATTAACTCCTTTCTTCATGAACCTTATGTTCCTATGGATGTTGACGACAAGGAGTTCGGGGACGATAAAGAATTTTTTAGAGGTCTTTATGTCTAGGAAACTTCTTATGAGAATTTATTCTTTTGTTTTAAGAAGGATAACTAGGGTTTGGAATAGCCATTATTGCCAACGTTTTTCATCTTGCAATGTTTTTAGATTTATTTGTTTAAATTCTAAAGTTTATTTGGAAGATGATTTTTGCAGTATTAATCTTTATGGTTTTATATATTGCAAATTATTATGGGATATGTTGTTTACGTCCGTGAACCTTGACTGTCCCATACTTATTCAAAAGTTAACACTATTATATGTCGGTATGAAAGTATTGATAAAAGATAGTATGGACTTTTGATTACAAAAGTTAAGCCTATTATGTCATTATGCAAATATTGATGGAAGATAGTATGACCTTTTGTTTACAAAGATTAATTCTATTATATGTCATTGTGCAAATAGTGATGAAAAATAGAATGAATCTTTGATTATTCCGCAGTATTGGTCCTTCCCTGATCCACATCTTTGTGTATGTACTGTGTTGCTCCGTAAGTTTTCTTATGTTGAGCATGACCAATTGAATTGATCATTTTCCTTGTGGTTAATTCAATTGAGTTTTTTGGATACAAATTCATGTTTCATGTGATTTGTTAATGTCCAAAGAAATCCTTCTTTTCTTGTGAAAATAAGGTCGCTCTTGTTGTTTTTTGGGAATGATATTTTATGGGGGAGAGTTCTTAATTGAACTTGTGCTTAATTGTTAAATCTTTATGGGGAGTGCGGCTGTGGAATATTGTAGGAGTTATCTTGTATCTTTATAAACTCCTTGATGAATACACTAAGTTTCGACTATGTGATATCATCGAAACAAGTTGGTATGTTGTTCTCTTATGGTCATGAAGTATCTCTATGAAAATTTCATGAGTATCCCACTAGTTTTCGTACCTTTGCCAATTTATATTGACAAAAAGGGGGAGAATTAATGTGTAGTTCACACTACAAATACATGTGGTTTACGGATCATTATGTAAGGGGGAGTGGTTTTCATTGTGAGATGAAGTATTGACTAAGGGGGAGTGATACATATCACCATAGTATTGTTGTCAAAGTTGTGATACAATTGGACTTTGATGCTGTATAATGATACTATGACATTGTATAACAATGATTGAGAGCAACTGTTTTCTCATTGTTATAGCTACGGATCTTCAACAACAATGATGCGGAGTTGAACACATTTGGAATCATTGGAGTACTTGGAAGTGACGAAGATTTCGAGTAATGTTGAAGAACCAAGGAGATCAAGCATTTGGATTAGAAGCTACAAAGTTTATTTATTTTGTAATCCACATGTATTGATAGTTTTGTCACTAAAATTGACAAAGAGGGAGATTGTTAGAGCACTGCTCGGTCGAACTCGCAAGCGTTGCTATCTCAAGCTTGTTTGTCAATGTAAGTGATCAAAACTATAAATCTTGATTTCTAGTCTACTTATAGTGATGTCTCGGACTAGGATAGATTGTGTAATTGAGCATTAGACTTCACGGTGTTCATCAAATGAAGACGAAGAACTACTAAGGCGAGCTTGTGGAACTTCATCAACAAAAGGTATGTGGAGACTAAAACTCATCTATCACTTGGACAGTCTATTTCTACTCTATCTCCTATATTGAGACATAATTTGTATTACTATATGGTTTTCGATTATACACATTTGAGATTTCGAGCTGAGTTTAACTCGCTAACATATTTCTCGAAATATGTGGTTGTAAGCTTTCGCTTCAACCAAGTTCATCTTATATTCTTGACGAAAGTCAAAAGATGATCATGTGAAAATCGCCGAGTAACATCTTACATGGTTTGTGTGATACAATCATTTGGTGTAGACTTGGAATGTTTCGTTATGATTATTTCAATAACTTGAAAAATGCTTTGATGCTAATAGTGTGTGAAAACGGCTATTGTCATCCTCTAAGAAAGTTTTAATGATTGAAATAAGAGTTTAGAACACTTAACCAACATTGGATTATAAACATGTTGTGCACAATTGCATATATGTGATCCATGTTCGGGAACCATAGTATGCATACCCGTATGCGTACCTGTTGGTTTGAGAAGTCCGGGAACCTAAGTGCGCGTACCCATACGCATACTGGCGTAGGTTTGTGACCGGAATTTTCTGCTGGGTTTGGAGGTATGTGTACCCGTTCGCATATTGGCAAAAACCAAACTTGGTCCGGCTATTCAAGTATGCGTACCCGTTTGCATACTTGAATGGTTAAAGTTCTAAAATCGGTTTTGTTGTGAACAAATACATTTATATAATAATGAATGCATTCTTTGCAAACCGTGGCTATAATGTTCATGAATTGATTCGAGTGAATCAAACCGATTTTGCTTCAATTGTGTTCTTGTATACTTCTATGAGAATATAGCAATTGAACAACTCTTTAATTTCATTTGAGTCATTTGAACTAGTTATGGTTAAGATGAATAAGGTTGATATGAGAGTGTTCATATAGCCAACCTCGGTTAACTAATGTTGAGCCAACATGGTGTACACGTTTAGGTACGGTTACATAAACCTAAATGAGGGTACATTTCATTTGTGTATAACAAGCTAAGTTCGATCTAATGGTTAAAAGATATTTCATCTAACAGTGAATATTGAATGCTTTGTTACCAAGGTAACTTAGATTGCAAACCCTGATTTGAAAACTATATAAAGGAGAACTCTAGCAACTGGGAAACCTAATCCCCACACCTTCTGTGTGATACTAGTTGCATAAGCTAGAGTCGATTCTCCTTTAACCTTAGGTTTTTCACGAAACCCTGTAGGTTAACGAATTTAAGACTTCATTGAGATTGTGAAGCCAGACCCAACTATTTTCTCTGTAGTTGCATGTTCTGATCTTACTTTTACTATCGCGATTGAGTATTATGTTTGTTCAGATTTGCTTGAGATTTATATTTGATAGGTAAGATTGAAAAGTAGTTACAATCATCTTCGTCTCATCGTTTGTGATTCCACAATATCTTGTTTCGTTAATCGATTAAGATTATTGTGTGGTGATTGATATTTCTAAGCTGTTCTTCGGGAATATAAGTCCGGTATATCAATTGGTTCCTGTTCACCTTGATTTATCAAAAGACGGAACAAAACTCGTAGGTATTTCTGTGGGAGACAGATTTATCTATTCCAATAGACTTTTCTGTGTGAGACAGATTTGTTTATCAAGTCTTCGACTTTGGGTCGTAGTAACTCTTGGTTGTGGGTGAGATCAGCTAAGGGAATCAAGTGCTTAGTATCCTGCTGGGATCAGAGACGTAAGGAGCACGACTGTACCTTGAATCAGTGTGAGATTGATTAGGGTTCAACTACATTCCAGTTATAAGTTCATTGGTAGTAGGCTAGTGTCTGTAGCGGCTTAATACAGTGTGGTGTTCAAAACTGGACTAGGTCCCGGGGTTTTTCTGCATTTGTGGTTTCCTCGTTAACAAAACTTGTGGCGTCTGTGTTATTTCTTTTCCGCATTATATTTTTTTATATAATTGAAATATCACAGGTTGTGCGTTGAATCGATCAATTGGGAAATCCAACCTTTGTTTGTTGATTGAAATTGATTGATCCTTGAACATTGGTCTTTGGTACCGTTCAAGTTATTTCTCTCATATTCAATCAGGCTCGCAAATTCCTATTTTCTGATTACGGATTGAATTGAGAGATAGAGATATAAAACTCTTTGAAATATCCTTTTCTCTAGATTGAGTCTGACTGTCTAGTTGATTCTCTTGAAAGTATATTGGAGTTTGTCTATTCAGATTGCCAAACAAAATATTGGGTGTGGTTGTTAGACCCCCGCTTTTTCAAATGTTATGTTTGTGTGATTTATAAGAGGGTGAATGTTTAAAGAATTGAAAAAACTCCTGACCATAGCTATAAGCTGCAAGTGAGTGGTATCCCAAAAAACTTTAAAAAACTTACTGGTGTATAAGTCCGGTCCAGGAACACTTTCAGAATTAATGGAGAACAGAGCTTGCTTTATTTCTTTTATTGTTACTTCCGCCGACAACATGTCACATTGAGCAGATGTCAATCTTGGAGTGATTTCCTCAAAGAGATCTTCATCTATTTTTATATTTGGATCCGTGTATTGGGAAGTGAAATGGTCCAATATGATATGAATAACCTGATCTTTATCGTGGACCCAGTTGTTTTGTTGATCTTGTAATTGTTTTATGCTGTTGCAGCTTCGGTGGATGGTTGCTTTGGTATGGAAGAAAGTCGTATTATTGTCCCCTGATTGGAGCCATTGGATTCTGGACCTTTGCTGCCAATATGTTGCATGACAATGGAGTAGGGTTAGGTGTTGATTTCGCATCTCTTTTTCTTTATTTATCCAATAGTCTAGTTCTTCGCCAGTTTGAATAGCATATTGATGTTGTGTGTGCTTAATTTGTGTTTGTTAGAGCATATCTTGGTTGAACTTACCAAGAGTCGGTATGTCAAGTTTGGTTGTCATATTTTAGTATCAAAACTCATCTAGAGTCGCTTGATTAAATACTAGAGTCGACTTCGTTTAGGTTAGACTAGAAAGTCTAGGAATGTTGAGACATACAAGTATTTTCTGAAGACCTGAAGAATGTGAAGAAGTAACGAACTACAACGACGACATCATCCTTTCACTTGAGGTTAATAATATTCACTTGAACTGTTTCATTCCTAACGTATCTTTCAAGTCATGCTATATTGAAAACATAACTGCGAAGCTGTATATACTGTACATATTGTATAATACTGTACTGATGTGACATGATCATAATAGTATGATCATAGTAATTGGGAATTAGACTACGAAGTATAACGCTTATGTTTTGAACTTTATAGATATGACATCGACATAATTTTGTATATATTGTTATGCTTATGTGAATGGGCTATGGTGAAGATTTCATCCTAGGAAACAATATTTTACATTTGTTTAAAGAAAGTTCATTCATGAACTTGTTTCATGAATCGAAAGGGAAATCATTAGGCTTATTGGTCCGGCTATTCATTGCAAATCTTTGGATGACCAATATGTGTGAGAAGGTAGAACCGATCTTAACTTAGGTTTTGTATCTTGGTATAACTAATCACAATGCCTAAATTATGATTTGGTATGACTGGTTTTTGTTAATTGGCGTAACCGATCTTAAGTAATCACCATGTGATGGTATGATTGATCCTTGTAATTGGTGTGACAGATCCTAGTAATTGGTGTGACCGATCATGAGTATATGAGTGACCGATCCTTGTAATTGGTGTAACCGGTCCTGGTAACTGGTGTGGCCGATCACAAGTAATACCATGTGTAGATGGAACCGATCCTCGTAACTGGTGTAACCGATCCTAGTGACTGGTGTGATCGATCACAAGTGTTTCCATATTTAGGTATAACCGATCCTAGTGATTGGTAGAACCGATTGAACCCATGTATATGATTTGGTATTTGATCAATCACATAGTAGTCTTAGAAAACAAGCAAACCAATTCTAAACTTGTTTGGAAGTATGGTATAACCGATTCCAAGAATGCAAATCCATGTAATTTTCAGTGAAAAGATGTCAACATACTTTGAACACGAGAAATAACTCTTATCATTTATTGTTCAAAGATATTCCTTAATACTCAAGGTGATCTTGTGTCGAAAGAAATTAAGAATCTTTTAATTAAGATTTTTAGTTTTATATGCTTTAATTACCAACAATTAATGCATATCTCTAGAGAATAAAAATTTATAATACCCCTATATTCGGCAGTGGTTGGCCGAATGGAATATAAGTAATGATTTGTCCTTTCCTAACACCTAGGCCATTTCAGCACAATTGGCTCCAGAGTTGGCAGAAAACTCTGCAGTTAAGCGTGCTCGGGCGGGAGCAATCCAGGAATGGGTGACCTCCCGGGAAGTTGATACCGGATGACCGCAGCGATGCCCGTTGAAAACCCCACACTGCCGGATAACCGCAGTGGCTAAGTGGGGACATTATCGGTGGAGGAACGGGTCATTACAAAATTAACAATGTGCATTTACTAATTGGAGATTTTCTATTGAGCGATTTCGGAAATATTGGACAAGCATTTATATTGGAATTAGGAAAACCGAATATAGCCATTCATTGTATATCTTGAGGATATCTTCGGTTTTGGAAATTCCTTGGTGTCCAAACATCCTTGGTCTATAAATACCTAAGTTTGCATTTCTAGCAAACTATCCTAAGAGTCAGGAAAACTTCATTTCTTGTTGTTTCCGGTGGAGCCATCTATTCAGAGAGAAAAGTATCCTAATTAGGTGAAATCTCTTACAACCGCTCATTTAAAGACTTCTGTGGGATCAAGAAGCTCTACGAGTATCGTTGGTGGGAAACTAGATAATTGCAGTGTTATTAGTTTTCGATTGATTTGATAAACTAACGGTTGTTGAACTTTGATTGCACCTAGTTTGTTTATTCTTGAAAATCTTCTCTTATGATATAAGATTCACTCAAACTAGATCGAAGTGTCGACGAGATCTTTAGAACTGTTTGTAGATCTAAAGACATCTTGTGATAATCCATTAACAGGCTCCGTTTTGTGCGTGATTGATCACAAGAGATTCAAGTGGTGTTGTGCACGTTTAATTGAAGATTAAAGAATATTTGAAGACGAAGAAGATTTTTGATTGGTTTCTCATATCTTTGTGTAGCACAAACCTTGATCTGCCGGGATCCAACTAGAATCGGATTTATTCGATTGATTAGTTGCATGAGATCGGCATTTTATATATATCTCTTTGAGATCTATATTGATTGAGTGCAAATATATACTTGACTATTTCGGTAGTTAAAGTTAGATTGATCTAACCAGACAAAGTAGTTTATTAAATTAAACGGAAGAGCCTCTGTCAACGACTCATCTAAATCTTTAGCAAGATTGATTAGAATGGTTACCAAACAGATTCTTCCGTTGTTGTTTGGAATACGATCCAAAGGACTTGTTATTCACATGCGTGACTCTAAAAGTCGAACAAATAAATTGTTTCCAACCAAACTCGTCAAGAATAATGATGAACATAGTTAAAGCAAAAATCTTCCAACACATATTTCGAGAAATAGATACGCGAGATAATCTCAGCTCGAAATATCGAATGTGTATAATGTAAAAGTCTATATAGCTACACGACTTAGTCTCATTAGAAGATAGAGTAGAATAAACTTCTGAGTGATAGATAAGTTTTAGTCTCCACATACCTTTGTTGATGAAGTTCCTCCAAGCTCTCCTCAGTAGATCTTCGTCTTCTATGGATGAACGCCGTGAAGTCTAAAGCTCAACTACACATTCTATCATAATCCGAGACATAGCTATAAGTAGACTAAAAATTAAGACTATAGTTATGATCAACTAAACTTGACAAACAAGCTTTAGATAACAACTCTTGGGAGTTCGACCGAGCAGTGCACTAACATGTACAAGATCCAGAAAGTCTAGCTTATTTCACTGCACTCACAGCTCTGGATTTTGCAGGGAACAACCATTGGGACTAGAGGATATCCAGGACACTATGGAGAATGCGGAGCAACAGGAGGAGCAGACCTAGGCTTCGTCTGGGTAAAGGGATGGCAACACACAAATGTTGAAATTCAGGCTGAAATCCATGGAAATCCTAGTTCGCTTCACCAGGCTGTACCACAATGCTGTCCAAGACCATTTTCACCTCAGCTATCATGAAAGACTCAAAAAAGAGGAAAATTCCGAAAATACTCAAAGCATGCAATTTATTTCTTTTGTTTTAGTAGGACATAAAATAATTCATAGACTTCAAAATTTGGATTCCCTAAACTTAGTTATGTAATGTAAGAACTTCAATCATAGGAGTAGTGACAATGCTTTGGCCACTAACTCCATAGTGTACTCTTTAAAAAAAAAACATTTCACTCGGTAGCCGTGCGAACTACAAACTCGATTCGACAACTTTTGTGCTTAAGAAAAAGAAGAGATGAAATGACATCTTTTACAAACTTGGCTTGTCACATGCGAAATGGAAGGAAAACGAGGGACCCCTCAATCCAATCAAGTACCTAATTAATTGCCAGACAACAACGTTTTCTTTCTGAAAACAAAAAATACTGGTAATAAAAAAAATATTTTGTTTTTCCAAGATTTGGGTTTACAACTTTAGAGTTTAGATAGATAGAAAAAAGAAATAAAATCGTGTCTTTTTCTTTTCATCATCACTGAAACTAGAGTACTGGACTTTTTTCTTTTCTTTTCAATTCTTTTCTATTCTGGGTAGTTGTTGAGACTGGGTGTTGGTTAGAGGAATTTCTGGTGTTTGGTTTTCATATTACTGATGCAAATCACAATGAAATGAAAAGATCTGAGGTTTTAGTTTCATTTCTGCAGAGATTTTTATTGTGAACTTAGGAGTAAAGGGGGGAAAAATGGAAGGAATAGAAAGAGGTAGTGAAGAGAATGCTAGGTTGCTCAGGTCAGAGTCTAGATGGGTAGATGGTAGTGAAGCAGATTCAGAATCGAATCCATGGTCTTTAATGGATGAAGATCAAAGACAAGAACATGGGTCTGTTAGAAGAAGACTTATTAAAAAACCTAAGAGAGTTGATTCATTTGATGTTGAAGCCATGGGTATTTATGATCCTAATAGCCATCATCGCAAGGTATTTCATTTTTTTTCTCTTCTTAAGTGTACGTTGTTGAGTTTAGCTAGTTTAACTTACAATTAATTACTACAGTACTCAGTATATGAGTATGGGTAGGTTTTATTTTCAATCAAATAGTAGCTATAGTCTGTGAAATTGAGTATTGCAGTAGTTTCTTACTGAATGTCAGTTCCTAATGGAAGTGTTTTGTTAAACATGGTATCACTCAGGATATCTCCATTTGGAGCACACTTGCTATGGCATTTCAAACACTTGGTGTGGTTTATGGAGATATGGGCACAAGTCCCTTGTATGTGTTTGCTGATGTTTTCAGCAAGGTGCCTATAAAAACGGAAGAGGATGTCTTGGGAGCTTTATCGTTAGTTATGTACACGATTGCTCTCCTTCCATTTGCGAAATATGTTTTTATAGTGTTGAAAGCTAACGATAATGGTGAAGGTAAGGCGTTTTTAATCTGATCGAATTTACCTCTCCAATTTACATTGTTGTAACCAAATAATAATTGTAATTGCAGGAGGCACATTTGCTTTGTATTCATTAATTTGCAGGTATGCGAAGGTTAATCTGTTGCCAAATCAACAGCTGGCTGATGAACATATTTCGAGTTTTAAGCTGAAACTCCCAACTCCAGAGTTGGAGAGGGCGCTAAACATAAAAGAGAAACTGGAAAAGAAATCCTACTTAAAAACGCTTTTATTGCTATTGGTTCTGATGGGAACTTCCATGATTATAGGGGATGGTATTCTCACCCCAGCCATGTCAGGTGTGTTTTTCGTTGTTTTCACTAGGCATCTCATACTTGTCAATGATGGAACTATTGTTCAGCATACTGAAACCAGAAAGTGATAACCACTCAGCATAATTTAATTATGCATTTACAGGAGTGCCGTTGTGCCTCAAACGTCTTTCCCATTCCTCTGTTTTCTTTTCTTTTCTTTTCTCTTATTCTTGTATTTGAACCAGAAGGCATTGGTCCTGCATTCAATCTGGATACTGCTAATCATGCAACTCTTTTCTTTTCCAGTAATGTCTGCGGTTAGTGGATTGCAGGGTCAAATTAAGGGATTTGATACAAGTGGGTAACATATTCTTCTCTTACATGTATATGCAATTGAACTAGTAAGATTTACTGTATTTTAGAGAAGTAGTAAACATGTTTCGTGACAGCAGCTTCATAAGAGACTTTTACCCATACTCATGTTCGGCAGCTAGATAAGCCTGTGATGCTACCAGGAACTTTAGTAATGAGAGAATTCTAGGCATCTTAGCGAACAAATGTTTTTGATCAGCTCTAAATGTTTACAAGTGTATTAGAGAGTTACAGAGTACAATTATGACGTTTAAATCTAACTCTGAGCAAATTAAGGCGCCTTTAGTCATGGTACAGTACATTGCTTATGATTTACTGATCTAGATCTAGTTCCCTGCAGATGAGGTGGTTATGCTTTCGATTGTAATCCTAATAGGATTGTTTAGCATACAAAGATTTGGAACCGGCAAAGTTGGTTTCACTTTTGCTCCTGCATTGGCTCTTTGGTTCTTTTGCCTCGGGTCTATTGGAATATACAACATACTTAAGTATGACATAACAGTTATAAGAGCATTCAATCCAGCATACATCTATTACTTTTTCAAAAGGAATGGTATAAAGGCATGGTCAGCTCTTGGTGGTTGTGTTTTGTGCATTACAGGTGCCTCTTACCGACCCACTTCCTAATTACAGTTTATATCTATTTCCTTGAGAAAACTTCTTGTCCAGTTCATTTTTTTTCTTTTTCTACCATACTCAAATTATTTTTTGTGTTTGCAGGAGCTGAAGCAATGTTTGCTGATCTTGGCCATTTCTCTGTGATATCAATTCAGGTCTTCTTTATGCAGTGCTTTCTTTCATCCTTTCGTACTGTTTGTATGATTCATTGACGGACACACGCAATCTTCATCAATTTTTCCTCTTATTTAAGTTTTAAATATATTGCAGGTTGCCTTCACATGTGTGGTGTTCCCCTGCCTTCTACTTGCTTACATGGGTCAAGCAGCATATTTGATTACGTACCCATCGTCAGCTGGAAGAATTTTTTATGATTCTGTCCCAGGTAATGTTTGTTTTTCATGTTAGGTGTTTCTTATATGCTTATGCTAATTGTAATCTGTTTGTAGAAAATCTATGTTGAGAGATGCATCTATGTTAACTGTATGCAACTTTTGGACGCTTGCGCGTATACAGATGGTTTTTTCTGGCCAGTCCTTGTGATAGCTACATTTGCAGCAATGATTGCCAGTCAAGCCATGATATCTGCAACATTTTCGTGTGTCAAACAATCTATGGCTCTGGGATGCTTCCCTAGAGTGAAGATTGTTCACACCTCTAGAAAATTCATGGGTCAGATCTACATCCCTGTCATCAATTGGTTTCTGATGATCATGTGCATCGTGGTTGTTGCTTCGTTCAGAAACACTACAGACATCGCGAATGCTTATGGTAAGTACTATTATTCTCATAAATGAAGAAACTTTACCTCTACTATTTGAATGAGATGCTATATAGACCACATTATCTGGGAACGAGCTAACAGTGGATTCTTGCCACGTCAGCTAATGTCGTTCACTCATTCTGTAGCCTATTTGCTCTATTTATTCTTAAATGCATCAGTCCGTGAGTCTTAAACTTTTTTTATTAGTAAATCAGGATTTAGACAAGTTTTAACCTCAAGTCGTGGGTATTATTACCCGACTGACATTACATCCTTACTATAGAGCCATCTCCCATGAGGCTTAAATGCTCAGAGTACACCTACCACTCCAGCTGACCAAATCACCTGGTAGGCAACAACGCCAGTGTAGGTGGGTAGATGATTTTAGTGCAGTGGTGAAGTTGTTGGGTGGTAACACCCACAACGTGTGAACTCCTCTAAATCCTAATTTACCGATCAAGCAAAAAAAAGCTCAGACATGTAACAACTAAAATAGCACATAACTTGAGTTTCACAGAATAATGGTGTATATCAATAACGTAGCTGATGTGGCATGCACATGTCAAGTGGTCACATAATTTTGGTTACCAATTTAGCACTCCTTTTGTTTTTTGGCTACAGAAGTTTCTTATACAAGTATGACTTCATTCTTGCAGGAATTGCAGAGGTTGGTGTCATGATGGTAAGTACCACCTTGGTGACACTTGTAATGCTTCTAATTTGGCAAACCAACTTGTTTCTAGCTCTGTGCTTCCCGCTTGTATTTGGGTCCGTAGAGCTCCTCTACCTGTCTGCAGTCTTAACGAAAATCAGAGAGGGTGGGTGGCTTCCACTTGCGTTTGCCGCTTGTTTCCTCTGTGTGATGTACATTTGGAACTATGGAAGTGTTCTCAAATATCGTAGTGAGGTAAGTAAAAAGATGTCCATGGATATTATGCTCGAACTTGGTTCCACTCTTGGAACTGTTAGAACACCAGGGATTGGACTATTATACAATGAACTTGTTCAAGGTACTCCCTCGAGTTTTGGGCAGTTCCTACTAAGTCTTCCAGCAATCCACTCAGTAATTGTATTCGTTTGTATCAAATACGTTCCGGTTCCAGTTGTCCCTCAGGAAGAAAGGTTTCTCTTTAGAAGGGTTTGCCCAAAGGACTACCATATGTTCCGGTGCATTGCACGTTACGGGTACAAAGATGTCAGGAAGGAAGATCACCATGCCTTTGAGCAGCTTTTGATTGAGAGTCTTGAGAAGTTCTTGAGAAGAGAAGCACAAGAGCTTGCATTAGAAAGCAGCATAGCGGAGTTGGATTTGGATAGTATTTCAGTTAGATCAAGGGACAACGGTGGAATTGTTTCCATTGCCGACGAAGTAGGGGAACTTCGTATACCGTTGATGCATGATCAAAGAACCGATGGAGGAGAAAGTTCTACTTTTGAAGCCTCTACATCATTAATATTACCATCTAGTATTATGCCATCAGCAGAGGAAGACCCGAGTTTGGAGTACGAACTCTCAGCCCTTCGTGAAGCAATAGAATCAGGATTCACTTATCTTCTTGCTCGCGGAGACGTTAGAGCAAGGAAAGAATCTTGGTTCCTAAAGAAGCTTGTCATAAACTATTTTTACGCCTTCTTAAGAAGGAATTGTAGAGCTGGAGCTGCAAATATGAGTGTGCCCCATATGAACATCCTGCGAGCTGGGATGACATATATGGTCTGAACGCCGCTCATATTTGATATATGGACCTTGTCTGTAACTCTGTTACAAGGTAAAGTCAAGAATTATAGTCCAACATTATTTGATGTAGTTTTAGAAATGTTTAGAAGATGATATATAGTCGACGATGACGATCACAATGTTAAGAAACTATCAAATAAAAATATCATTTGTTAAACTTGGATGTTAGTAAAATGTACGAAAACAAAGGGTAAACTTGGATGTATCGACATTAAAACGGGAGAAAATTTCTTGTCAGATACTGCTCCAAAGAAATTTAGTTTTTCTTCTAAAAGCTGTCCACGAATAACACCACCATTGCCACTTATCACTAGGTGCAAAATCAAAGTGAAGTTGGCTAGGATTTTCGAACTGATGCTGACAGTTCCCTAAATTTTAATGCCATCATTTAGCACGTCCATTGTTGTCCGCTTGTCTGGAGACTACTTTCTATTGGCGTACCAAGTCCAAAAATTTGGTAAAATATGGATTAGTTTTCTTTCCCTGTCAAAACACCATCTTCAAATCCAGTTGGACTAAAGCCAACTTTGATAATTTCCTTTGACAAATGTGCCGGCAATTTTATATCCCATTCAAAGATTTTTGTCACATCACCTTTCATGAACCTCGTTACATGTCATCAAAGATCAGTCACCAGGGAGGGTTCAAAAGCAAAAAGTTTGACAGTCCTTGCTCTTAATTTCTTATTACGAAGTGATTTTTGGTCGCCCAAATGGTACCATAATGCTGGTACCAATCTTTAGCAATCATGCATCTTATTCCTGCCCCCAAAC
Organism: Papaver atlanticum; assembly: GCA_023531105.1. Classification (NCBI taxonomy): domain Eukaryota; kingdom Viridiplantae; phylum Streptophyta; class Magnoliopsida; order Ranunculales; family Papaveraceae; genus Papaver; species Papaver atlanticum. The sequence goes on along the minus strand of JAJJMB010014738.1, from coordinate 1,717,538 downwards.
TAAGCCATCATATTTGATAATTAAAACCTTCCCAGAGAGTAGGGCCGCCTGTCAGTTCGGTTTTAGCCAAAACCGGCCATTGAGCCGACCGTAGATCGGTGTTCAACATTAGGACCATAGAAACCTTATAAATTAATGCGCGATAAATTAATAAAATTTGTAAAATTTTAAAATAAATGGAGTATAAGAAAGGCAATAAAAATTATTTATCTTAAAATTGTGCAAATTTTGAAACATACATTTTTCGTGAGATTAGAGGGAGTTCGAAAAAACAATCGACACTTAATAGATGGACTTACCAACAAAGCCCACCCAAATACGAGTAATGGCTGTTTCTAGGTATGTCATGTTGGTCGGGACTTTACCAGGTCGAGGATCCGTTAGGCCAAGCACTATGGTGAGCCTTATCCCTTCCCTATCCCTCATATATAGTGAAAAAGCCCAAAACCCAACCACTATGGTCTCCCATATTCCTACATGTGTAGGGATATCCCTCCCTTTCCCTACTTGGAGGATCATATCTGATCCCCTTGTAGGGAAGGGAAATCACACGGCTACTCAGTTGCCGTAGCATTTTACACGGCTACTGAGTAGCTGTTTCCGTAAATATATTTGTTTGACCTTTTTTCTTTTACACCTCTCTCACACCCGATCCTAACCATCCATCACTAATAACGGCTCTATATTCTCCACCGTCGGATCCCAACGGTCATTTTTTCAAAATCCTCTATAAATACCGCTCCAATAATTCTCTACTCAAATCAATTGATTTCTTATTTTTCTTCTTCTTTACATCAATTGATTTCTTATTTCTCTTCTTCTTACTATACTTCTTTGATTTTTATATTTATCTTCTATTACTCAAGCTTTTATATATTAGTTTGATTCAAAATAGTTAATAATTTTGTTCAACGGGAAGAGATTGATCTTACTGCTGCGTTTATTTATGTGAGTATGGATGAAATTGTGGGTTCGGGACAAAAAAACCGCTATGTTTTGGATACGTATTCACCAATTTTTTGTCGAACGCAACGGCAATCCTAATGGAAGAGATTGGGCATCCTTAAAAACCAAGATGAAAGCAATAAAAAAAGATGTCAGAGAATTCGTGTCCATTCTTAACGCTATATATCGGCAAACCAAAAGCGGTGCGAGCCACGAAGATTTGGTAAGTTCTATTAATTTGGATAATTTTTTTCAAATAGTTGGTGATGTTTTTAATAAAGTAAATTTTTCATACATAATTTTTTCAGACAAAAGAAGGTCGGGAGCAATTTCAGTTTCAAACAGGACAACCATTCAAGTATGATGCATGTTATGAAATGTTTAGAGAAAAGGTCCCTGGATTTAATTATGAACTCACTGTGTCCCAAAACAGTGAGTTGTTTAATAATCATCGTAACTTTGTATCATTCGAAGATGGTACTGAAGTTCTTCCTAATGGAGAGACTCGTTGGAATTACAAGTATAATACACGTCCTACAGGAACAAAAAAAGCCAAAATGCAAGTTGGACAGAAGAAGGATCGTGAGCAAGGTATATTTAGAGAGGGTGATGAGGGAACATCTTCGGTTAAGATGGAAGAAGATGGGATCTATCAACAAAGTGCTAGTATTTTGGAGTATCTTAAGGAAACACGATTAATGAAGGAAGAAATGAAAGTGGAACAAGAATCCCAATACCAAACAATTTGGGAGTATACTCAAAAACCGAGTTATCAAATGGAAGAACAACTCAATTTGCAAAAGCTTCAACAACAGACTAATCAAATGCATCAACAACAAATGCATTTAGGTCAAGACAATGCAATAATGTCTATGGACCTTAGTCGGTTAGCTCCCAACGAAAAAAAATATTATCGACGCAAGCAAAAGGGATTTTGAAGAGGATGAATATAATCAACGTTGAAGATTCAGAAGATGGTGATATAATCCATCTCTAATTGTTTTATCTTTTATTGAGTTTCGTTTTTTAATTTCTAGTATAGGTTTAGTTAAAAGTGTTGTCCTAAATTTCTTATTAGTATTGTTGTTAACTTAATTTTAAAAGTGTTGTCTAAATTAATTTAGTTGTTGTTTGAATTAATGAAATGTTTGAATGTGGTGTAACCAAACGATTTTCATATTCAAATTAATAACTTCATTATCACCTCTATTGTGTTCTGGTTTAATGTAATACTTGCAGTTTTATATTTAATAATTTTTATAAATTAAACTAATGTTCATTAATAACTTAAAAAAGAAATTACAACAGATGTTTCGATTAAAAGCGTGTATCGCTCTGCCCTCGTTTCTTAACATGGTGGACGATAGGTCTTGACACATTACATGTTATTATTTTTCCTGGTGTGAGATTCAACGATCAATGCCGCTTCGAAATGATAACACTGTTCTCCTCTCCAAGCTTTATATACATCTTGTGCAGCGAACCTGTCCCCTCTGTACCTATCGAGAAACTCATTGTACTTGATGCATAATTTCCTAACATGAATTGTCCTTGAACAAATGTGGGATGGTTCATAATCATAGCGTGGTTTCTTGCCCGTCTGTTTAACGAAAGGACCCCAACCAACTTCAATCCAAAATGTAGTATGATCTTTAGGATCTTCGGGAAGATCCTTGAGAATGTAAAAGTTTCTAATCCATTTCGTCTCTTCTTCAACATCCTTTAACCTTTCCCTCAATTGTATTGTTCTTGACCTCGTTTCTTTGCCTTGAGTTTTTCTTCGTATTCTGTCGCAGCCGATGATGAATCTTTGGTTTCTTTTGTAGATTTTCGTTTGCTTAACACTTCATCCACCACATCAGTGTATTTGGTAGGTGATTAAGACGTTGTTGCGTTCGTAGCAGCAATTGATTGAGTGGTTCGCTTGTATCTTCTAAGAATCTCTTCGACTGAGTTGGTAGTTGATGATTGATTTGCCATTGAATAGATGTTTAGCTTAGATTTTCACCTCAAAGATTGATGCTGCAAAGAAGAATGGGTTATCTTCCTTATATAGGAATCATTCCCAACGACCATATTTCCTAGAACTCGTGCCCAACGGCTCTATTTCCTAGAACTCGTGCCCAACGGCTCTATTTCTTAGAACTCGTGCCCAACGGCTCTATTACTTAGAACTCGTGCCCAACAACAATATATTTCTTTCTATAAATATAGAACATTTTTTTCTAACCAATAACAAACTCAATTCATTCTCAAATATAAATATAGAAATCATGTATTCTAACAGTTCGAGTAGATATGGAAAACAAATAGTATGTGTTGAAGCAAAATAGGTTTGTCCATGTTGTTTCATGGATAATCATAGTCTGCTTCAATGCCCATGGCTATATACAAAATGTCCACAATGAGGTTGCACCGGCACGAGGAAGGTAAAAGAGTCGATATCGGAGAAGATAAGGTATTTGGAATGTGAGTATGCTAATGTCCGGGAGAAGCACAATGTTTGGAGGATGCAATGAAAGATGCAATCAAACAAGAAAAAGTTGACGAACTCTGCAAGAACTTCAAACTAAAAGGGAAGGTGAAGTTTGAATGCACCAAGGGGATTCCCTGTGAAACTGAGGGTTGTAATTTCTTTATAGAAATGCACCGGTCAAGTGCAAAGAAAACATATGGAAAACGTTACTGGAAATGCCTTGTATGTGAAACGGTGGCATGGGCAGAATAGGTGTTGTTATGTTTTAGTTTAATCAAGAATTTGAATATCAATTGATGTAATGTGCTTTTTATAATTAGTATGTGTTGTTGTTCTTATAAGAGTTTAAATTTGATGAACATGATGTAATGTGCTTTTATAATAATTGATAATAGTTATTTTCATATTCATATGATTCACGACTACACTAAGCATGTGCAACAAGCATTTAAACCAATAGGCGACCCTATTGGACGATTGATGTCTCGTGAGGGTTACAGAGAGATATACCCACAAAACCTATCATTATTTAAATTGTTTACTCTTCATCCGATGATTCTGAGGATGAATCTTAAAAGGGGCACGGGTTATACTCTGAGAAATTGTTTTTCAAAATCACATAGCAGTTAAAAAATCTAAAAGGTTTCCCTTTTTTTTTTTTTGTAACTCCCCAAAGCCAATTGCTCCTACAACAAAATAAAACAATATCAATTTCCAATTAAATTATTTAACAATTCAGTACACATACACAAAAATTTGTTGGATAGGTAACCGGTAAGTTTCTTACGATTTCCGAAGGTACTGGAGCCCTCCATAGATATAAGGATCTCTGTGTAGATACATATACTTTCACGTCTGAAGTGATAACGTTTAACCTTGTTTTCAGATACTTAACCGTTCGTTCATTCGGATTTCCGTTATGTATAGTCAACCTTTGCAGCAACTGCTCCAAAAGGTTTGTGCTATTTAGTTGTTCATCTTCTTCTTCATTCTCTAGATGAACATCAACCCGTAAACTAACTTTCAATTCGTCTCCCGTAGGAATATAACCCACCATAATTAACAAAGAAAAGTGTTGTAAATAATAACTTGGACAAAATAAGTGTTTATTTTTGAAGATGGAGAAGAGAGTTGGTCGAACTAATGTGTTCATTGGTAAACAATATGTGAATCCTTTATACATGGTCAGTATACATATCCATACACTGTACAAAGAGATTTCACGGATAAGTATACTAATCCATATATTGTACAAAGAGATTTCACGGGATAAGTATACTAATCCATATACTGTACAAAGAGATTTCACGCATATGTTCACATATCCATATACTGTACAAAAAGATTTAAATGATTTCACGGATTATCCTAATTGTAAACCATATGCCATCAAATATAAATGTATTCATTTGCATACATAATTGAATCCCAAAAATAATTTAAAGTCTGTAATACATATGCATTAAACATTCGAAATTTTAAACACAACAGTGAAATACATCCTATGCCTCAACATCATCATCATCATACATACCCGCATCCTCATCGTCAGAATCCTCATCGTCATAGCCCTCCTCATCGTCAGAATCCTCCTCATCGTCAGAATCCTCATCGCCATCTCCTTCATGTTCATATTCGTCTCCCACATGTCCGTCTCCATATACATGTTCAACTGCATGTTCAAAGTCATCTGGGATTTGATCATTGTAATCTCCATAATAATCAAATGCTCCATCCTCGTTTTGACCAGGAACTACTTTTTCTTCTAAGTCTGTATCATCATAATCTCCTTCTGATGATGGAAGTACCACGTATTCCATATTTGAACCCTCCAAACTAGACAAGTCCGTTGTCTGGCCTCCTCTACCAGGACGAGCAGCAATGTGCTTGACAAGATCATTTCTTAGTTGTAGGTGCATTTCTAGGTTTTTCAGAGATGACATAAATGCACGACCATTATTTGTAGTTTCCGGAATCGGAACAGAAACAACTCTGCCCCAATCTGTATCCCGACGTTCATGCTCAATAATTATGTTGTGTAAAATAAAACCACATTTCATAATTAGGTTCAAGTCAGATTGTTGCCAATACTTACATGGTGATCCGAAATTTCTGAATTTACCCTGAAGCACTCCAAAAGCATGCTCGACATCCTTTCTTTTAGCCATTTGATACTTGTTGAATCTCACATACTCGGGAATTTCCAATGTCTGACTAAAAGCTTGTACAATTATAGTCAACTTTGGATAGATACCATCGGCTAAGAAATAACCCATATTGTATTGGTGACCATTGATGACATAATTGCATGGAGGTGCTACACCCTTTAGCATGTTATCAAAAAGGGGTGAGTGTGCCAACACATTCAAATCGTTGTTTGATCCAGGCATTCAAAAAAAAAGCATGCCAAAACTACAAATCGTATGATGCCACCGCCTCTTATACCAAACTACTATGTTTCTCTTTACCCCGGTAAGTTCCTTGCATAGCTACCGGACAATTCTTCCATGGCCATTGCATACAATCGACACTACCAAGCATTCCAGGAAAACCTCGTTCCGCATTCTCAGCTAGCAACCTCTGAACATCTTCAGGAGTGGGTTCACGCAAATACCTTTCTCCAAAAGTCATGCAAATTGTGTGGCAAAATCGTTTTAGATACATGTATATTGTAGTTGCACCCATACGAGTGTAATCATCAACACTATCAGATGTCGTACTTTTGCATAAACATTTCATCACGGCAACTAATTTCATATGCGGAGAATGCCCCATAGTACCGGTTGCACCGGACGTTGGAGCCATTCTGGATCAACTTCAAGCAATTTTCCTAACAATTTCTCGAACAAGTCTTCCCTCATGCCTAGACGTTGTTTGAATTGTCTTGAGGTATAACCAGTTCCAGGCGTAAAATAATCATTCATCATTTTGGCATCATGCCACACTCTATCACGTGTTATTACACTACGTGTCTGTACCTCCCTAGGTACCGGTTGTCTAATAATACGCAATCGTTCATCTAAACATAGTTGTGTAAACATTAGCAGAACTTTCTCTTCTTCATCACTAGAGGTATCCAAATAGATTCCATATTTAACTCTCACATAAGCACGCATTAGACTCATTATATACCTTTGCAAACAACAAACACAATATCAATTTGTGTATACCATACATAAATACAAGTCAATCAATGTTATACATTGATATAGTAGTTTACCAACATTTCATTGAACATAAATCAAGACACACAACAATTAATCATGGAGTTTTCACTAAATATATGTTCTAATTATATTATTGAATTGCATACTACAAATCTAACCAACCTAAAAACCACAATTTCATCAAAATCAAAATCGATATCAAAATCAAATTAATTTGAAACCCTAAAATTAGAATCACTCACCTTAGATGATTTTTTGGATGAAATTCGAAATTGAAGAATGGATTAGTTTCACCTTGGAGTAACGATCAAACCCTTTTAATTTAGGCCAACGAATCGCAATGAATCAATATGAAAATCGAAAGGGGATAAAAGGGGTTTGAAAGGGTTTTGAGAGAATGAAAAACTAGAGAAGAAGAAGAAGTGGGAAGTCCAAGCCAGCTTCTGATGACTTATACTTATAATACGGCTGCTCAGATACTAGTCAGTAACCGTATCGTGTAAAGAAGGAAAAAGAGGGCACCATAGTGAGGTTGCCTTCCTTTTTCTATCCCTTCCCTTTATTTGAAGGATAGGGAAGGGATACCCTCTCCCGTAGTGCTTGGTCTTATAGTAACTTTAGCTAGAAATTGTGTTGCTACTTTAGAACACGTATGGGAACACGTAAGACGTGAAATAAACAATCCGCAGAGGGAATCCGACTTTCGTGGCAATCATTCCATGCAACTGGTCCCACTGTTCCCCTGAGTTATTTTCCTCTAAGAACTGACCGAGTCTACTATACCTTACTGGTCGACAACAACCCTCTTGATTTGAGACAAGAAATTGAAATGTGGGTCCCAATTACAATTATTCTATATGTATCTCTCGTTTCCATTTAATTTCAAAAGTTTCGTTTTCAACATGTCTGTCAACGCGTAAAAGGGCGTCAATTCTTCCTAACCCGGAAGTGTTTTTGTGTACGCCAAAATCTTGCGTTACTGTGTGTCCACGATCTACATCTTAGATCAAGGATTGGTGAACTTTCAAAAAGTAGCAAGTCTCTTGTGAAGGTCATAACCAGCAGGTGATTGACACCGAGGGGTGTAAAATTTTGGATTCAAACCTTAGGGTACATGGGGCATTTTCGTTCCTCACCCGGCCAAATTTGAACCACTAACTAGCATGCCATGAACAAAGAAGTACATGGACGAGAAGATGAGTATAAAAGATTTGAATTGCCAAAATAAAATAACAAACATCACTACTATTCCATGAATAAAGAAAACTAAAAAAAAAATCTACAGTTAGTAGTTAGAAATATAATTTTTATCATGATTATATATTACCGTTTTCGAAGTAGTTCGTTCCAGCCATATACACCAGAGAATAATCATAAGAATCATGTTTCAGAAATATTCAAATTCAGTTTTCTTTCCGCATAAAAATGGTTGATTAGAAAAGGGAAATAAAAGATAAGCAGAGTACACAACTGAGTTAAATGGTGATATTAACATGAGAATTTTAATTGAGTCATAATCCAGTCCAACTTTCCAATGAGTTATTAATTTTTTTACAGCAATCTCTAAAACCTCTTTGTAGCTCAGTTCCAGATTAACCTCAAATTAATAATGTACTCCTGACTTCATTGATTAGGACCTTAGATTCCTTATTTTTCTTTTTAATTATTGCCTAGTTATCTCTTTCACCACAAATTGTCCAAGTTCTAACAAAAATTAATACATGGCAAAGATCCATATTTCTAAAGTTAATAGTTGCTAGGATATTTCTTGCTTGCGCCTATTTGAGGTTATAACACGGCAGAAAGTAAAGCCATATCTCTGAAGCATAGGATCTCTGTAACAATATGTGATCTAGTGTTTCTTCCTCCCTTTGATAAAAGCAAATGAAGTAGTAATAATCATACACCCTCTCCTATTGGGTTAATTATTTGTTATTGGGAGAACATTTTGAACTGCCAACCACGTGAAGTATAGAACTTTGTTGCATGACCAAGAAGAGTGAGCATACAATTTATTTCTCGTAGTTCTTCTGAATTAGGTTGCTTTGAGAAGGTCATCTGCCATCCTCCCTAATACACTCCCTGATCTGTCCTTTTCTATGGCGGCAATTTTGTAGGCCTTAGAAAAATCATCTTGAAGAATGAACTTACCTCTTCAAGCATTAATCCAGAATCTTATTGCTTTTTCATTGCTGGTCGTTATAGTAGAATTCAGCTCCACAATATGCTTAGTCCTTTGTATGCCTTTTAATATCCTCTCCCATGAGGTTTACAGTTATCCATAACCACAAAGTCTTCAGAGTTCCCCTCTATTATTTAACGAATGACCTTTCTCAATAAAGTTTCATTTTTCTCTTTATGTATCCAGGTTCACTTAGCATACAAAGCTCGGTTAGTATGCCATAGACATCTGATTCCCAAACCTTCATGTTCTTTTAGAATATATATTTCTAATATATTATTTATTTATTATTGGATACAGAGTATCATTACAAGAAACTAGTGGGAAGCCTAACAAACTACGCTCCAATAGCGTACTACTACATTAGTTGAACAGGTTGTCGTGCTAGCCTACCAGCGAGCCTCATGAGGAACCAGCCAAGGTAGCCGAAGAGGATAAGGGGAATATTATGTCGCATGGGGGCAAGCTAACTTTACCGTCCATGTCAAATTCTGCGATACTGAGCCATCAGGGACTCGAACCTGAACCTCTTGGAGTGCATGAAACCTTTAAGAAACGGGGATGACCAGATGAGCTAGATACCCTTTTTTTTATGAGATTTAATAAACCTTCTTCATCTCACTCGTGGAGTCCATAGGGAGTTCCCCATTAATTGAGTTTTTTTTTTACTGAAGCAGGCATAGTGATGATAGACACAGTTATGATACGCATAAGATAAACATACAAGGAGGCAATTAGAACTAGTTTATTATCATTTATTTTTATCGATATAGAATTTGGTGCTGACGAGTTTCGAAATCAAGTCACTGGTATTATCATCCAAAAACTTTACCATTATACTATAATGAGATCGGGATTGATTATAAATAGTCTTTCATCCTTGGAGTCAGTAACCTCATTTTCCAAGAAGCGAGTTTCTTTTTAAATTTCTATATACCTCCCAGATATCAATCGACCTGCAAGTTGCACCAACTGGTATTCCTAAGTACTTGATTGGAATTTTTTTGATTCCACGGTTAGATATCCTTGTTAGATCATTTATTTTTGTATGTGCACCAATGCTCACAGTTGAGCGTTTGCTAAGATAAATTAGTAGACCAATAACTGATTCATAAATTTGGAGAGTTCGTAATAGGTTTTCAACCTCCTTTTCTATTGCTTCAATGTACATTAAACTATAATCATAAAATTTCATGTGTGATATCAGTTGAGTCTTGTGTTATGAATCCCTTGAACATGTTGGTCTTTGTCACCTTATTCATCAACTCAGAGAAAATTTTCGTAACAAGAATAAACAAGAATGAAGTCGCAACAAGAATAAACAAGAATGGAGATAATTGGTCTCCATGTCTTAATATTTATTAAGTTTGAACCTTTCAGTTGATGTATCATTAATCAAAAGAGAGCGATGTGAAGATACCACATACCAACTAATCCAGATCCTTCATTTATCACAAAATCCTAAAGCTTGCAGCACATGGTCTATGGTGCGACAACTATCATTGCCGAAGGCTTTTTGAATATTAAGTTTGCACATCAGACCTGGTTGTTTGCTCTTTCATATAGAATCAATAAGCTCCCCTGCAATTAGTATGCCTTTCCATTAATAAAAAAATCTTATTTCACGCTCGATTTCTTTTAATGTTCATTTCAATCAGTGTCGCAATGTCATATCTCTAAAGATTAAAGAGGATTACTACTTAACCTGGAAAGATTTAGTGCTTTTTATGAGTCAAAAACTTAAGATGATGAAGTTTTTGGATGGATCACATCCATATCTTGTTCAATTTACAACTCGCCATGTCTTTGAGAATCCACTAAATGTGAATTGGATGGGTGGAGATTCTATTTTTATTATGTGGACTGACTCTACGATCTCTGATGGTGTTATTTGTTACTTTGCTAGTTGCTGCATATTTTGTGCACTCGGAAATAATATTGAAGACATAATTGCTCGATTTGTTTCAACACATTCCAGTAAAGCCGATGTCTTTAAATAAGATGTTAAATCAGTTCCTTTTTTCTTAATGAGACAAGATTATTTCTGATCGGTTAGTTACTGTTGGATTATCAAAGGTTTCAGATGATAAACTTGTAGTATTTACTTTATCAACTTACATTCAGACTATCATTCCTTTGCTACATCTATTCATAATATAACTTTGCTTATTTTTGGTGAACTTTGTTATAGCATTGCTCAGTCGAACTCACAAGTGTTGTTATCTCAAGCTTGTTGTAAAATTTAGTTGATCAAAACTATTTATTGATTTCTAGTCTACATTTAGTCAAGTCTCGGATTAGGATAAAAGTGTATAGTTGAGTACCAGACATCACTGCGTTCTACCGTTTGAAGGCGAAGATCAACTGAAGCTTTTTGAGAACTTCATCAACAAAAGGTAAGTGAAGACTGGACCACCTATTACTCAAGTTTTCACCTTTATATCTATGAGACTATGTCGCATGACTAAAAAAGACTTTACATGCACACAAAAAAATAATCCGAGTCAAGTTTATCTTGATTAATCATTCTCGAAATATGTTGACTAAGCTTAAGAACATTTGTTCATACTTGATGAATTTGGTTAAAAACAATTTATTGTTTATGACCTAAATTATGATTCAAGATTATCATTTGAAAATAGTCTGGAACAGTGATATGTGTCATTGATGTTATTCGGGAATATTTCAAATTGATCATTAGAGAGATATAAAACTACTGTAAATCTGGATACAGGACAGTACACGTACCACCTTACATACCGGCGAAACAGTTATAGGTCCGGAGCTGCAGTACATGTACCGGCGTAACTAAAGTTCGGCAACGACTTTCGATTACACATACCCGGTGTGCAAACCCAAAAAGATTTGTGACTCGTGAACTCAAGATGGTACACATACCCGGTATACAAACCCAAAAAGTTATGTGACTCATGAACTCAGGTTGGTACACATACCTAGTATGCATACCGAAAAAGTTATGTGACTCTTGAACTCTTTTTTGTCTTAAGGGTATCCAAACCCGGTACACGTACCATGACAAAATAACTCACAGACTGGATGTAGGTAGCATACCAAGTACACGTACTTACCTTGTCGAATATTTTCAGATGCATCAAAATTATTTTTATGAGATAATCGGCATTTGAACAACTCTCTATAAAAATACATCTAGACATACTTGATCACATTAACCTATGGTTGTGACTCAAGATTAAAGTCTTCAAGTGTTATATGAAAATGATTAAGCTTATAGTTCGTCTCGCTAGTTTCGTCGAACCTTTCATGAACAAGTCATTGTACACGGTTCGGTCATGGTCCATCCTAACCAGAGTGCATATTTTGTTGTGTAAATCTCAAAACAAAGATTCATCTAACGGTGGATATTGATTGCTTGATTCCAAAGCTATCTTAGCTTAAATCTAAAACAACTTTGTTTTGAAATCCTATATGAGGAGAACCTCAAGCAACTGGGATCTTTGAATCCCCGACACTATTCTTGTGTGGCCTAGTTGTAAACTAGAGTCATCATTTTCTTTAAACATTTTTAGGTTTAGCGACTAAAAATACTTCACCTAGTGATTCGTGAAGCTAGGTCCAACTATCTTTATCTTGATAGTTCGTGTATCCTGATCTTGCTACTAATTGTTGACTCTCACTCCGATCAGGCAAGATAGATAGAAATCGCAAAGTTTCTTCGTCTCAGACTTTGTGATTCTACAGGTATATTCCTCTATAACGATTCTTAATTAAAATCGGAGTAAGAATTACTTGTGAGGTGAATAATAATCTAGGTTGCTCTCCAAAAATCGTAAGTACCAGAATTTGAGGTTTGCTAGACTTTGTCTATTGGAAACGATTTCCTATATCACCTTGATCTTTGATCATAATGGAAATCACATATAGGCTTCTCTGTAGGAGGAAGATTGGTTTAAAGTCTTCAATTGAGTTGAAGCAACTTTTAGGCTGTAAAGGACGTCAGCTAAGGGAATCAATTGCGCAGAGTGTTGCGAGATTCAAGAGGCGTAAGAAGCGTGAATGAAACTGAATCGCTGTGATGGTAGATTCAGTCTCAACTAATTCAGTCCGAAGTTTTGATTGTAGGCTAGAGTCTATAGTGGCTTAATGTAGTTTGGTATTCAAATCTGGACAAGGTCCCGGGGTTTTTCTGCATTTGCGGTTTCCTCGTTAACAATTTTTTTGGTGTCTGTATTATTTATTTTTCCGCATTATATTATTTATCTTTATAATTGAAATATCACAGGTTATACGTAAATCAATCAAAGTAGATACGTCCGTCGTAATTGTTGGATACGACTTGATTGATCTTGGATATTGGTCTTTGGAATCGTCCAGGTACTCTCACGGTATAATCAGGTTCACGGACTTGTCTCCATTTACATATTGATTGTGAGAGAAAGAGATATAAACTCTTCTTATAATTCCTGATTGAGATTCATTAAGTTGTAACTCTCGGAATTGTAATTGAGTTTAGTCCATACAGGTTTCCTAAGAAAACGTTGGTGGTGTATTTCGGTAGCCCTACATTTTCAAACTCCACAATTGATCTTTTGTACTCACATTAGTCAATTTAGAGATAATGGTAAATGTTTTAGTCGTTTTTATTATAAAGGTGGTGGTCGCTAGAATTTTCAATATGGCAGAGGCATTGGATTGCTGCAATCACTTAATGCTTGATTCCTTATGTTAATTGCATTTCTTCCAAACTTATCCTCCGGTTACAAACCTATTTGTCAGATCCACTGGTATTGACATTCTGAATATGAGTGTTAGATCATACTTATCGAGGAAGGTACCCAAAAGGAACTTGCAAGCAATGTTTTCTTTAGCCAATATCTTCCTGGAGAATCTGTGGAACATGGATTCAGAAGCAACTAATAATCTCACTGCATATGTAAGAGGAGGTATGCATATTATACATTATGGTTCTGCTACTCTTGTTGGTTATATACATGGTTTTAAACTGGAAAAAACTCTAAATGTTTTTAAGTCTCACAAAGTTCACCAAGGGTTTATTAGGTTGAATGTCTTGACTGCACTGATATATTTAGCTCTGCACTCAAACTAATCACTATCAAACTTGTATAATCTATTGTTGTTAAATTTTAGCAGCTAAGGTGGCTTAAAGGAAACAGTTTATATGGATCAAACATTTGAATATATTTCAAGACAAAAGGACAGGTTATGTTTATAAACTTCACAAGTCTTTATATGGCTTAAAACAAGTTTTCAGAGCTTGGTATCAACAACTAGAGGATTGCTTGTTGGATTAGATTTTAGGCCATTAGTTGCAAACTCATATTTATTTGTTGAGAAGATTCACCTCGAATTGGCTATTGCATAATATCACAATTACAACAATGATCCTTCTACTTGTTATCCTTAGTTTTACGTTTGAGTTCACATTTTCATATCCGAAATCTAGGGTAGCTTAATTATTTTTCAGGATTTAGAGATTCAGAGAAGTTCGAAGGGGATATTTTTCTCACAAATTCCAAGGGCCCCGTTATTTTTATCCTTGATACTACCTTTGTTAGTCCCGTGATATTTTCCACCATCTGTTTATAATGGATTTTTCTCATTAAACACCTCAATTTATCCTTAATTTTTCTCTTGGGTGGTCCTGTGAGTTTGGATTCGAACTTCATTAGTGACATGATGTTAAACAGAGTGAACAAGACTGTTCAACTTATATCTGCTATCAAAAAACTCAAGGATCCTCAAAGCGAGATGCTTTTACTTCGCAATTACATGGGCGTTTCTAAATTATATTTTGCTTTGCGAACTACCAATCCGGCAGCCCTTCAACAAGCCATTGAGCTTTTCGATGATCATTTGCTCAAGTACTTGAGACTCCTTGTCACTGGTGATGGCTCGGGGTTTGGTCCTTTACAGCAGAGATTGGCTACCTTGCCTATAAAAGATGGTGGCTTGGGCATTTATACCATAGCAGACACCCTCACCTACTGTTATCTTGCTTCCCAGAATCAGACGGCTTCAGTGCAAAAGGTGATCCTTGGTAACTTATCCTCAACAAACAAAGGTTTTGCTTATTAGTTGGCTCTTCAGAACTTCATTCAGGTATGTGTACTACCTTCTTATTATTGTGTCGATGATACTGGGCCCCCCCCCCCCCCCCATCCATGCACTCCCTGGCAGTTACCTATTTTGATGCTATTAAGAAGAAAATCCCCGACCAATTTTCTTTGTCTGCAAGAGATTCCATTCTGTGGCAGTGTAACAGAGTTAAGCATGCATAAGATTACTTATTAGTTGTACCTATTAGTGGGCTTAATCAATGTCTCGGGCCTAGACAGTTCAGAGCTGTTCTTTGCTACCGCCTAGGTATCCCATTGTTTGTTGAGAATGGTTTGTGCTCAAGTTGCAATAGCCCTATGGATATTTTTGGTGATCACGCGCTTCATTGTGCTTAGGATATTTGACCCAAGTTTCGGCATGACTTTGTTCGTGATGTAATCGCTGACATTTGTTATAAGGCTGGTGTACCTGCGCGTTAGGAAGTTTCCCTCGGGTTTCTGTTGGATGATGGCAAAGATTTGCGGCCTGCTGATATTTTTGTTCCTAACTGGGAAAATGGCCAAGATGTTTGTATGGATGTTACAGGGGTCTCTACCTTCACAGGTGAAGGTACTCGCTATTTCGTTCCAGGCAAAGCTATTTCTAGTGCTGTTTCGCGAAAACGCACTAAATACTTGGACAAGTGTGTATCACATGGTTATGGTTTGGGTGTTCTTGCTTTCTCCATTTTAGGAGAACTTGGAGATGATACTTTATGTTTTTTCAAGTGTCTGAAGAATTGTTTAGTTAGCAAGGACGCTACTAGTGGTGCTGGTAGGTTTATTTTTTATCGATTAGGTATTGTTATTCAAAAAGGTGTTGGAGCCCAGCTTATTGCTAGGTTGCCAACCAAAAGTTTGTAATTTCAATCTCATTGTTGAAAAATAGTTATCGATAATATAATTAATATCTCTTTAAAAAAAATAAAAAATAAAATCAATTCATTTTTAATATGGCCTAATTTAAAATCATAAAGACCACATATATAACTCGAGTGCATAAATAGGGAATAAATGTGCATGGTAGATTTGTCATTTTTATACTCCCTTCATCCCTTATTAGATGACCTACTTATTTTTAAATTTTGTCCCACTTATAGATGACTTAAATCATCGAATAAGAGGATATTTCTAAAACTACCTTTTTAATTGATTATTAATATGTATAATTTGATAGTCATGTTTACATTCGTTACATACGTGTTTTAAAATACCTTTCAATGGTATAAAGTGTACGAATATCCGCTGTATAGTATGAGAGATAAATCATTTCAAAAATTTACTAGTTTTTCTATAAGGGTATAAT
Organism: Papaver atlanticum; assembly: GCA_023531105.1. Lineage (NCBI taxonomy): Eukaryota > Viridiplantae > Streptophyta > Magnoliopsida > Ranunculales > Papaveraceae > Papaver > Papaver atlanticum. Next base: position 1,701,367 of record JAJJMB010014738.1, on the reverse strand, counting down.
TGTAAAAAAAAATACTTAAAAATACTCTTCTCTCCTCCTTATCTTAAGAATTGTGCAAACTTGAACTAGGTCATCAATTAAGGGACGGAAGGAGTATAATTCTTGGTAATGAAAATTTTCATTTTTAGTTTTGGCAACAATAAAACACTTAACAAGAATAAAATCATTTGGGCTCCTTAGTTTTGTTGACTTTTTTTGTTGTAAAATTAAATGGGCAGAGGAAGTATGTTTTTGACTTACTTAAGAAGACAATGTATTAAGACTTGCAAAATTCCATGTCCAACTAATTTTGAACAATCAGATGTTGATGGTGAGCCTCTAATAGAACTAATTATAGATATTCTCTTTTTGTTTCTCTACAATTTGGACCAGATGAGATATCAGTATTGTTGTAAATCAAATTTGTTAGCATATGCAAGCTTCAACGAATGCTCACTTACCTGTTGTCAAAAATATTTTAAGACGTGTCAAAGGTACTAATGGTCATGGCTTATAACTCTGCAAGGGTTTTACAACTTTTTAGAGTTTTACAGATGCATGCTCATAATCAAGATGATAAGAGATGCATATGGGGCTATTATGTTTTCTTTTGATAAAATTCATATCTCATAATACTTTAGAAAAATCATCTTGTTTTTACGTCATCTAAGGAAGTCGAATATAAATCTCTGGTATCAACTGATGCTGAAGTTTCCACCTTTTGTTGGCCGTGTTTTCGAGAGATACAAAAATCCCTTTTTTGCAAATCTTCTGTTCCAGTTTCCATAAATTTTATTTTATTCCCACGCCGTCTGTCTAACAGACTTTTCGCCATCTTAACCCTAGTCCTATTCCTATTACCTCTAGCATATTCTCTCAAGTTTTTGTACAAGTGTAACACATTCACCATACAGTTTTTCGGCAAGTTCAGGTTGATGATCACGCTTATCTTCCTTCTTTACTTTCTCCTACCAAGCTCTAATTCTTCTACTTAAATCATCTCTCTAATGGAACCCCAAATCAATGAGGTTCATCTTGTCATGGAATGAACATCTCTCTCTGAAAGGATTAAAGCCCTAAAACAACCCATTCTCTCGACTGAAGAATTAATTCAAGGTGCAAATCAATAGAAATTTTGTTTCTTGGGAAAAGTCTACTCCTTTAAAGACTATTCAGCTGCGGAGTTAGACAAAGAGGTTAAAAAACTACGGATCAAAAGAAGAGACATATACATCAAGAAGGAAGAAGAGGATGACTGCTACATGATCAAATTTTATACTCAGGAGTAGTATGATATGGTTTTTAAACTGAGGACATGGTTTGTGGAAGGGGACTTATTGGTTTTGGAACCATGGAATCCAATGATACCAAAAAGCAAGGTGGATCTAAAAAAACAACTACTCTGGTTAAGACTATACAACATGCAACCTGAGTTTGATAACCGTCATATTGTAAAAAGTATAGCATCAGAAATGGGTGAAGTTAAAGAACTTGATCCTCCAGATTGTATTGTACCCAAAGGAAAAGTGCAGAAAGTTAAGGTTCTTTTAGATGTAAGAGATCCATTAAGAAGTGGTTTCTGGATGAATGCGGTGGGTGGAGAAGTATGGATTGGACTCTTTTATGATAAAAAACCATTTAATCTCTGTGGATATTGTTACACTATTGACCATCAAGAACATGAGTGTGAAACTATTGCAAATTTCTTACTGAAATAGCAAAGGGGCTATTTTTCTTCAAACTCAATTTTGGATCTTCCTTCATGGTCTAACCCTGACACAAGAGGAGCTAAGACTGTTAGAGCATAGCTCGGTTGAACCCACCTAGCATTGGTATGTCAATTTTGGTTATCATATTTTAGTGAATCAAAACTCAATTAAAGAGTCGCTTGATTATGTACTAGAGACAACTTTGTATAGGTTAGGCTAGAAAGATTAGGATTATGAGACATACAAGTATTACTCGAAGACTTGAAGAATGTGAAGAAGTAAAGAGCTACATCGACGACATCATCCTTCCTCTTGAGGTTAGTAATATTGTGACTTGAACTGTTTCATTCCTAACATATCTTTCAAGTCGTGTTATATTGAAAACATAACTGCGAAGCTATGAATGATTATACTCTAGTAGACATAGAGTTAAGGAATTAGAATACGAAGTATAACGCTTATCTTTTGAACTTCGCATATAAGACATCGACATAATCGTATGAATGCTATTGTGATTATGTGTATGGGTATGGGTGAAGATTTTGTCCTAGGAAACAATGTTTACATTCGTTTAAAGGTAGTACATTCATGAACTTGTTTTATGAATCGAAAGGGAAATCTCTAGGCTTATTGGTATTGTTATTCATTGCATATCTTTGGATTACCAATATGTGTGAGTTAGTAGAACCGATCATAACTTGTTATGTGTCTTGGTAAAACTAGTCACAATGCCTGACTTATGTATTGGTATGACTTTTATTAGTGTAACCGATCCTAAGTAATCACCTAAGATGGTATGATCGATATTTGTAATTGGTGTGACCGATCCTAGTAATTGGTGTAACCGATCTTAGTAATTGGTGTGACCGATTACAAAAGAGTGTGTAATCAATCCTTGTAATTGGTGTAACCGGTCTTGGTAATTGGTGTAACTGATCCTGGTAACTGGTGTAACCGATCACAAGTAATACCACGAGAATATGGTAACCGGTCCTGGTAATTGATGTAACCGATCTTGGTAACTGATGTAACCGGTCCCAGTAACCATATTAAGGTAGAACCGATCCTTGTGTTTGGTAGAACCGTAAACCCATGATTAGTGTATTGATTTGATTAATCACATAGTTCTTGGAAATCAGATGAACCATTTCTAAACTTGTTTGGAAGTGCGGTATAATCGGTTCAAAGATTGTAAATATGAAAAAGGATTTACAAAGAAATAAGATGTCGACATACTTTGAACATGTTCAGTAACTCTTATCTTTTATTGTTCAAAGATATTCTTTAATAACTCAAGGAGATCCAGGACCGAAATAAGTTGAGAATCTTTTAATTAAGGTTGTTAATTTTATATGCTTTTAATTACCAGCAATTAAAATGCGTATCTCTGGAAAATAAAAATTGGTAATGTGCATTTACTAATTGGAGATTTTATAGTAGGATTTCGGTTAATTTTGGACAGAGCATTTCCAGGAATTATGAAAATCGATTTTGGAAATATTGCATATCTTAAGAATATTTCGGTTTTGGAAATTCCTTGGTGTCCAAACTTCCTTGGTCTATAAATACCCAAGTTTGCATTTCGAGCAAACTATCCTAAGAGCCAGCAAAACTACCTTGTTGTGTTGTTACTGGTGGAGCCGTCTATTCGGAGAGGAAAGTACCATAATTAGGCGAAATCTTTTACGACCGCTCGTTTAAAGACTTTTGTGGGATCAAGAAGCTCTACGAGTACCGTTGGTGGGAAACTAGATAATTGCAGTATTATTAGTTTTCGATTTGATTTGATTGACTAAAGGTTGTTGAACTTTGATTGCACCTAGTTTGTTTATTCTTGAGAATCTTCTCTTCTGATATAAGATTCACTCAAACTAGATCGAAGTGTCGACGGGATCTTTAGAACTGTTTGTAGATCTAAAGGCGTATTATGATAATCCATTGTTAACAGACTCCGTTCTGTGTGTGATTGATCACAAGAGATTCAAGTTGTGGTGTTCAGGTGTTTATTGAAGATTTAAGAAGATTTGAAGATAAATAAGATTTCTTATTGGTTTCATAATCTTTGGTGTGCACAAAACTTGATCGGCTGGGATCCAACTATAATCGGTTTATCTTGATAGACTTGATTAATTATTTGCGTAGATCGGCATCAGTATTTAGTATCTTGGTAGATCCTATTATTGATTGTAAAATCTAAACACAATTACTTTGGTAGTTGTTGATTAGATAGATCTAAACCCGACAAAGGAGTTTATTGGATTAAACAGAAGAGCCTTTGTCTAACTCATATCACTTTGTTTGAAGAGAGTTGTTACCGAACAGATTTGTTGTTCCTTTACTATTTTGAATACGAACCAAAGGAATTGTTCTAGGAATTGTATAGCGGCTTAATTCTTAGAGTATTCAATTATGGACTAGGTCCCGGGGGTTTTCTGCATTTGCGGTTTCCTCGTTAACAAAATCTTTTTATGTCTTTTACTTTTCTTTTTCCGCAATTATAATTGTTTTTATTATAATTAGAAGTAAAATACACAAACGTTAATTCCGTATTACTTGATAGTGATCCTATAGAGTTTGGTTAAGTCCGAACCTATTATCAAGTAATCACACTTTGATTGTTGTATTGTCTCGATCTCGTATCCATAGACGATCACACAAAGTGTGAATACCGATTCGTTGTATTGTCTCGACTCAGTCCATAGACAGTCACTTTCGGTAAGAGGACTTATAGGTGGAAAAGTTTTAGATTGAGGTATATTTTGGTACCTTCGTCTTTTTAATTGGTATCATAGCAGGAAAACACGAAAACATCTAACAATCTGTGTTTGGTGCGATCCAACCTATGAGAAATGAACTCTAGTTCACATGAATCGATTTCAGTTAACGTACCGCCAAGATTTGACGGAACAAACTATCTATGGTGGAAATATGCTATGAGATCTTTTCTTCAATCAAGAGACTTTAATACTTGGCTATTAGTTGTCGATGGTTATAATCGCCCGAAAATCGAAAATTCGAACACTGAGTTTAAACGCTTAGTAGATTATTCTAACGAAGAAAAGGCTTTTGCAAAGCAGAATTCAGATGGTTTGAATGTTATTATACATGCTGTAAGTCGTGATCTACAACATCATGTATCAACATGCCAAACTTCAAAGGAAGCTTGAGATAATCTTCAGATCGTATTCGAAGGAAATACATCAGAGAAAGAAGCTAGACTTCAAACTCTTGCGTCAGATTGGGAAAACCTTTAAATGGATGACAACGACACTTTTGAAGAGTTTCATATTAAACTCTCTGAGATAGTTAATGCTTCTTTCTCACTTTGAAAGACTATTTCTGAAAAGGATATAGTGTGCAAAATTCTCAGATCGTTGCCATCTAGATACGAAACTAAGAAGCATGCAATCATAGAAGCAAATGATCTTTCAACTCTCTCACGAAGCACTCTCGTTGGAAAATTGAAGATCTTTGATCATGAATCACAGTCTATTCAAGCTAAAGGAATCCCTTTTAAAGATTCAAAACTTCCCAAAGCACCGGTTGAAAAGGATAAATTAATGGATGATTCTGATGAACTGATTGCAGAAAATTATGATGATGAAGTTGAACAATCATTATCATTGATCACTAGACAATTTCGAGATCTCTTGAAGAAAAGAAATAAAAAATTCATAAAAGATACTCATCGATCTTCTAGACCCCATGATCGAGTTCATGTCAAGAACAAGAAAGATCAAGAAGAAGATGATGAATATCAGCCTCAGTGCTTTAAGTGTAAAGGTTTTGGTAATATGGCTAAAAACTACCCTAATCTTAGGAAATACACTGTAAGCAAGGCATTGGCTGTAACTCTAAACGAGACCTCTGATTCATATGATTCTGAATAAGGGGAAACAGCTTATATTGCATTAGTTGTCGATATTCCTTCCTCCTCCATTAGTGATTTAACCATTTTAAGAATGGACATGTCTTCCGATATTAATAAATCATCTAATGGAAAAGGGAAATATAAGACTAAATGCAGAACTGTCTCAAAGAGAAAAATTGCTAAAAGTTGCATATGCAACACCAGTCAATCTCACGATACTTCGTTAGTTCGAGGTAAATAGAAGAGACTCTTTAATACGATACTAGATCAAGGACACTCTGGATGTTCGAAATTCCATAATGAGAGAAAATCTCATACTAATACCACCTGATTGGTATTAGAATTCTTTCCTCACCACGTTTGCCAAATATTATGTGAGGAAGAAGAAAAATCAAGGCACTTTTGTGTAGATTATGGGAATAAAATCTAGTAATTGAAAATATATTTGAGATATTCATATTTATATGAATATTATATTTTCGAAATAATGAAAAATTATAAAAAGATCCTTCTCCTTCTTTGATCATTCCTTGTCCGAACTATGAGTCTGGATCCAAGGCCTTCTTTTGATAAGATGCTAGATCAGAAAGATCACTTTAAGAATAAGTCTGCATTTTCTCATGATATTGAGAAATCAAAGAGTAATATCAAAAAGAGAGATTGGCTTAGCAAGAAGGAAAGAGAGAATATGCTGAAGAAAGATCAGTGTATTGAAGCATTGACACAATTCTGTGTTCAATCAAAGATAGAATTACATGTTCTTGCAGAATCCTTCACGAAAATTTCTCAACTGCAAGAAATTCTGGTCAAGCAAATAGGTTATCTACTTGAAGAAATTCACAACCTGAAGACTGAAAGTAATAATCTGTCTTCTTCTAGCACCGATATGAAGGATTAAGTTATGGAAAATAGACATCAGTTTTTGATTTCTTTCAATTATTGTGTAAGGTCTATTGCCTAATAAAACTATTATTTATGAATAAAATTATTATTTTATAAATTTTGTTGTGATAGTTTTTCGATTGCATAGCCTGTGCTTGAATGCTTTATATTATTGCTATGTATTTATGGGATGTTTGATTTCGGTTTTCTTAACCTTAATATTCGATCTCATAAGATGTGTGAACCCTTATGGTTTGTGTGGCTTTTTGATTTAACGGGATTAAGTTCTATCCCATGTTGGTAGGCTTTATCAAAGGATCATAAGGTGTTCCGATTGAAACTCATATATGAAAAAGTTACAATATGTTGAATCGATTTGTGTTTAACATAAAAGCATATGTGTTTCGGGTTTTCAACTTTTGCTATGCATTAGTTAAAACCGATTCAACCTTTCTCTGGTAAAGGTTGCTTTTGTTGTTATTCTTTTGTTTGCGAGAGGATGACAACACAACGATATTCCTCCCCAGAAAGATGCGAAGAAGAGCAGAAGAGGATGCGGAACTTGAGGTAACGAATTTGTTAGTTAATCGTTTTCCTGTTTAAGAAAAGCCTGATTTTATTTCATATATTTTGCTTTTGCTTAACAAAATTTCGATACAATGGATGTTTATTCCATTATGTGTGTATGGATGTGTGTGTGTGATTCAATTGTTTTAAAACCGTTGAGAAAAACTATTGTTTCTTTATTGTTTGGTATCAATTGTTTAGGCTTAACTTAATTTCGGTGCAATTGCGGTGCTATAATGTCTATGTTTGTTTCAATTGCTTCCGGTTAAGAAAAAATAATTGTGCAAGTTGATTTATTTGGTTTGTATGAATTATTTATGGCTTAACAAAAATACGGGATCATTTGTTTAGTCCAATTCGATTCCGGATAAGAGAAACTAAGTTAATTCTGATCTTAGTTAGACTTATCAAAAGTAAAGGATTCGGTTATTCAAGTCTAATCGAATGCCTTGACAAGAAATATTAGTTAACTAACCTAGTATTTGTATTGTCTAAAGTGAAAGGTCTAAGTTATTATCTGAATAATTAGAGCTTGATGAGAAAAATAAAGTTAATTTTGATCTTTATTTTGGCCTTATCGAAATAAGCGATTGTATTTGTGCAATCGGTTTAGCAAGGGAACTAAGTTTCTTAGTAAATTTGTTAAACTATTAGGGAAAATTGCTTCTGGCAATTGTTTCCTTGATAACATATTAAAACCAAATTACTTGTAGTTTAGGTTTTGATATTGGTTATTTAAAATGGTATGTGAAACCTTCGTGCTTAACTCGTATAGGTTGTACAATTCTTTTAAATTGTAAGATCGTTTCGGTTTTGGTATTTGCTCGGACCTTTGTCATTTTGTGACAAAAAGGGGGAGAAATATATGGAATAAACAAGTGATTTGTAATCACTAAGGAAAGGACAATTGTGCTTAAAGGACGTTATATCTAACGAAAGAGTAAAGCATTGACTAAGGGGGGAGAAACATATCATATGTTGATTGTAGTTATTTGGACTACAAATGGGAAATAACAAAGATGCGCGGATTGAAAATCCACTTATCTTACCTTTAGAGGGAGTATAAGCTTTGTTATTTAAATGTCAACAGCGGCATTTATGGATTGAATATATGCAGGTTTTTGTGTTGTTGAAACTTGGAATCAAGCGTATGTATAATGAATTTTTGTAATTTGTTTATCCATATGATTGTAAGAGTTTTGTCACTAAAATTGACAAAGGGGAGATTGTTAGAGCAGAGCTTGGTTGAACCCACCAAGCGTTGGTATGTCAAGTTTGGTTATCATATTTTAGTGAATCAAAACTTAATTAAAGAGTCGATTGATTATGTACTAGAGACAACTTCGTATAGGTTTGGCTAGAAAGATTAGGATTATGAGACATACAAGTATTACTCGAAGACTTGAAGAATGTGAAGAAGTAAAGAGCTATATCGACGACATCATCCTTCCTCTTGAGGTTAGTAATATTGTGACTTGAACTGTTTCATTCCTAACGTATCTTTTAAGTCGTGCTATATTGAAAACATAACTGCGAAGCTATGAATGATTATACTCTAGTAGACATAGTGTTAAGGAAGTAGAATACGAAGTATAACGCTTATCTTTTGAACTTCGTATATAAGACATCGACATAATCGTATGAATGCTATTGTGATTATGTGTATGGGTATGGGTGAAGATTTCGTCCTAGGAAACAATATTTGCATTCGTTGAAAGGAACTACATTCATGAACTTGTTTTATGAATCGAAAGGGAAATCGCTAGGTGATAGGTGTCTAAAACACCTTGATATTTATCTATTGTTTATGCTTTCTTCGCTAAGTTTTCTTGTAAATTATGTATATGTTTAATTTTGAGTTTTAGGTACTTTGGAGCAAAAGAAGAGGAAACGTCGCTTAAAAGGGCTCAAGTGTCATTTCATGTGCAAATGTTGTTGAAGACGATTTATTTCTCATTATTTGCTTTTATTTCTTCATCTCTATCTGAAAAGCATGTCGGCTTTAGTGATGCAAGTTATGTTTGAAAAGCCTGGCAGCTTTAGTGATGAAGAACAATTGAAGAAAAGAAGTTGATCTGAGAGGTAAGAGACGGCTGCTGGTTGAAGAATTCGAAAAGTGTTGTTTGAACCTCCGGAGAAAAGTACTAAAGGCACCCGAAGGAGTTGATAAAGGCATGCGGAGGAGTTTTTGCTATGTACAGCCCAAAATTACTCCTTATACCTCACAAATTGCTATTCGCACCCCAAAGATTGCTAAATTCACCCAAAATGCTAAAGGAACCCCCGGACTGGATAAGGGGTAGTCATCTTCAACCTTATGAATTTGAATTTTTTGCGGGAAAATTGGGTTTTTATGCAACAGGATTAGGGTTGAAGATTTGAAGGTGTTTTGCTGAGATTCAAACGTTGAAACTTTGTGGGTTTGCTCCCTTGAGCTTAACGGGGATGGTAGTAGTCTTTGATTCAGTTATAATTGGCCAGATAATCGAAATTTCAAGAACAGAGAATTCACGGTTTGAAAATATTTTGGCGGGAAAACTGGTTTTAATGGCTGCAGATTAGGGTTTGGATTTTGGAGGTTCTAGAGAGAAACTAAATCGTTAAAATCAGTTGGGTTTTCTCCAATAAGCTTAACAAAGATGATGATGGATTTTGTTTTGGTTATATTTGGCTGCAATTACGATTTGAAGCAATTATGATTCTCGGGTTTATTTTTCCCGAGAAAGTTCTGTTAGCGATTTGGACGAGTTTCTGTTGGACTCTCTCATGGTTTCGGGTTGGATTGGTCCTGTTTTGATCAAACAGGGTTGGTATTGAAGTTGGTTGCGTTAAAAAGGGAAATCCCATTCTCTTCTCGACAAAACAGGGGTGGAGTTATATTCTCGAATATTTTATGGAATGTTAGAAGAATTTTGGGAGAGAATAGCTCTGTTTCCTAACAAAGAGGGAAGTGTGACGTGTTGGGACTAAAAACAAGGAATCAAATCTTCGTATATTGAGTAGTTAACTAAAACAGGGAAGGAGATGCTATACAATAAAATAGGGAAACAATAACGGCTCTGTAAGGAAGTTATGTGCAAGATTTAGAGGAGAAAATATCTTGAGAGTTTTATTCTGGGAGATTCGGAAAGATTGGGCGGCTGAAAGATGTACAGAAGAGATAAGAAAAGAAATTTCTCGTGACTTGAAGAGAAAAGTTCGAATCTTCTTGTCGAAGAAAAAGAGAAGATTTCTAGGAGATTTAAGTGGCATATTGTGTATATATAAGTTGATTCGAGTCCCAGGAATAGAGATGGAGACTTTGGAGAAGAAATATAGGCTTAGAATCGAAAAAAGAGAGGTTAGAAAAATTCTTCCTGCTGCTGCTCAACCAAGAACACGAAGAACACCATCCATTCAAAACAGTCGCAGTAGCAGTCTTTTATTCAACCACAGAATCAATGTATCGTATCCATTTTTGGTTACAGTAGATCTTTCACAACTGAGCTAATATAACAGCTTCTTGGCTAAACACTTTTAGCGACTGGAAATCATTGTAAGCAGATTTTTAATTATTTTTAATACAATGATTTATTAAGTTTTCTCCACTTCTCGATTCATGTGTAGCTAAGTTTCTTGTCTAGGGTTTTGGAAGAAGCTATTTTTGATGCGTAATTTTAAGTAATTATTTTCTTTGAAAAAAATACTCCAATAATGTGCTTTTAAAATTATTAAATTTTTTTATCTTCTTTATATGCTTCGTGAAAATTGTTTTGGGTAGTTTAGATACCGTTCTTTTATAAGCGAAGGAAAATTAGGCCTTAGAATAGCGACGAAAGTCATAAAAAAAGAGCTTGTAATGTTATATCTTCCAAAGCATGAGATTGAGTTCGAAAATTCTTTTGAGTAAGTTAGGAGTATTTTGTTAAAGAAATTGTCATTGAGTTACAAATATTGGAAGTAGTGGAATCCAAAACCCTAGAATTATCTCTCCTTGATAAACCAAAAAAATCAAATATAATTAGTTTGTCTTAGCATTTTATTTTAGTAATCAAAAACCAAATCTTCATAAAAGTCCGAGAATCGAATCTTTCTTACCACTTGTAAAAACTGCATCACTAGGCTTATTGGTATTGTTATTCATTGCATATATTTGGATTACAAATATGTGTGAGTTAGTAGAACCGATCATAACTTGTTATGTGTCTTGGTAAAACTAGTCACAATGCCTGGCTTATGTATTGGTATGACTTTTATTAGTGTAACCAATCCTAAGTAATCACCTAAGATGGTATGATCGATATTTGTAATTGGTTTGACCGATCCTAGTAATTGGTGAAACCGATCTTAGTAATTGGTGTGACCGATCACAAAAGAGTGTGTAATCGATCCTTGTAATTGGTGTAATCGGTCCTGGTAATTGGTGTAACCGATCCTGGTAACTGGTGTAACCGATCACAAGTAATACCATGAGAATATGGTAACCGGTCCTGGTAATTGATGTAACCGATCTTGGTAACTGATGTAACCGGTCCCAGTAACCATATTAAGGTAGAACCGATCCTTGTGTTTGGTAGAACCGTAAACCCATGATTAGTGTATTGATTTGATCAATCACATAGTTCTTGGAAATCAGATGAACCAGTTCTAAACTTGTTTGGAAGTGTGGTATAATCGGTTCCAAGATTGTAAATATGAAAAAGGATTTACAAAGAAATAAGATGTCGACATACTTTGAACATGTTCAGTAACTCTTATCTTTTATTGTTCAAAGATATTCCTTAATAACTCAAGAAGATCCCGGACCGAAATAAGTTGAGAATCTTTTAATTAAGGTTGTTAATTTTATATGCTTTTAATTACCAGCAATTAAAATGCGTATCTCTGGAAAATAAAAATTGGTAATGTGCATTTACTAATTGGAGATTTTCTAGTAGGATTTCGGTTAATTTTGGACAGAGCATTTCCAGGAATTATGAAAACCGATTTTGGAAATATTGCATATCTTAAGAATATTTCGGTTTTGGAAATTCCTTGGTGTCCAAACTTCCTTGGTCTATAAATACCCAAGTTTGCATTTCGAGCAAACTATACTAAGAGCCAGCAAAACTACCTTGTTGTGTTGTTACTGGTGGAGCCGTTTATTCTGAGAGGAAAGTACCCTAATTAGGCGAAATCTCTTACGACCGCTCGTTTAAAGACTTTTGTGGGATCAAGAAGCTCTACGAGTACCGTTGGTGGGAAACTAGATAATTGTAGTATTATTAGTTTTCGATTTGATTAGATTGACTAACGTTTGTTGAAATTTGATTGCACCTAGTTTGTTTATTCTTGAGAATCTTCTCTTCTGATATAAGATTCACTCAAACTAGATCGAAGTGTCGACGGGATCTTTAGAACTGTTTGTAGATCTAAAGACATCTTGTGATAATCCATTGTTAACAGACTCCATTCTGTGTGTGATGGATCACAAGAGATTCAAGTTGTGGTGTGCAGGTGTTTATTTAAGATTTAAGAAGATTTAAAGACAAAGAAGATTTCTTATTGGTTTCATAATCTTTGGTGTGCACAAAACTTGATCGGCTGGGATCCAACTATAATCTGTTTATCTTGATAGACTTGATTGATTAGTTGCGTAGATCGGCATCATTATTTAGTATCTTGGTAGATCCTATTATTGATTGTAAAATCTTAACACAATTACTTTGGTAGTTGTTGATTAGATAGATCTAAACCCGACAAAGGATTTTATTGGATTAAACAGAAGAGCCTTTGTCTAACTCATATCACTTTGTTTGAAGAGAGTTGTTAACGAACAGATTTGTTGTTCCTTTACTGTTTGGAATAGGAACCAAAGGAATTGTTCCATTGCGTGCAGTTATTGAATGTCGGAAGCGTGGGGATACTGAAGAAACTAGGTGAACTATAGATTTAGTTGCTTGGTCTCAACTATACGAAGGTTGTGTGATTTTGTATAGAGGCTTAATTCTGAGAGTATTCAATTCTGGACTAGGTCCCGGAGTTTTTTTATATTTGCGGTTTCCTCGTTAACAAAATCTTGTTGTGTCTTTTACTTTATTTTTCCCGCAATTATAATAGTTTTTATTATAATTAGAAGTAAAATACACAAACGTTAACTCCGTATTACTTGATAGTGATCCTATTGAGTTTGGTTAAGTCCGAACCTATTATCAAGTAATCACACTTTGATTGTTGTATTGTCTCGATCTCGTATCCATAGACGATCACACAAAGTTTGAATACCGATTCGTTATATTGTCTCTACTCTGTCCATAGACAATCACTTTCGGTAAGAGTTATAGGTGGAAAAGTTTTAGATTGAGGTATATTTGGGTACCCTCGTCTTTTCAAAGACAAGCAGTAATAAAGGATCCCAGATTATTGAAGAGCAATAGAATGAACTTGCAGATAATGTGACTTCTGATCGGATGCATGCAATAAATTAGAACCAAGAAATGGCGGTGCACCATTAAAACTCAGGAAATCTAATTAATCCTACACAAAATTTTGCTCGAGTGATGACCTGTACTAATGAAAAAATCCAACTGGTGAATCTTTGAGTTAACTCAGTAACTCGAACTGAGCCAACTACTACAGTCGGATGCAATCAACAAGGTACGATTCATATTCACTTCACTAAAGGAAGAGATGAGGACAACATTGTTCATAGACAGGGAAATAAGATTAAAATGGAAGAAGGAGGTTCAAGCAATACCCAAGCATTAGATTCAATATCTTTACCATAAATTAATAGAGATAAATCTAGTATCTTGAATTACATTTCCAACCAATTTCTCAATCAAGATAACTTTCAATCAGAAGAGGGTATTGATTTTACTTTTGATAACTACAATGCAAACAATATAGATCCAGATTTCATACACCCAACAAGATGTTTCAAAGAGCCAATTCATAATCTAATTCGTCAATTTTAACAATCTCAATCTTCCCAAAATTCCCCAAGCAGAAATACTCAATCTACTGAAAATACTCAGCTTATTATGGATGATCAGAATCGATCGCCTAACTCCTTTCCTTCTTATCATGGGATTGTTTCAGAACAAAACTACTCTCAAAAATTTAAATACAAAACTGCAAGCGTTGATAATCAGGTAATTTAAATTCTTAAATTTCAATCAATTAATTACTTACATTCCTGCTTGCATTCATAATTTACTTGCTTTCCTGCTATCTCTTTTTTACATAATTTTAATCATAGTGTTCTATTCACAATGAAAATACTAAGTTAGAATGCTCAAGGTTTTGCTTCAAAAGACACTAGAGATCACTTAGCCGATATTCTTAAACAACATAATCCGGATATTATCTTCCTTGCTGAGACGAAAATTAATGAGGATAAAGCTAAATTATTAACTAGATCCTACTGCTATCCAAACTCCTATTTGTTAGTTCAATTGATTTATCAGGAGGTCTTATACTTCTCTGGAAAAATGGTTTTCCATTTGATGTAGTGTGTTCTAAGGACAATCACTTATTAGTCATAGGCAATCCTTCAAAAGAAGAATGGCTTCTTTCTTATATTTATGGTTCCACCCATAATGATTTGAAAAAACTACAGTGAGATTTCATCAAATATCTCAGTGAAAATGTCTTTCAATCATGGGTAATTGTAGGAGACTTCAATGTTCACATAAATACAAAGGGTCAATCCTCAGATCAAACATCAATAAATAATTGGGTCTGCAATGCTATTGATGTTGCTGGTCTAAAGGATATAGGTTTTTTCGGTACCAAATTCACTTGAACTAACAGACTAAATGGTAAGGGTTATAAAAGATATAGATTAGACCTAGATTTTCATAATGCCCAGTGGCAGATAGAGTATCCAAATTATAAACTGTATCACTTACCATTCTTAGGCTCAGATCACTGTCATGTCCTTCTAGTAACAGAAGCAGATTGTGGAGCATCCATTTATGCTTGGAAATTCTATAAATGCTGGTTGCAAAATCCATCCTATTCTCAAGTTATTTCCAGTTCTTGGAACTCTCAGTCAAAGTCTTGTCCAAATCAAAACATTCAAGAAAAACTCTCATTTACTAGGAAAAAATTTTCTATATGGAAGAGACGGCACTTTGGTAGAATTGAATATCAAATAAAACAGTTGAAACATCAGCTATCTCATCTACAATCCTTGCCATTTATTTCTCAAAATAGTCAACAAATAGAAAGCACTATAAATAATCTTCATAACTGGAGAAGTATAAAAGCAGAATTCTGGCAGCAGAAATATGGAGATCATTGGGTCAAAGATGCTGATAATAATACCTCTTACTTCCATGCTTTTGCAAATAGAAAAAGAGAAAATAATATCACATCCCTAAGAGACTCAAATGGGAGATGGTATCACACAATAGAAAAATTAGTTGATCTCCTTACTCATCATTTTTTAGAAATAACCTCTGAAAAGACGAGGGTACCCAAATACACCACAATCTTTAATTTATCTACCTATAAGTCCTCTTACCGAAAGTAATTTTCTATGGACAAATTCGAGACAATACTACAAATCGGTATTCACACTACGTGTGATTGTCTATGGGTACAAGATCGAGACAATATGACAACAAGATAACTTGTGTGATTGACTATGGATACAAGATCGAGACAATACAACAACGAAGTATGATACTTGATAATAGGTTCGGACTTAACCAAACTCTATAGGATCACTATCAAGTATGTACGGAGTTAACGTTTGTGTAATTTACTTTAGATTATAATAACAACAATTATAATTGCGGAAAGGTAAAGTAAATGGCACAGCAAGATTTTGTTAACGAGAAAGCCGAAAATGCAGAAAACCCCCGGAACCTAGTCCGGAATTGAATACTCTCAGAATTAAGCCGCTATACAAAATCTAAACCAACTTCGTATAGTTGAGACCAAGCAACTAACCCTAGTTCACTTAGTTTCCTCAGTATCCTTGCGCTTCTGACTTCGATGAGTGCACGCACTGGAACAATTCCTTTGGATCGTATTCCAAACAGTAAAGGAATAACAATTTTTTTTGGTAACAACTCTATTGATTCTTGAAGATAAGATATCTCAAGTCATATGCAAAGGCTCTTCCGTTTAAGCTAATAAACTCCTTTGCCTGGTTAGATCAATCCAATCTCTATTACCTAAGTAATAAACTTCGGATTTGTAACAATCAAAATAGATCTCAAGAGAACTATTAGGCGTTACTGATCTCACGCAACTAATCAATCGAATAAATCTGATTCTAGTTGGATCCCAGCCGATCAAGGTTTGTGCAACACAAAGATATGAGAAACCAATAAGAAATCTTCTTCGTGTTCAAATCTTCTTTAATCTTCAATTAAAACATGCACAACACCACTTGAATCTCTTGTGATCAATCACGCATAGAACGGAGTCTGTTAACTATTAATTATCACAAGATGTCTTTAGATCTACAAACAGTTCTAAAGATCCCGTCGATACTTTTATCTAGTTTGAGTGAATCTTATATCAGAAGAGAATATTCTCAAGAATAAACAAACCAGGTGCAATCAAAGTTTCAACAACCGTTAGTCAATAAAATCAATCGAAAACTAATAACACTGCAATTATCTAGTTTCCCACCAACGGTACTCGTAGAGCTTCTTGATCCCACAAAAGTCTTTAAACGAGCGGCCGTAAGAGATTTCGCTTAATTAGGGTACTTTCCTCTCCGATTAGACGGCTCCACCAGAAACAACAAAAAGATGAAGTTTGCCTGGCTCTTAAGATAGTTTGCTAGAAATGAAAACTTAGGTATTTATAGACCAAGGAAGTTTTGACACCAAGGAATTTCCAAAACCGAAAGTATTCTCAAAATATGCAATAAATGCCCATTCGGCTTTCATAATTCCAGTAAATGCTTTGTCCAATGTTTCCCGAAATCTCTCAATAAAAAACCTCCAATCAGTAAATGCACATTACTAATTTTTATTCTCTAGAGATATGCATTTAATTGCTGGTAATTAAAGCATATAAAACTAATAACCTTAATTAAAAGATTCTTAATTTATTTCGGAACAGGATCTCCTTGAGTACTAAGGAATATCTTTGAACAATAATATATAAGAGTTATTGTACCTGTTCAAAGAATGTTGACATCTGTTCTTTGTAAATCCTCTTTCATATTTACAATCTTGGAATCGATTATACCACGCTTCCAAATAAGTTTAGAATTGGTTCATCTGTATTCCAAGATAACTATGTGATTGATCAAACATCAAATCACATCCATGGGTTCAATCGGTTCTACCAATCAATAGGACCGGTTATACCCTCATATGGAAACACTTGTGATCGGTCACACAAGTTACCAGGATTAGTTACATCAGTTACCAGGATCGGTTACATCGATTACCAGGACCGGTTACCATATTCACATGGTATTTCTTGTGATCGGTCACACAGGTCACCAGGATCGGTTACACCAATTACTAGGACCGGTTACACCAATTACAAGGATCAATTACACATCTCTCTATGATCGGTCACACCAATTACAAATATCGATCATACCATCTCAGGTGATTACTTAGGATCGGTTACACTAATTAACCAAAACTTGTCATACCAAATCATAAGTCAGGCATTGTGATTAGTTGTACCAAGATACATAACAAAATTACGATCGTAACTACCATCTCGCACACATTGGTAATCCAAAGATTTGCAATGAATAGCCGTACCAATAAGCCTAGCGATTTCCCTTTCGATTCATAAAACAAGTTCATGAATATACTTCCTTTAAACAAATGTAAAACATTGTTTCCTAGGATAAAATCTCCACCTTTACCCATTCAAATAATCGTAACAACATTTATAAGATTATGTCAATGTCATATCTATGAAGTTCAAAAGATAAGCGTTATACTTCATAATCTAATTCCCTAATACTATGATCATTTGATCATGTCTCACTACTAGAGTAATATATCCATACATAGCTTCGCAGTTATGTTTTCAATATAGCACGTCTTAAAAGATACGTTAGGAATGAAATAGTTCAAGTTAATATTACTAACCTCAAGAGGAAGGATGATGTCGTCGTTGTAGCTCGTTACTTCTTCACGTTCTTCAGGTCTTCGAGTAATACTTGTATGTCTCAACATTCCTATACTTTCTAGTCTAACCTAAACGAAGTTGTCTTTAGTACGTAATAAAGCGACTTTAGATGAGTTTTGATTCACTAATATATGACAACCAAACTTGACATACCAATGCTTGGTGGGTTCTACCGATCTATGCTCTAACATCCTCTACAACAAATCCTTCTCTACATGAGTCATCTTTTGTTCATATTTAAAAAGTAATCACTTCTCAAGATAATGAAAATATTATGAGATTACCATACATGGATGAAATTTATGAAGTAGTCAAAAGTTTACCTAGATGGAATTCCCTGGGACCTGATGGCTTCCCGGAAGGCTTCTTTGAATCTCAATGGGATACGGTGGGAGAGGACTTAATCACAATGGTGCAAGATTTCTTCTTAACAAGAAAACTACCTTCTCACCTAAATCAAACCTCAATTTGCTTGATCTCTAAATCTCAATTTCCAGCTACCCCAAATGATTACAGACCAATAAGTCTCTGTAATAATACTTACAAAATCATCTCCAATTTAATGGTTAAGAGGATGAAAAACTTTATGGACAAAATTATTTGTCCGACTCAGGTAGCTTATGTTCCTCAAAGATATATAAATGATAATATTATAATAGTTCATGAGTTGATACATACTATGAAGAGATCAAAAAAAGAAAAAAGGGAATATACCTCTAAAACTCGATATGTCCAAGGCTTTTGATCGCCCGGAATGGAATTTTTTTAGATAAAATGCTTATATCTCTAGGTTTTTGTTCATAATGGAGAGAACTGATCTACCATTGTATCTCAACAACACAAATTTTCATCAAACTCAATGGTAGTTCATGTGACAAGTATACTTCTACAAGAGGATCACGTCAAGGGGATCCTTTATCCCCATATCTCTTTATAATATCAATGGAGTGCCTTTCACGAGCTCTATTCATAGCTAAAAATAACCAACTTGTTAGCGGCATCAAAGTGACAAAAAAGCTTCATTAATCAACCATCTATTATTCGCAGATGATTGTTTGCTCTTCTTTCAAGTTGATCAAAAAAGATTATTATCTATCCTAGAAATCCTTAAAAACTTTGGTAATATATCAGGACAGATGATTAACTTTTCAAAGTCTGCTGCCTTTATTACATGCGATTTATCACATCAGCGGAAAATGGAAATAATGGAGAAAATAACAGTTATGTGGTCCTGATAAATATCTGAGACTACCAATTTTATTAGGTCAATCTACAACACTCTCTTTTAATCCCATCAATGATTCATTTGAAAATAGACTTAGTGGATGGAATTCGAAAATTCTTAATCAATCAGCTAGAACCACTATGTTTAAGTCAGTGTTAAAATATATTCCAACTTATAATATGAGAAACTTCAAGTTACCCAAGCACACATTAAAACAACTTGATGCAATACAAAGGAAATTCTGGTGGGGACATAAAAATAATAAAGGAATAAACTTCATTGGATGGAATACTCTATGTAGAGGGAGGACTAGCTTTCAAGAACTTAGAGCAATTTAATATGGCTCTGATTACTAAACTAGCATGGCAGCTTTGGATTGAATCAGATCAACTTTGGGTCAAAATTCTAAAGCCAAAATACTCTCCTTATTGTGATTTTCTCCATCTACAAAATGAGCATTCTAATTCCTATTGGATTTGGAAAGGAATAGAAAAGGCCTGGAAATTGAGAGGAAATCTCACAGATGGGATGTTAGGTGTGGTACAAAAACTCTTGTCTGGTATGAAAAATGGGTAAAGGGACTAGACCATCCACCAGTTCCAAATAACGACTACGATGAACCGGTAAGAATAGTGTATGTATATGATCTTATGCTTCAGAATCCTAGAAGGTGGAATATCCCTCTAGTTAAAGCAGTTTTTCAAGATGACACAACTAAACTTATTCTGCAAATGCATTTAGTCCAATATGGCCAAGTCGCTATTATATGCGAACCAGACAGAAAATGTATCTTCTCTGTTAAATCCACATATAATGCTTTAACTTCTCAACATAGGCAGTTACAATCTCGGCTTGTCCCAAAAGAAGTCTGGAAATATCTCTAGAAATCTAATACACCACACCGAGCCAAACATTTTATCTGGAAATGCCTTCGAAACATTGTTTCGACAATGGTGAAACTAAGTTTCTATAAAGATTGAATTAACACTCTTTACCCACAGTGTAATCAAGCTCCAGAAACCCTAGAACACATTATCATAGGGTGTGACATGGCTAGATCAGTTTGGTTTTCTATGAATATAAATGTTATTAACATTCATCCACTCATACATCCCTAGCCTCTTGGATTAAGAGTTTGTTCTTAGATTCCACGACCATGCATTAAGACTCATGGAATGTATGGATAATCACTGTCATGATTACTAGCTGGAAAATTTGGAAGAATAGGTGCAGCAAGGTTTTTCGTAACAGAAACCAAACATCCTGAAGACAGTTAACAACATCAAACATCTGGTTAATCAATGTCTTCACTGTTTTACAAATCACCGCAATAATTACCATCTAAGCTCTCCTTTGGCCACTAATCATATTTGGCAACCTCCTCCTCCTGCCCATTTCAAACTTAATATTGATGCATCTTATGACAAGGTGAATTTTTTTTTTGGTACTGGTCTAATAATTAGAGACTCTACAGGTACCTGCTGGGGAATCAGAGGCAGATACTGCAATGGAGGATTAGATGCGGAGCAAACAAAATGCTTGGCGGTTCGTGAAGCCATATATTGGGCCAAGTCTCTAAATATCTCTAATGTTATGTTTGAAACAGACTGTATAAATGTAGTAAACTCTGTAAAAGGTGCATCCATGTATGTGCAGTGGGAGAATCAGAGAATTGTAATAGAACTGAAGCACCTCCTAGATACTGTAACTGGTAGCTCTATAAACTATGTAAAACTAAGGCAAATAATGCAACCCATAAGCTAGCAAACGCAGCTAGAACTAATAGAAAATCTTTTGAATTTTTTGAAACATCCCAGATAATTATGTTGAAATCTTAAGGGATGTTGATGTTCAAAGTTGTAATATTTTCTAATGAATGTATATTTCCTTGGTGTCAAAAAAAAAATGATGCTGAAGATTTTTCCCGATATATTTAGGTTTAGCGTTGCACCTGGGACAATTTATTTGTAACTTAGCTTTCTTGATTTCTTTGTCTTTGGATCTAAGTGTATGGTTTTTTTCGGCAACGCCTTTTGGCGTTCAGCTGAATTTGTATGGACGTTGAGCTCTTTCCGGTAAGTGTACGATGTATCTTCTAAATCGTCTTCCGATGAATAAAAAATACTCCTCCAATCTAGAATACAAAACAAAGTTTGGCTAAGTTAGGCTAGATAAAGAGCGGCCGAGATTTGTCTAGGAGGGATAAATCTACGGCCGTAGTTTTTTCAACTAACCATTATAAATACTTTATTAATTAGTGTCCTATTAATTGCTCATGATGAATGATTAATTAATTTTTCATGATAAATGTTCATTTAATGAATCTAATAAATACATATTTTTATTAATAAATAAGTTTATTAAAAACTATATATATATATATATATATATATATATATTGATCGGTAAAGAATTTGGTGCTGGCGAGTTTCGAACTCAGGTAACTGGTATCATCACCCAATGACTTTACCACTGTACTACAGTGATCCCGGTTAAAAATTATATTAATAATTTTTAATGGTGGTAGTGAAAGAAGCAGTGTGTGGTGGAAACAGCGGCGGGTATTTGTGAGTGGTGGAGGTGGTAACATTACTGGTGGTGGAAAAAATAGTGGGTGTGGCTGGTTTTTACGTACGGTGGTGGATGTTAGTGAATAGTACTGGACAATAATAATTTTGTGTCTTTACAAAATGGGCAACATTTTATTGTGATAGATGTAGTTGCATGTTTTTAGCACAACTAGTAAGGACAAAATACAATATTTTGAGGAGGATACTAAATCATATAATACAATATGATCATGACCGCTGGATCACCCAAATGGTATCCCAACTATTTATAGTACCCGATCAAATAAATTGCGTTTTTTAGTATTAAAATAAAATTGATTACATTTCCAGAATACAAAACAAAGTTTGGACAAGTTAGGCTAGATAAAGAACGATCAAATTTATACTTGCAGAACATAAATCTACCGCTATAAATTATCACGTTTAATTAAAATTTAATAATAAATGTTCAATTGATATTTCATAATAAATGTTTCTTTAACTAATCAAATGAATATATTTTTGTTGATACATAATAAATTTATCTGATATTAACCAGATCAGTAAGCATTAATGGTGGTTGTGATGGTGGGCAGTGGTGGGGATAATGGCAGTGGGTATTGGTGAGAGACTGGTGGAGTGGTGACGATAATGTGGTGGTGGAAGAAGTGGTGGTAGTAGGGTGAGAAAGGGGGTCCTGAGATAGGTAAATTAAGCACTAATGGTGGTTGTGATGGTGGGTGGTGGTGGTGGTGGTGGTGGTGGATCGGCGGTGGGGATAATAGTGGTTGGCATTGGTGAGACTGGTGGAGTGGTGACGATAATGTGGTGGTGGAGGGAGTAGTGGTAGTAGGGTGAGAAAAGGTGTCTTAAGATAGGTAAATTATTTAGTCACCCTTGGTTAATGTTTCTTTGTTTTGTTTTAATTTAATTTTAGTTTTCAAATTACTTTTATTATTATTTTTTTATAATTAAAACAGTTTTTAAAGGCCAGATTTTTACAAAAAAAGAAGATGTTGTGATTTTAAGATTTTTCGGGTAGGGGGAAGGAAGAAAAATGAAACCTATAAAAAAAATTGACCAAACACAAGGCTACACGCGAACTAATTGTAATCGGTTCGGTTTCTCACATCTCTCTTTATTCCCATTTTTTGTCATGGTTTCTGTTTCTGTCATTATTTCCCCCTATTTCATGGGATTATGCAAGGCTACGCGTGAATTAATTGTAATCCATTCAATTTCTCACATCTCTACTTATTCTCCTTTTTTGTCATGATTTTTGTTTTTGTCATTTCTCCCCAACTTCGTTGTAATTATGCATGCTTGAGAAATAGTTCATGATAATAGATAAAGAGACAAGAAAAGAAATGGATCAAGAATTAAATATTACTATAAATTTTAGGGAAATGAATAAACATAAATCTATGTAAATTGGGAACCCAACAATTTATATCAAAGAGAAAAATTAAATTCTAATGCTAACAAATTTTGCAAGATTAACCTAATTGATTCTAAAGTAATTTTAGGTGTTTTTAGTTTTGTTACAAGTTAGGTGAATGACCTTTGATGATATTTTTTTGAAGTAGTGAACCAATTAATGTTTTATTGCCCATAGGATTTGCTCTAACGATTAACTATGTTTGTCCCAAAGGATTGTATGACTTGCATATACAATATTAAAATATTCAAGGATAATGACATGTTTATTAACCAACTCCTCAAAACATTTAGACCTGGATCGATCGGTTCGATTCTTCTCAGACAATTACGACATGTATGAATCGATGGATACAATTAGACCTAGTGATGTGTATACATTAAAACCAATAACTGTTCTGAATTAATCTTAGTCAGCTTGTCAGTTGTCATTCCCTTATAAGTTTCTGTACCAAATGATTTGGTATCAATGCCTTTATCATCTATTGTAATTATCCCGTGTTCCTTGGTGTATTACAGTGCAGCTCGATAATGAAGTGACAAGTGACAACAACCAATATGCTACATTCATAAAGAGGCATAAAGATATGTCAAATGAAAACCTTTTATTCTCTTTGGCGAAGTCATATTTCGGGTATCATTGCTACTTTTCCTTTGACAAAGAGCAGGTAATTAGTTTAACTAAAAATTAAATTATTAGTTGAGGATTTTAATACGAGTCATTTGGTTAGGTGCATTATCATAATACTAACAAACGATGAAGATATGCTATTAAATCGTGGATCGTGACATCACAAACATCATTTTTTACTGATTTTAATTACATGGACAACGCCATGTTTAAATTCGCTACCATGATATATATATTATATATCCCTTGAAATTGGTAATGTACTAATGCGTTTGAGGACGTGCATCGATTATGCACGGTAGAAGGAAAGAAAGAAAGTTGTAGGGGTTTTGTTTGACATAGGAGCCAGAAAAGAGATGCGGAAAACTTTGAAATGAACCTTTCATAGTTCATGGCATATACTGTTGCCTGCACGTATCAAAGTCTTGGCCCCACTACAAACATTTTTAGCTGATTTTCAGGATTTCGTATTTTTTTTGGTTGACATTTTTTTTTTCTGTGGAAATTAATTTTTCAACAGAAATCTTGAATAAAAGGCAGATTTTGTATTATTACTTAGTAATAGAAATTAAACTCAACCGAATTTCAGCAAGTTTGTTGAACCAAATCACCAATGTCGATCAAAAACTCGTAAAAGTGATAACAAAGAAAAAAAGTTAAGTAAATTTCTTAAGTAGAGAGAAAAAGCAGAGTAATGGAAGATTAATTTCATTTCTTCTTCTTTTTACTAGTCTTGGCAGTAAATCATGACAAATTATATACAGAAGGTTTGACACTTTATCAAGCAAAGACTAGTACCGCATACGTCATCTGAAAACAACATGATTAGCTTCAGTTTCAGTTTCAAAGTTAAACCAGTCAAATTACAATTAATTGGTTACTACTGCAAGTAACTTACTTGATGTGATCATTGGTAATTTTTTCTTCTGATAACATGTACTAGTAATTATTATCATAACCAAAATTCATATTCATATTTATTCTTATCTACGAGGGTGAATTCATGATTGCTAAAGGCTGATATTAGCACTAGCGGGGCTGGTGCCATTTTAGTATAAGACAAATTTTTAATAAATATCTGTGACTGATGGATAACTCAAATGATACCAGCCCAACTAATGTTGAAACTAATACCATACTTTGTTGGATATTTTTAATATTTTGGTTTCCAGAAAATTCTATCGACACGTCTCTTCCCATAGGGTTTTCTTCCCAAGAGAAACCATTAATGGATGCCTGTTGAAAGCGTCTGTTGGAGATGAAAAGCTATCTCCAAAAGGCATGAATTCCTCTTTAAATAGCGAAGGCTTTCTCCCTTTCCAATCATCAAAAACTCTTTCTCTCTAAGCATCTTCAGAATCAATTACAGTGTGTTCTTGGTTGGGTCAAGGGAGTACAACCTTTGAATCCAACAAGGTTGTTAGGGCTTCATTGTATCCTGACAACAATATTTCGCTGACCGATTGTACTCGCCAATTGTTTGGGAAGGGTCGAAATAATTGCTAAAAAGAATCGCAAGGCCTTGAAGCTCCAGTGATACAACATTCTTTTCGTTCTTTGTTTTCGTCCTCTATTACCCTGAATTTTCCAACATACTTCAGCAAACAGGAGCGAGTTCATCATGTATATCTTATTTTTAACAACTGAAAATCATCTAGATTCTAGACCATGAAAGGAAATACATGTTTATTCGAATACTCTTCATAATCAATACATATTATTTCTACATTAATTTCACAATTAATGAAGATATTCCGGTATAATTAGGATTTTGGTAATCAGTCTCACTTTTCTATGAGTCAGCAATTCTGCCTTTTGTGGGTTTCCAAAGGCTTCTTTTTCCTTTGGATTGTATTTGGAGAAAAGGACTGCTTCTCCAAGCGTTATCGATAGGTACTACCCGAGTCGACTCAAAATCATGACTTTCCGATATCGTTCGGATCGGACAGCACCTTAAACGGATTCTATGGGTCCCATTCTTTGCATGTAGTAAGATCCACAAACGAGGGGACATGTCTTTATGGGACCCAC
This sequence comes from Papaver atlanticum, assembly GCA_023531105.1. Lineage (NCBI taxonomy): Eukaryota > Viridiplantae > Streptophyta > Magnoliopsida > Ranunculales > Papaveraceae > Papaver > Papaver atlanticum. The sequence continues at coordinate 1,675,401 of JAJJMB010014738.1, read as the reverse complement.
TCTATTTGAGCTGCGAAAGAAGGAAATATCTAAAAGCCTAAAGTCCCGGCAATTATTTGAGCAGTCGACTACTGTTGTACTTCCAAAAAAAGATAGTTTAAAAAATTATTAGCAGTCACTTGCACCAGTCACTTTTCAGAACCGGACCGGACCAGTCACTTTGTGTAAACCGGCCTGGTGTTTTCACCGTTAAGAGTGAGGAGAATTTGATTACTTTTATTTATTTATTTTTTATAATAAGCTGAATTTGATTAATGTTAGTTGGTATCTATTTGGTGATTGGATATTGAATACGGAAAGATAGAACTCAACGCCGATTGAAATTTAGAAACAAGCACTTACAAGTTTGGACTTCAGACTCGGAGAATACTACAATCATAAAACCAAATGTGGGTTTTCCATTTAAAGGAAAAATATTTTAAAAACAAGAAGTTATATTTCAAATTCCCAAGTTATTTGGGTTTGTAATTCTAATCACAGGAGACAACGCCTTAACCAAACACTACTGTGAAGGAAATTTTCATAAATGTTTGCCGCTACGAAAGAGAGGTCTGGGGTTGGCGGCCTCACCGGTTAGAATTTTTTTTTTTTTAATGTTTTTGAATTTGTTTTTGTTTTTTTTTCTGTTTACCGCTATGAAAACCTATTTCGGTTTTTTTCCGGGGGCGGGAGCCCCACTATTTTCCCATAGGGTTTTTCTGAAGAGATTGTTAGGAAAACCGTGGGTTTCCTATATTAGGTATGTTTCCATTTTGAGGTGGATTTCCTAATCGGAATAGTAAAGAGATTTAGGAAAGAGTTTAGTTTCCTAATAGGAGACTGATACTTGGTGGCCAAGTTTGTGTTATCTATATATATGACTAGAATTGTAGGTTTGTAGACATCCAACCTAAAAGAGTTGGGAAATCCTTGTGCCTAGGTTTTTGGTCTCTTTGTTGGGAGAATGGTGTGCTACCGTGAAGGTCAATATCGTTGTGAGAGAAAAACTTGTAGAGAGAGGATTTTGGTGTTCTAGTGTTTAGGGTTTGGAGCTTTGTCCTAAACCTAGTTTCTAGTGTTTCCATGTTTTTCCTCTGTTACTAGCCACTGTGAAGACGGTGTAGAAGAGAAGACACGAGGCTGGTTTGACGAATGGTTTAGAGAGTTGGTTTTTATGGTTTCTTCGATGGTGTTCTCGGGTATGTCGTGTTAACTCTTCGGGTTTTGTCTTGGGTTGCGGAAAGAGCATGTAATGGTCTTTGATTTAATGGAAGTTTTCCTGGTCGTGTTGGCCGTGGATGTAGCCCGTAAAGGTGAACCACGTATATCTTGTGTTGTGTGGTTGTTTATCTTCTGTCTCTCTTATTATTTCTCACATGTTTGGTTCAAATCACCAATTGCCCTTTGTGATCCTGATTTCCGTTGCGCTCGGGGTGCCAATTTTCCCAACAATTGGTATCAGAGCAAGGATGGGATGGTGTGATTGAACCTGGAATTAGGCGATAATTTATAGTTCGGGTGGAGAAATATGTTTTGAAGATAATGTTTCAACCGGTGTTTACACAAAGATGGATTTGTGATGGGATTTACAAATCAGAGAGGTTCAGCTTGGTAGAAGTGTATGTTCTTCGTTTTGGTTTTATGATGTAGTATGGGATGCAAAATAAGGCTGAATGAGGTGGAATACATATATACTTCTTGAAGGGTGTTAGTGACCATACACCATAAATAATGGGTTACAAAGTTTGAAGAAAGGATGGGGCTTTGAGGTCTCATGTAGAAGCAAGACCAGCAACACTTCGAAGTTATGCACGGGATGTTATAGATTTATGTTCTTAGGTCTATGTTAAAGTATTCTTGATGGCTTGCACGTAATATCAAGAATGTGTCCGATCTCGAAAGCATGTACCATGATAATATGGGAATTCACACGGTATATATTCTGAACGAGTATGTTGGGAGTGATGGTGGTAAAAGTATGTCAGATTGGTGATGGCTTTGGGAATCTCTCAAAGATTAAGCCTGTTAATCACAATGGAGATATCTGATGGTTTGTTTCAGATATACGGTAATCATGACATGTGCTGGTGTATGATATTGAAGCTAATTCTTCCTTTCTGGATTTGAATTCAATATGTTGTTAGCTTACTGGTTAGGTGGAGCTAGCGGTGATTCTTCTGGATGGTTCTCGTGGTGATCAATGGTAGAGTCTGTGCAAGGATTCATTGATAGTGATTGAAGATTTTCATGGTATTTGTGAAGCGTGGCACGTTTCACAAGTGTTCTTCATGAAGAAGATGGTTTGAAGACTTCTATCAACGTCATGGTATTTTGGTCGAAGAGATGGTTCTATGAAGATGGAAGTTCGGGTTTGAGCTTCAAAAGTAATCCTATAGGTATATAGAGATGGTGAACAACTCTGGTAGAAGATAAAGGTGGTTTCCTGTGATTGTCTCTTGCTTGAAAGCATGATCCGAGGTGGAGATTGTTAGGTAAACCGTGGGTTTCCTATATCAGGTGTGTTTCCATTTTAAGGTGGATTTCCTAATCGGAATAGGAAAGAGATTTAGGAAAGAGTTTAGTTTTCTAATAGGAGACTAATAATTGGTGGTCAAGTTTGTGTTCTCTATATATATGACTAGAATTGTAGGTTTGTAGAATCCAACCTAAAAAAGTGGCAAATCCTCGTGCCTAGGTTTTTGACCTCTTTGTTGGGAGGATCGTGTGCTACCATGAAAGTCAATATCGTTGTGAGAGAAAAACTTGTAGAGAGAGGATTTTGGTGTTCTAGTGTTTAGGGTTTGGGGATTTGCCCTAAACCTAGTTTTTAGTGTTTCCATGTTTCTCCCCTGTTACTAGCCACTGTAAAGACGGTGTAGAAGAGAAGACACGAGGCTGGTTTGACGAATGGTTTAGAGAGTTGGTTTCTATGGTTTCTTCGATGGTGTTCTCGGGTATGTCTTGTTAACTCTTCGAGTCTTGTCTTGGGTTATGGAAAAAGCATATAATGGTCTTTGATTTAATGGAAGTTTTCCTGGTGGTGTTGGTCGTGGATGTAGCCTGTAAAGGTGAACCACGTATATCTTGTGTTGTGTGGTTGTTTATCTTCTGTCTCTCTTATTATTTCTCACATGTTTGGTTCAAATCACCAATTTCCCTTTGTGATCCTGATTTCCGCTGCGCTCGGGGTGCCAATTTTCCCAATAGAGATACCATTAATGGATGCATGTTGAAAGCGTCTGTTGGAGATGAACATCTCCAAAAGGCATGAAATCCTCTTTAAATAGCGAAGGTTTTCTCCCATTCCAACATATCAAATCAATTTGTTTTCTTCTTCTCTAATAGCATCATCAAAACCTTATACAGTGTGTTCTTGGTCGGGTCAAGGAAGTACAATCTTTGAATTCGACTACGGTGTTAGGACTTCATTGAATCCTTAAGGCATAATTCGAGAGACCCGTTGTACTCGCCAAGTTAATTGGGAAAGGTCGAATTATTTTATAAAAAAATTGAAAGAGCCTTGAAGTCAGGGGTACGCCATTCTTCTGTTTCTGTTTTCATCCTCTAGTTTAACCCAATTTTCCAACATATTGCATACGAGAATATGACACGGATGAATAAGTTTTAATTTTGGTTGATAAATGGATTCCAGAGTTAAGTCATCCCCAATGGGTTCAATGTCTTTTATGGTGCATGAGTTAATTGATTGGGATATAGGATGTTGGAACTTGGTTCTTTTGAACAATTTCTTCGATCAATTAGATTAACATTTCACTTGAAAGGTAGAATAAAGTTGACCTTAAGGGGAAATGACGAATTCTCATTGAAATCAATGTATAAATCCTCGTTCCGTTCAATCTTCTCAAGTCATTCCGAAAATTAAGTTGGTTACCTGGAAGTTCCCATCAGAACTCTACTGACAAAAGCAAATATATCTACAATTTTTCCTAGCATCTCCAATAATAGTTGTTCCTTTAATCAACATGACTATGCTCAATTGTAGCCCAAATTATTAGTGATGATCCCAAGCTTTGGCTGAAGTCTTGGTTACTCTAGAAGGACAAAATATCCCAATCGGAAATGGACCACTGATATTATATATGTTATGGAAAATTTGAAATATTAGATGAATCTGTTTGAAAACTAACAATTTCAGCTGGATAATGTGTATGCAAAAGCTTTAAATCCCGTTCAAGCCTGTGTTAAATTCTTTCTTAAAACCCTCGTGAAACTACGAGAAATAGTAGATCGTGTATTGAGGCAGGTAAGGTTATTTTGTAAACCGTAGAAAGTGTTGAACAAAAAAAAAACTTAGCAATGTTTGAGGCAGTAAAATAATCCAAACGGAAGAAAAAATCCGTTTGTCATACTCCAACATTTTTTATCTATCAGCATTATAACCTGCTAGATTAAAGATTCTATCACTGTAAATGTCATTAATCTTATAAATAAAAATCTAAACCATACTTAGCCGGCATAATTGTTATATTCTAGATAAATGCGAACTCTTTCTCTCCTAAACAATATGATAAATGGTCAGATTTTGATCCAAATACATAATGCTCGCCAGGATGTATCCATATTGATTTCTTGTTAATACATTAAAGGTTATCCGAGAAGCCTTTTCAAGCAGAAATAACAGAAGGCATTGAAGAAGACGTTCAAATGATACATAGCCAAATAAATTAGCATATTGAAAAAACACAATAAGCCAATCTTTTTCATTCTAAATAATCCTTGCAAGGAATTAATTATATGTCAAGGTATAGTCAACAATAATAGCCACTTAACCCTGGGAAGCGACTGGTGTTTTAATTCTATTACTCAATTACCAACATCATCTATTTGCACCCCTACTAAACCAAGGGTGCACATTCCTCCCTTCAACATTGGTTTATATCTAACCATAGTTACAATTTTTGTATTTTAAAATTTGTTCAACCCAAGACATGGGGAACTGGAGTATAAAACATTGGAAACAAAACCGGATAATTATTAACATTTTCCCCCTGAATGTGGTCTGGATCTACATGGTGTCGCAGTAGTATCACTTGCGGTTTGTATACAATGGTAATCTGCATACCCTTCTCCCTCTCGTGAATTGCAGGCTTCAAGTATCTGAAATTTTTCCACTGATAAAGACTGCATTTTGCGCACTTGCGACTCTTGTTAGTTTTTGGTGCCTACAGTCTCGTCTGAATCACAATTTAACGTGATTTTTGATTGGAATGTAGGACGAATCGTATAAAAAATTTCGCATTGCATACAACCCATATTCACATTACATGTGACAACATAGTATTTCTGCTCCTTAAAATCCAGGTTAAACTCTCATGGTACATGATTTTTTTTTTTTTTTTATTGTTTCAATTCACTCTTTCTCTTTTTCCTGTGAATTTGGTCTTCTCTTCATTTTTAATATCTTGATTACAGTGGATGGATTAAAGATATGATGTCGATCTTAATGGATGGTCTAGCTAAGGAATTCCCTGTTTCATTGCCCTGTGTTGCTTGTTGAAGACGGTGGACATGAGTCTGCAAAGATAATTATGCAAACACCAAATAAGTTTATCTCTTAAAATCTCAAAGCTTATTCACGATTTAATAGGGCTAGATTAGAATCTCACGAAATTAAACTTTACTTTTGGGTTTTCTGAAACTTATCTATTTATTAATTCCCTTGATTGTGCTTGAATTGGATTATGAAGTCGTTTTTCTATTAATCGTTAACTAGTATCCATTAACTAGTATCCATTGTCTCTTTTTCACAACTAAGATTAATCAGGTTGATTCTTCCTGAACGGAATAATAGACCACGCCATCAGGTTCCAACGGTGGAAGAATTGGACGAGTTCGGTTGTTTCATTAGCGGATGCTAATATGCCGGAAGACGGGAAGAGCTTGGAGTTTTCCTTTTTTTTTTTTTCCTGAAGCTAACTGGAGTTTACTGTTTTCATGGTTCACATGAAGAAAAATTCAGAAGAAAGAGAGAGTGGAGTGTGAAAATTAAAACAAGCATAAAAGGAAGCAGAAATGTAATCCAATTTCCCATGTCGTATTGAATGCCTATTTATAAAATACAAAAATTACAAACTATGGTTAGATACAAACCAATGGTGAAGGGAGAAATGTTCACCCCTGGTTTAGTGGGGTGCACGTAGATGGACTCAGTACTTATCATCATTTATAAACTACCTTATTAGCTGGTGGTATACAAAACAAGCACATCTCACATCTTACATCACAAATTTAAGCACTGTTTTACTTCAAAATTGGCACAACAATATCAACCAAAATTTACATAATGTTATATGAATGAAAACAAATTCACCATAGAAAACCAAGTGGTTAAGCATAATTATAATTACAATCCAAACAAAAAATTTAGAACAACAACTTTAACATGTATCAACTCCCCCCACCCTAGGAAGAAATAGAAAAATGTAACCATCCTACAATGTGGCCTAGCCATTTTGGTAGGCTAGCCACTTAAGCATGGTCTAGCTTAGCCATTTTGATACTAGCACTTACATCTGTCCTAATACCAAAATGGCTAGGCTAACCAACCAGGAAGAAATTTTCTTATAACTACACATACACTTTAATATCTTCATCTAGCCGTCTTCGGCGACTCTTCCCCGCCTAGTCAGGCGGGAAAGTGGGACAAACGTGTTAAGCGATCTAACACAACGTGATTGGTGGGGAGGGGAGTGACTCTAGCATTTTGGATAGCTAACGAGTTGGTTCGGTACGCATCGGATTCTAAATGTAGGATCTGGTTAAATTGTCCCATATTTGTCCCATTTTAATTTGTCCCGCTTGTAGCATTTTCGACTCACGCTTCACCTTATCTCATGCTCCACGTGTGGTTTGTACTTGATATATACTCTTCTGATAATCTCTTAAGTACTTTGTACTAATCAAATGTCTTAATCAACTTTGAGTTGAGACAGACCCGAAAATCATTCTCGCAATAATACCGATTTATCTCAAACGAATCACTGAGTCCCACTCAGTATTGAAAAGGTAGAAATAGAAAAAGAACAGTTTTCTTCAGTAATACACTGTTTGCCGTTTTTGTATCTTACTCCAAGTTTCAGTTTCCAGATCACTTCAAATAACTCAAAAAAATCACTTTTTTGACAGGAGAAAGAAAGAAGAAATAAACCCACAGCAAAAAATCAAATCACCATCCATCTTCTTCAAAACTATCTCACTCTGAAATCTTTATCAGAAACTATTTTATTCTTCTTCTTCTCTACCCACTCTCCGCATTCCAGACTCTTCTTGTTTTCTTGAAGTTTTCCTTCAACTAGTACTTTGTCACATAACTGTTCTTTAATCTCCGATAAGGATAATTAATTTCTTCGTTTATATCAAAAATTACAATCTTGGGGGTTCCATAAATCTTCAAATTATTGATGGGTTTTCAGTGATTCTTACTAAAATTGAAAACATGGATCCAGAAGGTGGTGGACTTTATCGAAATCAAATAAAGGTGAAATTTTTATCCATTTCTATAAGAATTGAGAAGTGGGTTTTGTTTATTACATATGTACTGATAATGTAAAGGGTGTTTTTTTTTTCTTCTTGTTGTTGCAGAAAGAATCATGGAGGACAGTATTGACATTAGCATATCAAAGTTTAGGTGTTGTATATGGGGATTTGAGTACATCACCTTTATATGTATACAAGAGTACATTTGCTGAAGATATAACACATTCAGCAACTAATGAAGAAATCTTTGGGGTTTTATCATTTGTTTTCTGGACACTTACTTTAGTACCTTTGATTAAATATGTGTTTATAGTACTCAAAGCAGATGATAATGGTGAAGGTGGTACTTTTGCTTTGTATTCTAAACTGTGTCGCCATGCTAGAGTTAGTTTTTTGCCTAATTCACAAATAGCTGATGAAGATTTATCAACTTATAATAATAAGAAAGATGGTGGGAGTACTGATCAATCTGGTGGTACTAAATTTAGGAATAGATTAAAAACAACATTGGAGAAGTATAAAGTTTTACAAAGGGTGTTACTTGTTCTCGCCTTAATTGGGACTTGTATGGTCATTGGTGACGGAATTCTTACCCCTGCAATTTCAGGTAAATTTAGTTGTTTTTTATTTGGTACTTTCAAATTCAAGATTTATGGGTTACTTTGTTTCATAGAGTTTTTGTTTTTTTTCAGTTTTCTCGGCGGTATCAGGTCTTGAGCTTTCAATGTCAAAAGAGCATCATAAATGTAAGATCTTTGTACATTTTTACTTTTTACTATGTTAATTGTATGATTTTGATCAACAATACTTTTTACTGTGAAATCCTGAAGCGTAGTCTTTATACTTTAGTGATGGTGACCATGTTGACATAAACATGTGAATTAGGAAGCTATCAATTAAGAAAGGCACTGCATGAAAGTGATGTTCTGGTATTTCTAGAGTCCTAAAACATGTGAGATCATGTTGATTAATTATTTACTTTAAGAAATTTATATGATATTTCGTAGTTCACAGTGCATAAGATTCAGTAGCTTATCCAATTTTTTTTTTGTCATGTTGCAGATATATCGTTATTTACAAAGTCATGTGATTAGTGTGTAGCGGCATAGCCTTCCTTCTATCTAAAGTTATATTAGTGTAGATGTGTTTTTGATCTTTTTCTCATAGGTCGTCCTACAATGTAAGTCAAGTTACCCAAGGATGGAGTTTGTATGGCTACTAGGGATTAGTGAAAAAGGTAGAAGTGTGGGTACTGAACATGGGGATTAGCACTGGCAGCTGCAGTGCTTGTTTGAGCATTAAGAGGCCATTATGGTTACTGTTGTCTAGTTGTCCTTTCCTTTTTTCTCATGGATGTTTCAGTTATTGAACGAGGACTCCTTTTTTCTGGGTTTGACTTTTATTCGGTAAAACATAAGGTCTTATGGTTGCCAACTGCATTCTATTTGTATGTGTTTAATAAAGGGAAACATACGCTTAAATTGTATGTATATTGGTCTTCTTAATACTTCGCCACCTAAAAGTGTATTCATTTTGCAGATGTAGAGGTCCCTGCTGCTTGTTTTGTACTCGTATGTTTGTTTGCTCTCCAACACTATGGTACCCACAGAGTAGGATTCATATTTGCGCCGATAGTTGTAATATGGCTTTTGTGCATCAGCGGTATTGGGATATATAACATTTTTCACTGGAATCGTGAAGTCTACAAAGCATTATCTCCACATTATATGTATATATTCCTGAAGAAGACGCAAAGGAGAGGTTGGATGTCATTGGGTGGAATACTGTTGTGCATTACAGGTGCGTCATTGCTTCCTTAATTAAACACGGTTTCATTTCATTTATCTGATTTCATTGCTCAGTGAATCTTGTTTTCCTTCTCGCAGGATCAGAAGCCATGTTTGCTGATCTTGGGCACTTTTCACAGTTATCAATTAAGGTATTGAATATTTCTCTCATTATTGGATTTCCTCTTTGACTTCTATTTCATTTGGTTTTCTCTCCTGTGAACTTCTAAATTGACTCCTTTTTTTATCTCTCGTGTGATACAAATCATACATGGAAACATGGCAACATATCTGCACTTTATCGCGATGTTACTAAAGGTGTCTGTGAGCTGAATATTAATGAGTTCATATGTAATACGTGGTATTAGTGTTTAAACTTTAGGCCAAAAACCTTTTGAAGTTTCTTATATCTTGCCAGACAGATTGCCGTTCTTGCCTTCTTCTGTGTATGTATTGGGTATGTAAAGTGAACAAACTAAAGGATACACAACACTAGACTTGACCTAGATGAGCAAACAAATGGGTGTCGACCATAACTACCAAAATCACCGTTGTAGCATATCTCGTTACAGCATTAATCAGGATGGAAAGGAAAAGAGAAATACCTAAATCAGAACTATTCTGATACTCATCCCTCAAAGTAAAATTTGACAGTCGCTTAACTAAACTTTTCAGGCTGTCATATAACTGTTACGCAATTGTGAAACAATTAAAAGTCTCGAATTATTTATTATTTGCAAACATGTATATAACCTTCTGTATCTATCATCATGATGCTACGAGCAGGGCTGCTCCTTTGTTTCTACCACGAAGTATTTACAGAATTAATGGTTGTAGCTTCAATTTCTTTCTATTCTGCACATTTATGGCCGTGAATTCATGTATTATGTCTGGTACAATTCAGACCACTAACATACCTCTGATACACTACTACAGATTGCTTTCACCTCTTTTGTTTATCCATCCTTGATTCTTGCATACATGGGACAAGCTGCATATCTATCAAAACACCACGATATGGGAAGTGACTTTCCAATCGGCTTCTATGTATCTGTACCAGGTATACCACGTTTTTGTTTTTCCCTTAATATTTCCTGTGAGCTTCTATTCTGATGAGCTTTACGTATGTGCTAATTCAAAATTGTATAACTGATTGAAACATGTCAGAGAGAATTAGATGGCCTGTTATGGTAATTGCCATACTAGCAGCTGTTGTTGGAAGCCAGGCAATCATAACAGGAACATTTTCTATCATTAAACAGTGCAATGCCCTGGCATGCTTCCCGAGGGTCAAAATAATCCATACATCATCCAAGGTACATGGTCAAATTTATATCCCAGAGATCAACTGGATTTTGATGGTGCTGTGCTTGGCCGTTACGATTGGTTTCAGGGACACCAGACGCTTGGGAAATGCTTCAGGTATATATGAGCAAGACTCATCTTATCTACTAGGTCTAATGTGTCTATATTCCGGTTACTAGTGTAATTATCAAGTGAGGATAAACTGTTCTGCTGCATTTGACCTTGTGTGTCTTCCTCTTTCTGTATGACCAAAGAGAGCACAGTCAACTAGCTCCTCTACTTGTTTCTCATTCGTGTCAAAAGTATGAATCGGAACTTCATGATTGGGAGAAGAACATGATAACTAAGTTTGTGATTTGAATTTCTCATTCTTGACTATTGAATATTGATGAATCTGCTCATCTATTTTGACACAGGGTTGGCAGTTATAACGGTCATGCTAGTTACTACATGTTTGATGTCTCTAGTTATAGTGCTCTGCTGGCACCAGAGTGTCCTCCTTGCTATTTGCTTCATATTCTTTTTTGGCACCATTGAAGCACTATTCTTCGCAGCCTCCCTGGTCAAGTTCCTCGAAGGGGCTTGGGTTCCAATAGCCATTGCATTTGTCTTCCTGGTTATCATGTATGTCTGGCACTATGGCACTCTTAAGAAATATGAATTTGATCTCCAAAACAAGGTATCCATTAACTGGCTCCTCGGACTGGGACCCAGTTTAGGAATTGTTCGTGTTAAGGGAATCGGCCTCGTGCACACAGAACTTGTCTCAGGGATACCCGCAATTTTCTCTCACTTCGTCACCAACCTTCCAGCCTTCCACCAAGTACTAGTCTTCCTGTGCATCAAATCAGTTCCTGTTCCATTTGTGCGGCCTGAAGAAAGATTTCTGGTGGGTCGAATTGGCCCCAAAGAGTACAGAATCTATAGGTGCATTGTAAGATATGGGTACCGTGACATCCACAAGGATGATTTGGAATTTGAAAAAGATCTTGTTTGTAGTATTGCTGAGTTTATTCGATCAGGCAGACAAGACATACTAGGTGGATTAGAAGAGCCGGATAAGCAAGGCGAGAGAATGACAGTTGTTGGTACATCTTCAACGCATACAGAAGGAATCCAATTCTGTGAGGATAATGGTGAACCAACTAGAGCTTCAACGCCAAGCCCTAGAGAATTGAGAGAAATACAGTCTCCAGTAGTTGTACCAAGAAAGAGAGTAAGGTTTTTACTGCCAGAGAGTCCACATATGGATGCGAGTGCACGGGAAGAGTTGAATGAGCTTATGGAAGCCAGAGAAGCAGGGATGGCATTTATACTAGGGCACTCACATGTAAAAGCGAAACGAGGTTCTGGTCTTATGAAGAGGCTGGTAATTAATGTTGGGTATGATTTCTTGAGAAGGAACAGTAGAGGGCCTACTTATGCACTTAACATCCCTCATGCTTCTACCCTCGAGGTTGGGATGATTTGTTATGTTTAACTTCTTTCTGTTCCTTTTTGTTTTTCTCTAAGTTATAGAATCATGTTATATGTATGTTGTTTGTAAATCATAGATAGAAGAAGTAATCACAGATCCAAATAGGTCCAGTTTTTTTTTGTCTTGTTTTACATGGTAATATATGTGCAGCGGCTCTCCTCACCTCCAATTTGTGTCTCCAGTTTGATTTGTTTCACAAAAGTCATCTGCTGAAATCTTGAATATTCTGTATATACTAATTTCGGAGGATATCATGGTTTTGTCTCTCATGGCATATCTGTGTGATAAAATTGGAATAACTGTCTAGAGGGTGAAGTCTGTATCTTTTGAGGTGGTCTGATGCAAGTTTCTGAGTCGGTAGCATACGAGCATGGGCGAAGAACTTTCATTTACGTCACTGCATGACAGAGCAAAGAAGGCAGTACGAAGTTCAGCACTAATTAGCAGCAAGGTTTGAAAAACACCCGTTTTTACCGAAAAAATGGCCGGTAAAACGGTCACACCCATATACCGTGGCCGTGGGGTCCCCGAACACCGTGCCTTTATAATGCCGATAAATAGGAAATAACGGCAGTTTTTTAGGACCGTTTTTCAGTTTTCACGCACGTTATAACCGTTTTTCTAAAATTAGTTTGAATGTTTTTTTCTTCTAAATAACATTTTAACGTGCGTTTTTTAGAACTGTTTTCCCATTATCGCACACGTTATAATTGTGTAAATAACTTTCTTACTATTTTTCTCGAAAGCTTAAAACTTCAAATTAATTTTTTTAAAATAATACAAGGAAAGTAAACTGCATGATTAAAAAAAATCAAATTTAAAAAACATAAGATTGTTAAACTAGTGTTTATCATTTAAAAAGCTACGCGAACCAACTGCGACCACCACCTTTTTTTTATTTATTCATGTATTTTTCATTTTCTCGACGGTTTCTTTCCTCATCATAGTCATCGTCGTGGGGGTACTGGCTATCATCGTTCGCATAAGTATCATCATCATAATAGCCTTTATTATCGTCACCATAACTTCCTTCATTTTCATTATCATTGTTACCTACTTCATTATTGTTATCAATATTAGAATTATATCCTTCGTTCATATGTTGAACACCATGGTCAAAGCGATCGGAAGTGTAACGAGAATCATATATCGGATTCACATTCTCATAACCTTGTGTATTGTCTCCAAATTTTAGTACAATTGTTACTAGAAATTTTGTACCTCTAGTATTGTCTCGGATTCACATTCTCATAACGAGAAAAGCACAATTGTTACTAGAAATTCAAATTACTTAATTAAACATATTTGGAGATAGTATTAGTAATTTTGTACCTCTAATATTTATTAGTAATTTTGTACCGACAAAATTTTAGTGGCTATAATTGAGCGTCACGAATTTTATCAAACTTTCGTAATTTGTATAGTGAAAAGTCTTAAAACACCTACGTAGGGAATATAAACATGACTATCGAATTATACATATTTCTTATACTAACAACAATCAATTAAAATGGTAATTTTGGAAATATCCCATTTTTTTAATGATATAGATCATCTATTAGTGAGAAAAAATTTAAAAACGAATAAGTCATCTATTTAGGAACGGAGGGAGTATTAAAAAAGAAAAAAAAATTAGTCACAACTTTAATATGTAATTGGGGGATACATAAACTAATTGGGGGATATTTCACTGTAGCTGCCGACATGGTTTTTCAATGCCGGAAATCCATCGACCATGTCGGCATCATTGAAAAACCATGCCGGCAGCTACAGTAAAAATATCTCCCAATTAGTTTATGTATCCCCCAATTAATTGTTTTTTTTAGACACGTTTTAACGTTTTCACGCACGTTATAACCGTTACATAGGAATTTCAGATCATAATTTTTTTTAATTTTCTATTTAACCGTTATAACTTCCGTTTTTAAGAAAAAACGTAAAAAAAAAACGCGTTTTTCTCTAAATAACACCTTTTTGGCCCAAAACGTGCTCACACCTGTCAAAACGCGTTGTAACGGTCACACCTAGTACCCGTGACCCGATACGTGACCCGTTTTTCAAACCTTGATTAGCAGCATGATAAAATGAATGAATGTCATCTCCTTTACGGCTTTACTTTACTACTAGTCAAAGTACATGTCCCTATGAGGAGTGTAAAGTGGGCTTTTCATTGTAGATGGCGATGCTATTGACTTTAAAGTCGAAAGAGAGACTTACGTTTGGAGACTGCATTACAGGTTTGGAGACCACAACAACTAAAGTCTAGAGCTCAACCAATCACACGCTTGCTCATCATTCAGAGGTTCTTTTTGGTAATTTGGGGTGAGAAGTGGGTTCGCTTTCAACTAACAAATGTTTGAACTCGTCAGTGCAAGGGGGCTGAAACTAGGCTTTGATAGAGATGTGTATAAATGGATCGGAAGTGTGTTCGCTTTGAACTGATCTTTGAAATCTGTCACTCAGACTGCGCCCCGGCTTAAGCAAAAGGAAACTAAAATTTATTCCAAGGTCCATAAAGGTCCAGTTACATGGTTATCCTTATCCTTCTTCGGCAATAATTTTGCTCCTAAGAGCAACTCCAGTGGACATGTGCAAATTTGCACATCTGCTGTGTCAGGTGATGGACAAACTGACTATTTCTTGCATTGGTAAAAGGGGTACATCGATCCAAACTGAACCGACCGTACCAACATAGGACCTTCTTCCCATATAGTTACGGCAACGGCAAATTGTTAATCGAACCCCAACGACTATATTTCCTTCTACCTATATAAATACACTCGATCCACCAATTTTAAACTCACTCAACTACTATCCATTCTCTATTTTCACAACAACAAAAAAAAAATCCCAATATTTTTCTCAATTTCTTATAAATATTTCTTGTTTTCATTAGTTTCATTCATTATGGATTCTAATTTGGAATATGAAAAAGCACAATTATTAGTTGAAGTATTTTTGCAACAACAATAAGGATTTATGCACCATTTGGAACAAATGGATGCAGATTCAGACAACGAGACCATGCCACAATTATTCATGGGGCAATTTCCGCGAGATCCATAACGAGGAGTTGTATTGAGAAGAACATATATGTGGAGATTTCGAGAGGGAGGACACGAGCAAATGATGTGTGATTAGTTTATTAATGGAAGTGTGTACTCTGGTCAAGATTTTCAAAATTGCTACCCCATGCCATAACACTTGGTCATGCGGGTTATTGGAGAGCTTTGTTGGGTAAACCTTCAATTTAACTATCAATTTGATGCATGAAACTTTCGAGGACATAGTCCTGGGCAAAAAGTCACTGCAACCTTAAGGATTCTAGGTTGTGGTGTGCCTGCGGATGCCTGTGATGAGTACATTCGTAAAACAACGGCACACCAAAATCTCACAATGTTTAACGAAATTGTAGTCAACCATTTGGTCCACGTTTTTTACGACAACCAATGCAAGATGATGTTGACCGACTTCTAGATGAAAATAAGAGGAGAGGTTTTCCCGAAATGCTAGATAGCCTTGATCACATGCATTGAACGTGGATGTTCGTATGCTTGGCAAGGTCAGTATAAGGGCCACTATACAAAATCAACCTTAGATCTGGAAGCGGCTGCTTCTTATGATTATTGGATATGGCATGTATATTTGGCCTTCCGGGTTGCAACAACGACATCAACATCTTGGATAATTTCATAATCAACGACAAATGGGGTATTTTCTGGTGGACAGAACTTATCCAACGCGGTCAACTTTAGTTTAAGATTACGCCGAGGTATCCTAAGACAGGGAACTTGTCCCTGCTCAAAAGTTATTTAACAAAAGACAACGTGTAGGAAGGATATCGAACGAGCATTTGGAATTTTGAAGAGGAAGTTCCATATAATTTGTGGACCATATCGTTCGTTTAAACCAATAAAATGAATATGATTATGCGCACCTGCATCATTTCGCATAATATGGTAATCGAGGTAACTCGACAGGATAAAAATTGGACAAGTTATCCAGATAAAGATTTGAGGAAAGAAGTTCAACCCGCCTGGGGTGTGCCCACAAGAGAGTATAAAATGGTAGACGAGAGAATTAAAAACAAAGGTTTATATTTAATACTAAGGGAGGATCTCATTGCACAATTGTGGGCTGATTTTGGAAGTATAAACCCTCACGGGATTTAGTTTTCTTTCTTTTTTGAGGATTTAGTTTTCTTTCTTTTAACGAAGATTTAGTTATCTTTATTTTAATGTAATGTGATTTTTGTAATATGATTGAACACAGATATTGAAATTAAAACTAAGGATCAAACTGGAAAAACCAATGCTGAAATTGAAACTCAAACTAAGAATTAAATTGAGTTACATCGAAATTAAACTAAATACGACATCCATAATTTAAAACTAATTTACTAAGCCATGCTGCGCTAGAGCACCATGTTGGGATCCACCAGTTTCGTAAGGGGATTCCTTATGTACTTGATATCCAACAAATCAGGGTTCTATCGGTTCAACTTTTTGAGGATGTGGAAGCATGCTTCGTGCTTGAAACTCGAACTTCTTGTTCTTTGCTATTCCTCTTGAGTTTTTCGTTGCTGCAGTTTAAACATATATAAATTAGCTATTACAATAAATTGATAAAAGATATAAAAATAAATTAAATAATTTGAAATGAAATTACCATATCGGCTTTAGTATCACCTCTTCCTCTTTGTCGCTTCATTTGCATCATCAAAGCTACCTAACTATTCGGGTCTTTGATAATTGTAGAAAAACAACTTGACAACCCGGAAGCATCATGGTTTTTTGGATTCCCAGTTTCCTGACAAAGTGTGTAAAAATGTTCCCCCAAAGTGTATGATGTGGCTTTTGAACACCATTTGATTGGATCGAGCGTAAATGATACGTTACCTATGTAAATAGTTTTATCTTCATCCAGACTAAACTTTAGACCGCGAACTTTTTGTGATGAAGTGTTTGGTGTTTCTGATGGGGTTGCCATTTTTTTGAGAGGTCTTTTGCTACAAATACTGAGATTAGGAGTTTGAGATCGAAAGATTAAGGTGAAATTTTTAGAAGTTGTGGGTGTAGAAGGTGTGAATTTGGAGTTGAAATTAGTTTTATTTATAGGGAGTCGAATTAGATCTGTTGGATGCAAATGTTCTTAACTGCGATGGCTATTCATATAAGTCTTCGGGTTGCGAACTAGCCGTTTCCTGCTTAATCAAGGAAAATCGTCTCAATCTGAGCCGCTCCTCGGCTCAGTTGAGGTCGCACATTGATGCGGTTGTCTCAGGTTGAGACGCTCGGCTCTACCTGAGACGCGACGGGCATACCCTTTTGTTTGAGGGTTTCTCCATCCATTTTACTCGTTTTTCAGTCCCACTGTTGGGGGTAAATGGAAAAATTTGTTGGTTTGGCAGTCCCATTAGACTTGCTCTAAGGGGTTACTGTTTAAGTTTAAGTTTTTAGTTCACGTACAATATTACATTAAGTTGACTTCGAAAAAAATAATTGAGCTAACTTTCTCACGCGTCAGTAAATGAACCAGTTCTAGGCTGTTATTTTTGTTTATTTGTTAAAGGAAAAGGACCAAGAGCCCTTAATTTGTCGAAGGTTTACATTAATAAAATACATTGTCACTAAAAACCGTAAATAAAATAAATAAATATGCTGTATTTTACTCAATATAGGCCTATAGGTCTTTGTAATTTTATCTATAAGATCCTGTCTAAAACTCTAGATAATAGACTTAAACCTTTTATGGATAATCTTATTTCTCAAAATCAAAGTGCTTTTGTCCCTAAAAGGAGTATTTCTTATAACATTCTTCTAGCCAATGAGGCTATCTTTGTTGTCAATCACCATAAGAGTACTGAAGGAATTGCTGCCATCAAACTTGATATGTCCAAAGCTTATGACAAGCTGGAATGATATTTTTTGATTTTTTTTTGGAAAAAATGGGTCTGTCAGACCACTAGGTTAAGCTTATAAACCAATGACTCTCTATTATTTCTTATTTTGGTCTTCTTAATGTGTTAGAGCATAGCTCGTTTGAACCCACCAAGCGTTGGTATGTCAAGTTTGGTTGTCATATTTTAGTGAATCAAAACTCAATTAAAGAGTCGCTTGATTATATACTAGAGACAACTTCGTATAGGTTAGGCTAGAAAGATTAGGATTATGAGGCATACAAGTATTACTCGAAGACTTGAAGAATGTGAAGAAGTAACAAGCTACATCGACGACATCATCCTTCCTCTTGAGGTTAGTAATATTTTGACTTGAACTGTTTCATTCCAAATGTATCTTTCAAGTCGTGTTATATTGAAAACATAACTGCGAAGCTGTGAATGATTATACTCTAGTAGATATAGTATTAAGGAATTAGAATACGAAGTATAACGCTTATCTTTTAAACTTCGTATATAAGACATCGACATAATCGTATGAATGTTATTGTGATTATGTGTATGGGTAAAGGTGAAGATTTCATCCTAGGAAACAATGTTTACATTCTTTCAAAGGAAGTACATTCATGAACTTGTTTTATGAATCGAAAGGGAAATCGCTAGGCTTATTGGTATTGTTATTCATTGATATCTTTGGATTACCAATATGTGTGAGTTAGTAGAACCGATCATAACTTGTTATGTATCCTGGTAAAACTAGTCACAATGCCTGACTTATGTATTAGGATGACTTTTATTAGTTAACCGATCCTCAGTAATCACCTAAGATGGTATGATCGATATTTTTAATTGGTGTAACCGATCCTGGTAATTGGTATGACCAATCACAAAATAGTTGTGTAATCGATGATATTTTTAATTGGTGTAACCGATCCTGGTAATTGGTATGACCAATCACAAAATAGTTGTGTAATCGATCCTTGTAATTGGCGCAACCGGTCTTGGTAATTGGTGTAACCGATCCTAGTGACTAGTGTAACCGATCACAAGTAATACCATGAGAATATGGTAACTGGTCCTGGTAATTGATGTAACCAACCCTGGTAACTGATGTAACCGGTCCCAGTAACCATATTAAGGTAGAACCGGTCCTTTTGTTTGGTAGAACCGTAAACCCATGATTTGTGTATTGATATTTGATCAATCACATAGTTGTTATTGGAATACAAACGAACCAATTCTAAACTTGTTTGGAAGTGTGGTATAATCGGTTCCAAGATTGTAAATATGAAAAATGATTTAAAAAGAAATAAGATGTCGACATACTTTGAACATGTTCAGTAACTCTTATCTTTTATTGTTCAAAGATATTCCTTAATAACTCAAGGAGATCCCGGACCGAAATAAGTTGAGAATCTTTTAATTAAGGTTGTTAATTTTATATGCTTTTAATTACCAGCAATTAAATTGCGTATCTCTGGAAAATAAAAATTGGTAATGTGCATTTACTAATTGGAGATTTTGTAGTAGGATTTCGGTTAATTTTGGACAGAGCATTTCCAGGAATTATGAAAACCGATTTTGGAAATATTGAATATCTTAAGAATATTTCGGTTTTGGAAATTCCTTGGTGTCCAAACTTCCTTGGTCTATAAATACCCAAGTTTGCATTTCGAGCAAACTATACTAAGAGCCAGCAAAACTACCTTGTTGTGTTGTTACTGGTGGAGCCGTCTATTCGGAGAGGAAAGTACCCTAATTAGGCGAAATCTCTTATGACCGCTCGTTTAAAGACTTCTGTGGGATTAAGAAGCTCTACGAGTATCATTGGTGGGAAACTAGATAATTGCAGTGTTATTAGTTTTCGATTTGATTTGATTGACTAACGGTTGTTGAACTTTGATTGCACCTAGTTTGTTTATTCTTGAGAATCTTCTCTTCTGATATAAGATTCACTCAAACTAGATCGAAGTGTCGACGAGATCTTTAGAACAGTTTGTAGATCTAAAGACGTCTTGTGATAATCCATTGTTAACAGACTCCATTCTGTGCGTGATTGATCACAAGAGATTCAAGTTGTGGTGTGCAGGTGTTTATTGAAGATTTGAAGACAAAGAAGATTTTTTATTGGTTTCATAATCTTTGGTGTGCACAAAACTTGATCGGATGGGATCCAACTATAATCGGTTTATCTTTGATAGATTTGATTGATTAGTTGCGTAGATCGGCATCACTATATAGTATCTTGGTAGATCCTATATTTGATTGCAAAATCTAAGCTCTGCTACTTTGGTAGTTGTTGGATAGATAGATCTAAATCTGACAAAGAAGTTTATTGGATTAAACAGAAGAGCCTTTGTCTAACTCATATCACTGAGATTGAATAGAGTTGTTACCGAACAGATTTGTTGTTCCTTTACTGTTTGGAATACGAACCAAAGGAATTGTTCCAGTGCGTGCACTTATCGAATGTCGGAAGCGTAGGGATACTGAAGAAACTAGGTGAACTATAGGTTTAGTTGCTTGGTCTCAACTATACGAAGTTGGTTTGATTTTGTATAGCGGCTTAATTATGAGAGTATTCAATTCTTGACTAGGTCCCGGGGGTTTTCTGCATTTGCGGTTTCCTCGTTAACAAAATCTTGCTGTGTCATTTACTTTTGTTTTCCGCAATTATAATTGTTGCTATTATAATTTAAAGTAAATTACATAAACGTTAACTCTGTATTACTTGATAGTGATCCTATAGAGTTTGGTTAAGTCCGAACCTATTATCAAGTAATTACACTTTGATTGTTGTATTGTCTCGATCTCGTATCCATAGACGATCACACAAAGTGTGAATACCGATTCGTTGTATTGTATCGACACAGTCCATAGACAATCACTTTCGGTAAGAGGACTTATATGTGGAAAAGTTTAAGATTGTGGTATATTTGGGTACCCTCGTCTTTTCATAATGGTAGCCCTACTGGTCTCAATAAACAGGAAAGGGGTCTTGGACAAGGAGACCCATTATCTTCATATTTATATATCATATGCTCTGAAGCTTTGTCTTCTTATATTGATGCTCTTACTAGGAAGAGTTTAGTTGAAGGTATTAAAGTGTTTAAAGATGCTCCTGCTATAACACATCTCCTTTTTGCTTATGATTCTTTTTTTTCTTTTTTTTTTCAAAAGCTACAAGTAGAGATTTTCAAACTATTAAAGAGTATCTTTAAAAGTATTGTTTAGCCGCTGGTTAGGAAATCAATTTTGATAAATCTGATATCTTGTTTAGTAAGAAAATTCCTGATTTTTTAAAATGCCAACTTTCTGACATTCTTGATATTCATAATAGAGACCTAGGAGAAAAATATCTTGGTACTCTTACGGTTTTTCAAGCTTCTAAAATTCAAACTCGTATGTGTATTCTTCAAGCTGTTGATGCTAGAATTTCTATTTGGTTTCATAAACTTATGTCCCAGGCTACTAGAACTATTTTGATAAAACATGTTGGTCAGGCTATCCCCCTTTACCAAATGGATGCTTTTCTTATCCCTAAGTATCTTTGTAGAAAGATGGATTCTCACTTATGTAAGTTCTGATGGGGGAGAGACTCTAAACCCAAAAGACAGAAAATTGCATCTTTTGGGTTGGGATATTCTATGCTCTCCCAAATTTGAAGGTGGGTTAGGTTTTAGGAAAGCTAAACTGAATAATCTGGCTATGTTAGCCAGAAATGCCTGGAAAATTATAGAAAATCCTAATTGTCTCCTAGCCAATATGCTTAAAGCTAAATACTTCCTTATGACGAATTTCTTAAATGCTTATTGTCCTAGTAGTTGTTCCTGGACTTGGAAATGTCTGCATGCTATTAAGGAAATGATTAAACCTTTTATTTCTTAGATTGTGGATGATGGTCAATTTATTGATCCTTGGTGTGATAAGTGGATCCAATTCTGGGATCTGCCACACCAAACCGTCTTGTTCCCCCATACCCTAATATTAAAGTTTGTTATTTCATTGATTCCGCTACTAGATCCTAGGATGTCAGCAGACTCAATACCCATTTTGATGATGCTTCTGTTGAGAAGATCTCATCTTTATTCCCTTAAGCCAGCTATGCACTCCTGATAGGAGGGCTTGGGATCTTTCAAAGAATGGTAGATTTACTTCAAAATATTCCTGGTTGGGACTCAGAGAACTTAGGTCTTCCCCTTATAGTAACCTTTGGAAGCGTAGTCGGAAAATTAGAGTCCTACTGCTAGAAATGATATACCTTCTAGGACTATTCTGAATACTAGAATGCCTATGAATGTTGTTGAATATATTAAATATTGTGACCCTAATGAGTCTGTCATGCATGCTTTGGTTCTTTGTCCTTTTGCTAGTCATGTTTGGTTTCTCTCTTTTATGTGTACCAATACTCAGGCTTTTATTAATAAATCTTTCTTTGATTAGTTGATGTTCTGGTTAGTTGAACCTGCTTCTAAGCTTATTTATTAAGCTCAATGTTTGTTTGTCACTATCCTTTGGTGTCTTTGGAGTAGTAAAAATAATATGGTTTTCCAAAACTCTAAGGAATCGTACCATGTTGTCTTAAATAGAGCTAGAGCCATGCTTATGACTATGAGACTTAAACTTCATATCCCTTCTTATATCTCTATTGGTTACCTTGACAAATGGATGCCCCCACCTATTGGTTGGATAAAATGTAATAATAATGGTGCCTTTGATGATATTTCGCTGGATAATGGTGCAGGCTATGTGATGAGAGATTTCTCCAGAAAAGTTTCCTTTTGTGCTTCATTAGTTTTTGAAGTAGAGTCTGCTGAAGAAGCTGAAGCTAGAGCTATTTGGGTTATTTTGAAAATGTTGTGGAACATAACCTTACCCATATTATCATTGAAAGTTATGCAAAGGAACTCATCAACCGTTTTTCATCTGGGGAATTTGATGGAGATTCCAAAACGGATGCTATCTCTAGAGACATTTAGTTTTTCTCTTCTAGTTTAGTAGCTTATCTCTTAACTTTTCAACCTAGACTCTGCAATTCTGTTGCTCATGAGCTCGCTCAATAGGCTAAACAAAACAAGTCTTCTATGTACTGGTCCGTACCTCCAATTTGGCTCATGCCAGTTGTTGAGGGGGGTCATTAGCCTTTTTGAAGGTCGTTGCTTATATAAAAAAAATACAACAAAAGTATCAGATACATGTTTTTATTTAATGAAGTTGACGATGTTATAAGGATAACTAAAAGTTCAGGTTCCACAATTTGAATTTATGTTGTTCATTGAGAACAATCTTTTCTTCTTCATGAAGGTTAGATGTTCCAGAGATGAGTAATTTCGCAGTACATCGAAATAGCAATTTCATCCAGTAGTCATGAACTTTCATAAAAATACAGATCTACACCGTGCCTGTGTAAATCTCCCTCAAAATTATACTTAAAATGATTATAGCGCCTTTAAAGTTATATGAAATTGAATAGTCATCCAAAATAAGGATTATGTTTTATTACAGATAATACTATATTTACAAATCTTAAATTCTAAGCAGAATACCTAATCAAAATATGAATAAATTCAACAAGACTTTTTCTATTTTACACTTTTTGACATACTGAATAAGCTTTACTAAGAACTTATGTAGCTCAAAAACTATTTTTTTTTATATAAAAATAAATACAACAATTTTACACCCAATGAGAGTTGGCTACTGCGTGACACAATCAATATGGGTATCCACATGATTTTTTGGGGTTGTTTTTCTGGGTTGGGATGAGACCTACCGAGACTGTGTTATACGAGATAATCCACGAAGCCCAACTCACGGTGCATACATTATTCTTAAAATAAAATAAGGAAAGTTGAAAGGTATTTATATAATGTTCCAAGTGATCTTCCTTCCATGTCTTTTTTGTTTCTTTTAGTATACCTTTTTTTTTTTTTTTTTTTAAAGTAACGTATATTTAACGGAAACTATAAAGTGCAAATGGGAAAAATCTTGACTTAAATAGCATCATGAAGCATTATCTCTCATTCCTTAGATACATTAGACTGCCGAACTAACCTAACTAGAGCATCAACTGCTCTATTAAGTTTCTTATGGACATATTTACACAAATGTTAAAGAAACGCCGACATTTCGTTTTTACAATCATTTACAAAGAAAATTCTCTCAAGCAAATGTCAGAAGATGCTCCATTTATAACATTTGCCAGAGATTGGTTGTCATAAACAAAAATAAGCTGTAGATATTTTTGTGTTTCCCAATCCATATCATGCAAGAGGGCCTGAGCTTCAGCCACTATTACTGACTTTAGTTGTCCAACATTTTGTTCCCGCAAAGACTCCATTGGGATTGTACTAGACAGCTCCACATCCTGCGATAAATGAGGATTTCCCTAAAGAAGCATCCATAAAAATTAAAGAATAAGCACAACGTTCAGCTAAATCTGCAGGCTTTAGAATTAAAGAAAGTTATTTGAGTTAGCTTGAAAACTAAGAGGAATATTAGTCAATATTTTGATCCTAAGTTGAATTTCACTTATCAGACTCTTGTCCCTAAGATGGAATGTCCTCCACTTCTTCTGATTTTCGTCCAATCAGTTTATGTAACTCTATTTATAAGATAATATCTAAAAGCACAGTTAATCATATGCAACCGGTCATTGCTAAGATTGTTTTGCCTTTCCAGCCGGCTTTTGTTTCACGTAGATGCATACAAGATAACATAACTATTGAGCACAAATTACTTGATACTGTGAAGAAAAGAAAAACATAAAATAGGGGATATGGATGTTGAAATAGATATGTTTGAGGATTTCCACAACATGGAATGGTTATTTGTTATAAATATTTTCGCTCGTTTAGGTTTTGCAGAGGAATAGTGTTTTATGTTTTATCATTGTATATGTACGCCGTTTATTTCTCTTCTTTTGTAAAACCCCATGTAAATCTTTTACCCCGACTAGAGGCTTTCATCAGGGGATGTTTATCACCTTATATTTTTATTACATGCATAGATGCTTTATCTTGTATTCTTAATCATACTGAAAGGAAGAAATATGTCCATGGAGTTAAGCCGGCACGAAATGGTTTTTTATTTTTTATTTTTTTTTATTTTGCTTATGATGTTTTATTGTTTTTTAAGGTTAAGATTTGTAAATTAAAATATATTCAAAACCTTTTGTTAAGATTTAATCGTGCGTTTGGTCAGGTTATAAATCCTCGGAAAAGTGGCATTACTTTTAGTAAAATCATACCTAGATGTCGTTAGATAGTTGCTTCAGATGAAATCTATGAAGCTCTTTGATATATATACTTAGGTATGCCTTTATTTCTTAATACATCTGAAACTTCTAGCTTTCAACCTCTTATTAATCAAATGAAGTGTAAGCTATATGGGGAGAAAGAAAAACTTATCCCTCAGGCAGGTAAAGTTATTCATATTTAGGATGTCTTAAGTTCTGTAGCTTTGTATCAAATGTCATGTTTCCCTTTATGGACAATTACTTTTAAGCAACTGAATATATTGCAGCATCATTATTGGTGGGGTCATGTTATAAATCCTCGGAAAAGTGGCATTACTTTAAGTAAAACCATACCTATATATCGTCAGATAGTTGCTTCAGATGAAATCTATGAAGCTCTCTGATATATATACTTAGGTATGCCTTTATTTCTTAATACATTTGAAGCTTATAGCTTTCAACCTCTTATTAATCAAATGAAGTGTAAGCTAGATGGGCGGAAAGAAAAACTTATCCCTTAGCAGGTAAAGCTATTCAGATTTAGGATGTCTTAAGTTCTGTAGCTTTGTATCAAATGTCATGTTTCCCTTTATGGAAAATTACTATTAAGAAACTGAATATATTGTAGCATCATTATTGGTGGGGTCATTAGCCTAAACAAAAAGGTTTAAACCCTAGAGATTGAAAAAACTATGTCTGTCTAAGCAATTTGGGGGGTTTAGGATTTAAAATTTTGGAAAAGTTCAATTTGGCTCTTTTATCCAAAATGGCTTGGAGGTTAGTTAATTATCTTGATGTTTTTTCATCTGGTGTTATCAAATAAGTATTTTTCCTAAACATAAACCTTTGCATGCTAATCTTAAGAGCAAAGGTACTAAGATATGTGAAAAAGCAGGGATATAACAACCACACCCAATAATGCGTTCGGCAATATGTATGGACTAAACTCCAATATAATTCCGAGAGCACCAACTTAAAAGTGAGACTCAATCAAGAAATATATCAAAGAGCTTTATCTTTATTTCTCAACACAATCAGCAAATCGAACAGATAGAAATCCGTGAGCCTGATTGATATAAAAAATAACTTGGACTGTACCAAAGACCAATGCCCAAGTGTCAATCAAGTTCTACCCAACAATCAAGGTCGGATTTATCAACTGATTGAACTACGCACAACCTGTGATATTTCAATTATATAAACAAATATAATGCGGAAAAGAAATAACACAGACTCCAGAAATTTTGTTAACGAGGAAACCGCAAATTGAGAAAAACCTGGGGACCTAGTCCATATTTGAACACCACACTGTATTAAGCCGCTACAGACACTAGCCTACAACAAGTTAACTTTGGACTGGAATGTAGTTGAGCCATAACCAAGTCTCACACCGATTAAGGTACAATCGCGTTCCTTACGCCTCTAGAACCACGCCGGATTCTACGCACTTGATTCCCTTAGCTGATCTCACCCAAAACTAAGAGTTGCTACGACCCAAAGTCGAAGACTTATAAATAAATTTGTCTCCCACATATATGTATATTCTTTATTATGTTTTTGTTCCGTCTTTTGATACAAAGATCAAGGTGAACAGGAACCAACTAATAATCCGGTCTTATACTCCTGAAGAGCAGCCTAGAAATATCAGTCACCTCACAATAACCTAACTGATTAATAAAAGAAGTTATTGCGGAATCACAAGAGTTTGGGACGAAGAACTGTTGTGATTACTTTTTATATCTTACCTATCAGAGATAAATCTCGAGTAAATCTTAGAAAAGATAAAACCCAATACGATAGAACAAGTAAGATCATAATACGCAACTACAAAGAAAATAGGTTGATTTGGCTTCACGAATCCCAAATAAAGTATTCAAGTCGTTAACCTAATAATGGTTTTGGAAAAACCTAGGTTAAAGGAGAATCAACTCTAGTTTGCAACTAGGACACAAGAAAGTGTTGGATTAGGTTTTCTAGTTGCTAGAGTTCTCCCTAATATAGCCTTTCAAATCAGGGTTGCTTAAAATCAAAGCTAAGATAGCTTAGTAACAAAGCATTCAATATTCACCGTTAGATGAACTCCTGATTTAAGATTCAAGTTAAGTCTGCTTATAAATTAAGCAATTAATCTCCACCGTTAGATGGTCTTAGCTTGTTACACACAAATGAAATATACTTATATTTAGATATGGGTAACCGTACCTAAACGTGTATATTGAGTTGGCTCAATAATAGTTAACCGAATTTAGCCATATGAACACTTTTGTCTTAACCATATTCATCTAACACTTATAGATCAAATATGATGATCAATCAATCATGAAAGATAATCAAATGAATCTAATTGTGTTTCAAATAGAGTTGTTCAATTGCTCACTATCTCATAGAAATATATATGAACAAATTGAAACAAAATCAGATTGATTCGTAATCATACAAAGTACTTATACAAGAATCATTGCATGAACATTAAGCCACGGTTTGCAAATTTAATTTGAATTCCTTAAATCATAAATGTTTTAGTTCATGAGTATGAGAATCATACAAAATCGATTTTAGAACTTAACCATTGTGTTCGCAAATTAGGTACGCGAACAGCAGCTCCGTACCTTGGCCTAGTCAAGCCGTTCACAAAACCGGTTCGCGAACAACTATGTCGGACCCAACTCAGATAAACCCGTTCACATACTAGGTACGCAAACAAGAGTTCCAGACCTTCTCAGGTAAATCCGTTCGCATACTAGGTACGCAAACGAGAGTTCCGGACCTGAATCATCACAATACAGTTCGCATACTAGGTATGCATACCGTGTTGTATCCAGACATGGGTAATTGTTCTAAACTCTCATTTCAATCATTGAAACATCCTTAGAAGACAATGGTAATCTCATACATACCATTAGCTTCAAGTAATTTTCAAGTGATCGAATGATCAATATGAAACTTCCCAAGCTAAGATCAAATGACTGTCTCACACAAATCATATAAGATGTTCAAGGTAATTTTTACATGATCATCTTTTGACTTACCATTTAGTTTCCAACAAATAAATTGTCTCCAACTAAACTCGTCAAGAATATGATGAACATAGTTAAAGCAAAAAGCTTCCAACACATATTTCGAGAAATAGATAAGCGAGATAAACTCAGCTCGAAATATCAAATGTGTATAATGTAAAAGTCTATATAGCTATACGACTTAGTCTCATTAGAAGATAAAATATAATAGACTTCTGAGTGATAGATAAGTTTTAGTCTCCACATACCTTTTGTTGATGAAGTTCCTCCAAGCTCCTCAGTAGATCTTCGTCTTCAATTGGTGAACGTCGTGACGTCTAAAGCTCAACTACACATTATATCCTAATCTGAGACATAGCTATAAGTAGACTATAAATCAAGTATATAGTTTTGATCAACTAAACTTGACAAACAAGCTTGAGATAGCAACACTTGCGATTTCGACCGAGCAGTGCTCTAGCAATATGAAATGGTCTTCGGAATACATTAATATCCAGCTTGATAGATGGAATGAGTCTGAAACTCAGTTTCTACAAAGGCCTTCGGAATACCATTTACATGCTTACACCAATGTTTCCCAGCCGGTTGATCACTACGATGCTTAATGAGATGACTCAGCTTTAGCAAAACTTTTTAGTCAAGATTACATTGATATCATTTATGAGATTAAAATTCCTATTGCAAGTACTGATAATATTAAATGGTCTCTCACTGCTTCTGTGCATTTCACAACTAAATCCACTTATTCAACTTTACTCAAGAAACATTGTACTTCCTCACAGCAAGAA
The DNA here is from genome assembly GCA_023531105.1 of Papaver atlanticum. Classification (NCBI taxonomy): domain Eukaryota; kingdom Viridiplantae; phylum Streptophyta; class Magnoliopsida; order Ranunculales; family Papaveraceae; genus Papaver; species Papaver atlanticum. Next base: position 1,646,415 of record JAJJMB010014738.1, on the reverse strand, counting down.
CAAAGATAATGGCTTAAGATCTGGCATATGGATATCCTTCCTAAATTTAGAATTTTCATTTGGAAATGTCTTCCAAACATATTTCCTTTGAGATATTATTTAGCTAGATTCGGTGTTGTATCTAATATGCTTTGTCATATATGTGGTTTAGCTTATGAATCTTTTGATCACCTGTTTTTTCATTGTGATTTTTCTAGAGTAATGTGGTTTGCTCTTTGCCCTCAGATGCCATATATCCTTTCTTCTTTTTATTGTATTATTAGAAATTGGATTATGCAATGGTTTTTAACTATACTTACCTCTGGTAATAAATGAACGTATGCAACAACCTTTAATGGTTATAAAGACAATTAATCTTCGGTTATAATCTCTACTTCAAACAACACCTTTTTAATAAACCTTCCATGTCTCATAAAATCTCTATCCCTTCCTCGAAGAAAGTTTATGAAGATATGTTTATTCGACTTCAGAAAAATCATGTAGGCTTATCTATTGTGGAAATAGAAGATTCACATAGTTGAAACTTGACAGTAGCTAGTGTTTGGTGCTTACAGCCAAAGTAAGTTACGACGAGTTGTTCTTTACTGGTAGAACATCTTGCTTGCGTACTTAATTTATTTATTTTTTAGCTTTTTTTTTTTTTTTTTTTTTCTTAAAGAATACTATCGGGGTTTTAGTTTTCCTTTAGTTATTTTCGCCTGCAAACTGTTTATGTGTTTCTAATATATTTTCTATTGAGCAACAAAAAGAAAAAAAAGAAAGAATTACAGTAGTTGCCGAATTGGATCCAAACCATGTTTTATGGGCATCCATCCATTCTCACATCCAGAGAGTCCAAACTGCAAACCGGTCCCCAGTTGGAAATTTAGTTAACCCAAGGTTTATAGGTGCGGTTAAAGAATTACCACCATTGAAACGAAAGGACGATAAAACCCTTCTCAACAATAATGTTACTGTGTCGGGACCCACAAACAACTGGAAGGGAGTTTTGGATAAGGACGAACCGCCAACCAATATTTTTTAGCATCTCATCCAAAAGAAAAGAAAAAATCAAAAACTGAGTCTGCCCGAGAAACGTGCAAAGACCAGATAAAGTAGGACCCACATTTATAACCAACAATGTAACCTTTCTTTCACTTCCCTCTCTGCAAAGTGTCACTTTCAGAACTTGTTAAATGTCGAAACGTGTCCATCCTCTTTCACCCTGACCACACATCCTACGTGGTTTTCATCTGACCTAACCATATCTCATGACGTAAGATCCAGTCTTAGCCGTCTGATTTATTGATAGCGACGTGGTATCCACGATTATTATGATATGATACTAGATTGAACGAGGATTGGTCCACGTCAAAGTAAAGGTACGGGTCCAATTAAGAGATGTGGGAGGGTGTTTGGACCCTACTAAAAGATGAGGAAAATGGAGAGGGTGAGTTTTTGAGAGACAAAGGGGTTCGGATAAAAAAAAATCATTTTTGGGAGTAACTTCTTTAGTTCTTTTGGTACATGTTCGACCATCCCTTAACTAAGATTGTGGGAGCAAGAGGAGATCTTTGAGATGCCATTAAATGGCCTTTAAATAAATATACACAACATCGAATTCGTTCATGAGAAAAATAAAATTGAGATCAAGAAGTATGAGTATAGGACGACGGATTTAAGGAATCTTTAATTTAGTCGTATAATTTAATCATTGGGGAACTTTTTCCCAAGCCCAATTTATATTTTTTTGTTTATAAAAATAACCTTTTACCTAATATGGAAATTAATTATATTTAAAAAAGAAAACAGTTATCATAAACTCTAATCCCTATATTAACTCGTTTTTTCTTGTTTATCTTCCTAAAAATTAGTTAACCAATTGATTTATGTTTTGAAAATAAAAAACGGTTGTTAAAAATTCAAATCCCTTAAATAACTCGTTTGACTTTCCCTAAAAATAGCAATATGAAGGGAATTTTTTTTTTTTTACAAATAATAATACCATGGGAAATAACATGTGTGATTATTATTATTATTAGATCTATTTTTTTTTTAATTTTCACTAATAATAACGTGATTGGTGAAAAATACCAGTTTTCACAATCTTGATTATTGAAAAATTACAATTTTCTCCGCTAGTGTCATACGAGATTGGTGATAATTCTATTTTCCACAAACGCGATTTGTGAAAATTTCAATTTTCCATCATGCGAGTGGTGAAAATTTTTGTTTTCATCCGTAATAAAGTGGCGTGGTTAGAATTATCGGATTTAAAATTCCAATTTCCTACGCCAGTGTCATACAAGATTGGTGATAATTCCAGTTTTCGCCAACGCAGTTTGTGAAAATTTCAATTTTCCGTCGTGCGAGATTGGTGAAAATTTATGTTTTCATCCGTAATAAAGTGGCGTGGTTAGAAAAATCGGACTTAAAATTCCAGTTTACGAGATTGGTGATAATTCCAGTTTTCGCAATCAAAATTTGTGAAAATTTCAATTTTCAGTCATGCTAATTGGTGAAAATTTCTGTTTTAACCAGTCGGTCTAGACACATTTTGTGAAGATTGCAATTATCAATTATCACTGATTCTTTCCTAGACAACCTAAAACATAAAAACAAAGAAATTGTATGTATCGAAAATCGAATAACAAAACAGATGAAAAGTCTAAAGTAGATTGATATGGGCAGTATGCAATCACAGTGACCATCTTTAGAAGAACGTTAAAAGTATTCTGCTACTATAGCTGAAGATCAAAATATGAAACTATAACATAACACCATATTGTGTTAACACCAAGATTTATGGATCCCGTAGCTTTATCCAACTATTGTTTTGTGTGTCTGATTTGATCCTAATAAAATAATGGAAAGTACATGAACTTTGAATCAAAATCTATTGTAATGGAAAGTGCTCAGATTGGTTAAAACATAGAAGTGATTTCCTAACACTCCGTGCACGATGGTGATTTACTAAGAATTTAGGAAAAGGTGTAATCGAAGAAAAAGTGGCAGATTTTAGTCTGATAAAGAAGAAATAAGAAGACAACAAATTAACAAAGGTGTAATCGAAACACCGGGTTTGTTGTAATCATAAATTTATTTCTTACGTTAAAGAGTATAAAAAATCTAATGAGGAAGAAAAAGTGATCGGCGAGGAGGATGCCCTAGCTAAAGACGAATCTCACGTGAGAAAAAGAAAGAAAGCGGTAGCATGATCTTTAATTTCCCAATTAATAGGAATAACTTTAGCTGGCCGAAAGTTATGGGAGAAATCTTAATTGGCGACTTAATTGGAGAAAAATATGGTAACAAATTATGACGGAATTTTTTCTTTTGAATGTTTATATTAATAATTCATAACTCATTAAGGTTAATTCAGTCTAAAACAAAATGTGAAAATTTTAAATTCAATCTAAACTATTAATCTTAACCGTAGATTTTGTTATTTGGGTTACGCATATATACAATCTTAATGACGGGTTTCTGGAAGAGAGAACCAAACTTGGATTCCTCAGAAATTTCCACTTTAATTAATAGTAAGACATGTTTCACGTTAACACTTTATTATTAAAAGTGACGAGGAATGGTAGATGAATTAGTATCGTCATCATTAGGGTAGTGTTAAGTGACCGTTGGGGATAGAATCCGTTATCCGAATATGCCATTGGATCAAATAAGTTAGGAAAAGATAACACATGAAATGTTGGCAGATACTAGTTTAGCTAAATTTCAACCCTTTTCCGTCTCTTTTTGTTTTGTTGCCCATCCGTATCTTTGTTTTGGATCGTAAAAAACTAGCATCGACTTCATTACAATTCCCCGAAGACAAATGCTATCCCACACGACTTTGCGGCATAGTTTCCCGCAAAAGCGGCTTCTTTGCCGTTGGATGATCAAATCAACGATTAGATTCACTTTTAGGAAACGACCCATCACTTTCAGGAAAGGACCTACCATTTTTAGGAAAAGACCCACCATTTCACCTAAAGGGTTCAATGTTGTTAGATCTGGGTTTTAACACGATCTAACGGTAAAGAAGCTGCCTTTGCGGGAAGTCATCCCGCAAAGTCGTCACCGAATAAGAATAAGGTTTGGACAGTCATCCGGAAAATTATGCCAGAGCAAGTTATTCACAATGTCTCTAACCTGTTTTGCAAAAAATGGAATGAGTTAAATGAACATCTAATTTTGGTATAGTGTGAAAAGGATTGTTAGCGTTCAGTTTCGAATGAATTGAGTCAAAAAAAATTTGTTCTTTCCATCGCCCAAATCAAATCAAACTTTTCCATAATCGAATCTAAATTGACAGGTCCATGATATGAGTTCAAACCCAATCCAAGATTAAGTGATATAGTCAGAGTAGGTAAAACCCTACCACCACCAATCTCTCCAAGTTTCTTCTCTAATCACACAACAAACACACTAATCTCACCTACAAATAAACTAAAGTATATTCCAAAATGATATAGTCAAAGTAGGTCATATTATCCTAATTTAATTACATTTATTAATCAGTGATTAGCATTTATTGGTTCAGCATTAGCATGTCTGTAATTAAAAATTAAATAAATAAAGTTTGTCCTTCTCCCACATATTCTGATGCTATTATTTCTCCAAGAGACATTTGATTTTAATTTTTTTATTTAAAACTACAAAATTAAGGTTTGCGAAAGGACGGGCTAGTGCGGGTACGATAAATCTAGGGATCATGTCGGTTTAAGGTTAACTTTAATTGGTTTTAAAATGTTGTTTAATTAGCTCTAACAACAATTAGTTCAAATACAGTATTAAAAATGATTACACGACTCTACTGGTGGAGTCAGTTGTGTAACTTGTGTTAGGAGGACAGAGTTAAATCTGCATTTGAGATAAACTTGTTGGATTAAAATGATATTAAAATACAATCAATGATAATATTGTTTAGTGAGGTAATCAAGTCATTAATCAATTTCTTGGTTATTACTTAAAGTCTTAAACAATTACTAGGTGTTCAAGGGGATGAACCCAGCGTTGAATTTCACCCCACTTTCCTACTACTTCTCCCTGGGATTGGACTTCCACATTGCGGGAATTAGTACAACGGTACGCATATAGTTTAACAATTATTTTACTAGTAAATATTATCTTTGTTATTGGAAAAGAGGTATTTTTTTTTTCTTCATATTCACCTAAAAATATGTCAAATCGGGAAATGATAGTAACCCATTTTCGGAAACGTTACTGGGTTTAAGGAGAATTCAAAACCTTACAAAACTAAATTAAAAAGTAAAAGCAAAAGAAAATCACTACCTTCCATAATAGTCCTTGATGTTACTATTTTAAGCTAAAATATTTCTTATCTCACAGTCTAAACTCTTAGGAAAAATGACAGCAAAAATTTCACAGGGGTGCTTTTTAACATGCAAAGCAACCCTCTTCATTTCCCTATACTCATATGGAAGTATCTAATAAACTCAAACTCTCTCTGCAGATGGACAATTCTTCTCCAAACATGAAGCACACTTCAAGAAGCCATCCCCTCACATGAGAATATCCAATAGACACTCATGTTACCTCCTGCAATTATTAAGCTTTGCTGATTTCAGGCCCACTTCCACTTTTTGCAACTCATGAGCGGTAATAGCGGCAAGGGACAAAACTACCACAAGATGTAACTATATACCCCTTCTATAATTTTACCCAAATGGTTTCTAGTGGTAGCCCCATGCACTCCCTCTAGAATCATTCCTTCTATATATACCAATGTAAACCATGACTTCATCTTTATCCGGAAAAAGTCAAGTACAAGGCACCACTTTCTTTTCGCACTCACAATCAATACCCTATTTATCGGGAAAGTTCATAATATAAGGCTTGTCCTTAACAGAAAGTTTTGACAGTATATTTAAGTCTTACATCCAAAGAAATCAAATTACTAACACCTTGAGTCCCCATTATAATTGAAGCGAAAACTCTTATATTCTATTTTCTTCTATATTGTAACTGCGTCAACACCTAGAATTTTCTTTTGATGCCGCATCAACCAGTCGTCTCTCTAAACTTCCGTATCTTAGGCAAATGACCTTTCCAAATAATGCAGGAAAAAGGGTAATGCATAAAAAGATGTTCTTCATCCTCAAGAACCCCATCACACAATTTACATTACACACACATTACATTACTAACAACCCCCACCTCTAAAGTTTAGCATTAGTCTTCTCTAGCCAGCAAATGGAAGAATGTCCGACAAGATTATGCTTAAACCAGACTAACTTTGTCCAGCCCGCCTTAACTACTTCACAAGATAAAGCTCTAAAAGTATCTTGGAAAATTATTATATATTCTATTATGATATATAAATATGTCACATTTCTAATCACTATGTCTATCATTCTCTTTAATAAATTTGAATATTTATATTCAAACATTATCAAAAAATAAAATAAAATGAAAAACAAATTCCTATAAATGCAAAACACTCCAAATAATCACTGATTCCAAGCCTATTGTAATAAAAAAGGGTCTTTTTTTCCCCGGAAAAGAGGCGAACCTCATACAATATATTGATAATACTGATTTTGAGAATCAGAAACATTATAGATGTTTTTCAAATTCATCATACAATCATCAAGTTCATAGTGTCTCTCCCAATTCTTGAACAATCTTATCCTAACAGACACAACCATTTCAGAATTCCAAGAGGACCAAGCCTCAACAATTGGCCAAATTGATTATTGATGTGTTTTGTAGATAGTGGTAAAAAGATTCGTTTCTCGAACTTGTGAAGGATTTTTTTTAGACTTAAATTAAATTAAATAAATCAAATAAAACATTATCAAATTATAAAAAGACACAGAGACTCTGGATTCCACCATTGACCAATTAAGTGATATAATCTAATCAATACTCATGCAATTCTTTCTTTTAAAGTGATTCTAATATTTTGCCTCTAATGGATTCTTGAAGTAATAATTGTAAACATAAAGCATGAAACATCAAAAGTTTTAAAACCTAGCATGTTCCATCAAAACAATTCACAACCACTCAATAAAAATCAATTTTTCAATATTAGTTCTATGCAAATAATCATGTAAAAGATTGTAAAAATAATTAAAATAGAATTATACCACTTTTCATGGAACAATGGCTTCCTCCGTTGCCTCGGCTAAGGGGTTTAGCTCCTCATATTAAAAATATGCTCAAAAGTTGATTTCATTGATCAAATAAGGTGTTTTTATTAAAAAGGACGAGCTGTAGTTACAGAAAGCTTTTTGTAAGGAAAGTAATGGTCGCTGAAGGTTTAAAGCGATTACAGTCAGAAACGATAACAGCTTTCTGTAGTTGAATATAAGACTGCTTCTGCGACGGTTCGGTGTGGGTCGAAGTTCTTCGTGTTCTTCAGCAGCAGCAGGTTTTCTTCAACTTTGATTTCTCGGCTCTGTGGTGTTCTAAACTTCTCCTAACTTTCGACACCCCTTCTATATGACCCAACCAATCTATTTATATCAAAAAGACCGATTAAATCTCTCCAAAATCTTCCAAAATCTCTTCCTTTCTCTTCACGGCAAAGTTGCGGAAATTTCTTGTTTTAGAATTTCTACGCGTTTCTGAGCTTTCCTTTTGATTCTAAACTCTTCCTTAGATAGATACCAATCTTTGGGAAGGTTTATAGCACTTTAATCTCTCTAAAATTTCCTAAAATCGGTCACACACGTGACTTTCCATATTTTGCCGTTGAGATAAAAATCCGTCATTGAGCCCAGTTTAATCGATTTCAACACCCATGTTAGATTCCTAGACCCATAAGGAGTCTACCCTATGAAAATCAGAGGTTTAGTCGACCTCAAACTCCTCCAAATCACGATCACCAAAACTGCCAGGAATGTGTTTATATTTTCCCGCCCAAATTCAGAATTTGAACGTGAAGGGGAAAGGTTACCCCTTATCCGTTGCTGGAGTCCGCATAACACTCGTCCCTTGGGTTGCATTTATCAACTTTTCGAGCCAATTTCGCCGCAAAAGCTTATTTCTCCAAAAACACCTACAAAGAGATAAAATACCAAAATAAGTACAAAAATGGGTACTAACAATATACACAATAGAGATGAAAATAGACACATAAATGCGTCTATCAATTATGTAACAAAATCAATTTGTATGACTGCATAGAGCAGTGATTGGATCAGATCCAACCCGATGTTATCAAGATCATGTACAATTAAGTACCATGATATGTTTTCAAAGTAACAACAATAACTACCTAAATCTAAGTAACAATAGCAATTTCTAATGTAAAAAAGATCTTCTGAATCGATTTTTGGAGGTCTGGATCGGAACAAGTCGGACTGAGTCGGCTTGAGAGTCTTGGTAACAGTGTCTGTGATTGATGAAGTTGCTGATGATTTGATCTTTTTGTTGTTTTCTTTGTTTCTTTAGCTAAGGTTGATGACGATTTTCTTGCTGCTACTGTTCTTATCATTTCTTCAAAGAAAAACATGATTTTCTTGAATAGGTTTTCAACTGAATGCAAGGAAAAATCAGAGAAACCCAAACTACAAAACCCAAAACTAAAAAAGAAGTTAATAATCCAACTAACTACTCCTGAAATCAAAGACCAGGGTAAGTAAATTAAACCCTAGAAAAAGAATCAATGGAGAAATAGGGACTAGTAACAAAGAGAGATACTACTGAATCTAAACCTAGGATCCGGATATGGTTTGAATCTAAAAACAAGCAGATTCAATCCGAAAAACTGAAAGAAAACTTAAGAAATATAGAAAATACAAGAGATGAAGCAGTGAGCAAAGATGGGTTGAGCTTCTCCTGCTCAGATCTGCTCCAAAAGAGCCGATCTGAGCATGAGAAAACTCAAAGAGGCTACGGTTTCAGTGGTTTTTCCAGGAGAGATGGAGGAGCTGGAGAGAGAAACTGATATCCAAAGTTACTGAAGTAAGGCTGGAGAGAGAAACTTTCAAAATCCAAATCTATCCTCATAATAGAATTCTTGAAAATTCCCGTCGAACAAATTTCAGAAAGTTCGCAGAAGAACTTAAATCTAATGACACAAGATTTTTCAACTTTAAGAATATCTCTGGAAATCACAATTCACTAGCCTTACTAAGGGAAATTCCTATGGTAATGAACAAACCCATTTTTTTGTTGAGCCAGGTGGATGGCCAAACAGGTTTCTCCACTATGGGAACAGCAGTGCGCGGTTGATCATCAAGCGCCCGGGCTAGGGACACACGCGATCTTGTGTAGGTTAAACGCGGCGCTGGTAGAAAAAATGTTGGCGCGCTAGTCAAAAATGCTGGCGTTAGTCATACCAACGCGGGAGTGAGAAACAAAATCGCCAACAGTCGATTTTCCAACATCCATATTCTCAACGTTATAGTTTTCAAAACTATAAATTCCTTCAACTAAATTCATTTTCAGTCACACCACTATTCATTCTTCTAAAACTCTTCTAAATCAATTTTTTTTTGATACACTATGAGCAACTTTTTAAGAAGAGCGGTCAATACTGTAAAGAAGAAAAAAGATCAAAGAAATGAAACGGCACCGCGACCTGTTACAGGTGTAGATTATTCTCAAAATCGGGAAGCAGAGTTTGCTTCGCCAAGTGTCGTTGTTGCTCCATCATTAGCCCAAGGTCATGTGTCGGGGCATCAAGATCGATCTGAGGGTTATTATAGAATGAGAGGTGGATTTTCAGACTTAAAGGTTGTTTATGAAGGTCTACCCCCTCGAGTCCGAGAAAGGGTTGACAGATATCCCTGGCGTGCGCTTTATAGTGTGAAGCCTAGAAGACACAACAACAGAATTACCACAACAGTGGTAGAAAGGTGGTGGCCGACGACGCACACATTCCATTTTATGGATTTTGAAATTGGTAAGCTTGTTTAACTTAACTTAAATTTTATTTTTTAAATAATTATTATTAAATAATCAAAAGAATTAATCATAGTTGATATTATTCTTGTAATAGGAATTACTCCCCTTGATTTGTATTTCATTTATGGGATCCAATGGAGTGGGAGAGCCGGTAACATTCAACCAAGACGAATGGATATCAAATAGTAAATGGGAGAAGCTTTTTCCTTCGTTTATAGAATTAGAAATACGTGAAGATCATAAAGAATTGAAAAGAGGTAGGATTAAATGTTCAGCGTTGAAGTCTTTCCTTACCCAAAGCAGAAACCCAGAAGATGTAGATGACTATCCTGAACTTGAAAGTGTGTTTATCTTATGGGTACTGGGTCAGACATTCTTTCCAAACTCAACTTCCGTTGCTCGTGTTGGTTGGCTTCAAGCGTTAGAAGATCTTGACAAAACACCAGATTATGACTGGAGATCTGCAATTTTAGCAAAAATGTACTGTGGGCTGGATCAAGCGTCCACAGGTATGCCTAATTTCACTGGTTTCTGGGGCATCATTGAGGTAAATATCAAAATTATTATTTTTAAATTTAAATAATTTTTATGAACAAATGTAGGTTAAGTCAAAATACTAAAATTATGGAGTAATTTGCCGTATTTGTGGTATACCTACTTTCGTGTTGGTAAACCAATCCTTAAAGACGATACCCATAGATTTCCAATCTTGGACATGTACGTCTCAACCAACTGAGCCAAGGACACTGGCAGTAACGTCTCGGCTTCTAGTTTTGTTCATAGGTTTCAACAGATGACTCGGAGCCATAAGAATGTTGCTATTCACCCTTACATTGATTTTCCTAAGTATTTTGAAAATGATGCAGAACGTGTTCTTGATTATTCTCTCTATAGAGTTGTTTTTTACACTTCAGATTTGGATAAAGGGGCTTGGTACCTGGGAGAAAGACTGCAGTACCAAATACAAGGTATGTATGCAATTGCAATTAACCAACCACAACAGATGCAAACCTATGGATCATATTTTGATAGGTTGAGAAGAACCAATTGGGAGAGGTATGAACTAAATACAAAGAGGGATATTGGTGAAGATGAGTATGTCACCTGGTACAAGTCAATTGCGAAGCCTGTAATTGGGACACGCAACATGCACATCTATGGGTTTGATTTCCCAGGGTTATCAAGCCTGTCCCATGATGCAAATATCGTTCCTAGCCAGCCACCTCCAAAAGAGCCATGCTTTATGACTTACCCCACCACGGGTGCAAGTTCTTCATCATTTTTGTCAAATATGCCCGAAATTCGTTGGGAGATGCCAAGTATTACTTCACAAGGTGAGCCAACCAAGATCCCCATTGTTTCCCAAGCGGTGGAATGTGATTATCCTTACTACAATGTGACTGCCAGTTAGGAAGAGTTGCAGAGCCGACTGAACTATTTGTATTGGGTGAATCGGCAAATTGAGGCTATACACTTGGGTGTGTGTCGGAAATGGCACGAGGACGCAATGTTTGGATTGAGTCCAACTCCAAATGATGATGTGCGTTCACTGTATACCGATTCCACCAGGAGCAATAGATCATTGCACGATAGTGATAATACAGTGGTGGGAGAAACACAAGTACGACAAAGTTTTTCACCACATGTACGACACAGTACTTCACCACAAACTATGCTTGTATCTCAACCTCAAGTATTTCGGCTAGATCCTAGGCACATTTCATCATCATTCTCGCCCTACAACCCAAATGATTGCTACAATGTTAACAAAAAACATCTTATATGCTTGGAGGATCGAGTGCACCGAGTGCTTTCCAACAACCGAGATCTTTCCAATCGCCTACTGCTTTCCAATAGCCTTATGTTGTTCAACCAGTTTTATCCCCTTATGGAAATTTATTTAATATGTTGGCAAGTGGGGATATCCCAGGTCTTGGAGAATTCTTCACTCCAGAAGATAACAATGCGGGAGCTAGCGATGAGCGACGTTAGAGAGATTGTAATTTTTAATTCTGTTACATTTGTAATTCTAATTTTAAAAGTACGACGGTCTGAATTAAATGAAATTACATATGTTTAAAATTAAGCGTTTTACATTAGCTTCACTGAATTACGGCGGACTACATTAGCTTCACTGATGATAAGTACTAGGTGGAACAACAACTACAAAGAAGGGGTCGAAACTGTTCAACACCTTAAGGATTTCGAAACATTTTTCGAAAGGAAAAGCCACATTTTTCCATCTTCGCCATTCAGCCAAAGATCTTGTTACCATCTCAGCATCAGTTTCACCTCTCAATCTATATCGATTGGCATGCATCATTAAAGATACAAACTCACTTACTTCTTTCTCAATTATACGAAAGCGATTTTCTATTTCGCATATAGCACGACGACTCGGATTACGGGTGTCACTGCAGAACCCGTCGTGAATAACCGTCCAGAAATTCACCCATGGATAGTTTGCTGAAGCAAGCTGAGTAAATAAAAAAACATAGTTTCTGCAAATAGATTCATCTTCTTCTTTAGTATACCGAGCTCGCCGAACTAACAAGGGCCGAGACATTTTCAAGAATTGAAGAATTTTTTTAAGCTCAGAGAAGAAGAGTAAAGAAGACTAGATGTGTAAATTTGGAGTTGAAATGGAGAGTATTTATAGAACTCAAAATTCTAACCATTGGATGACAAGGATTTACGGCCCTCCAGATGTAGCCGTTGGCGGTCTTGTGTCAAACGCTGGAGATTTTAATACAGACTCTGGCGTGTGAAATACCAACGGGCGATTTTGCCAAAGCGCCGACGCTTTTGGCTCTGATGCCAGCGTTTGTGCCACCCTCGCCCGGTCTTCCATCGCGCGCGCTTATTCTTCCATCTCAATCAACAAACCAACAAATTTGTTGGCATCCATTTTTCATGTTTGTTGAGTCCATAGTGGGATCAAAATGAACAAATTCTTATTTTATTGAGTCCATAGGAACCGCTCTAATGTCCGCACTATCTTGGTGTTTGGGTACTAATTTTCGAAACAGCATAGACTAATTATGTAAATTTTTTATTTTGAAGCACTAATTAGCTTAATATTTTAAAATTCAAAAATAATTATCCTCAAAAGAAAAATCCAACAAAAAGCCTCAAAATATTAAGAGCTGTGTGGGTATTTTAGTAAACCACCATATTCCAATACCGATACCAGAATATCCATAAGAAGATAATACGGAGTAATTACTTTAACTAATAATAGCTGTAATAACAAGGTTAAATCGGTAATAATAATAATTTTATAACAAACCTGAGTTAACACACTGTCTTAACTCGAGTTAAAGTGTTTTCGCTCTTTTTCTTGCTCTCCACCATCTTCCTTGATATAAAAATCCTTTATAATTTTATGGTTTTAATTTTGTTGTTTCATTTATTCTGTCTTTACTCCATTTTTCGTCTTCAAACGAAACCATAAAAACCACCATTTCCGGCCGTTTCTTAAGCTTTCAAAGCTTTATATATCTCACCTTCTTTTGTACAAACCCTAATACTTACTTGAAGCTCTCTCTGTCACTTCTTGAAGCCTTCTGTTTCGTAATATTTACAGGTATGTTCACTTTCTTCTTTTGTTTAATGTGAATTCAAGATTTTCAGTGGTGAATTCTAGGGTTAGTTTCTTTTTTTTTAATGATTTAATCTAATTATTGTCTGGGTTTGTTGGTTGTCAAGGAAATGGAGTTCGCTGTAGCTTGGTAGGAGAAGTTCTGTGATCGGTGTTCTTCTGGTAAGATCTTTAACTTTGATTCCTTCTTCAGTTATGGTGTTACTTATTTTCAAGATCTGATTTTTATTTTCTTTAGTACACGGTTTGAATTTTGTGTTTTAAAAAGTCATATTTTTGAGGAAAAGTCGGCTTTAATAAAAAGAAGCTGCAATGAAAAAAGAAGAAGAAGCTGCAATGAAAAAGTCAGTTCTTTTGTGAAAGATTTTGAAACCTAATAAGGGAGAATTATGATGTTTTTTTTCTTCTTTTCTTTTGTTTGAGCCAAACTAGAAACTTGGGCAGAATTTGCTAATTAGTTAAGCAAGAAAATTTTGGTTTTATTAGGGATTTTGTTTGTTATCCTTGATGTGGTAATGAAAGTGGGTTTTGCGTTAAATTTGATTGCTGCTAATGTTGAAGTATTTTTCTTATTTATGCTATAACAAATTATTTCTACTGTGGCTGTGTATGGAATTTACTTTAGGAACTTTATGTTCCCATTGGATACTTATCTGCATGTTTGCTGCTTTAATTGAACACAATTTCTTAATTTCTCCATGTCATCATTGCATGCATGTATGTTGATTCTTGAGTAAATGCTCTTTCTAGAAGATCAAAATTTAGGTCTTTTTGCTGGGTTCATTTGAACTCTAAAGAAGAGCAACTGGGTGTGTTTTAGGTACGCATGTTAGATAATACCTATCACTGCAATGTAATAGGTTACTATATATCCTTCATCCAATTGAGTCTTCTGCTGTTTTGTCTTAAATAGACTAGAACCCAGTGAGTGCTCAGTTGCCACTTGCGTGGGGCTACTAGAAAAAGAATTAGTGAGGACATTCCTTACCGGTGTAGATTTTTTTGTCGGATGTGGTCGCGAAAGATATGTTTGTCGGATGCGGTCGCGAAAAGATATGTTTGTCGGATGCGGTCGCTAAAGATAAGTTTGTCGGATGCGGTAGTAAAAGATATGCATGTAGGATGTTCTTGGAAATTTGTAACTTGGAGGAACATGCGACAGCTGTTCCCTCAGACTATGCTTTCCTAAACGTTGCCTGAGAGTGAACTGACCCAAGTTAACTACGTGTCAAATGGTATCTCAAAAATCAGACTTAACCGTTACGTAGGGACGTTGCTCTGCACTTTATCACGACCTGAGGGTTACATTGTAGTAAACGATTTCTGACGTGTCAAATGGTGTTTATAATAGATATCTTGGGCCTATAACTGTTTGGTAGAAAAGGAAAATAACTTTACTGCTGTTTATAACAAGACAAGATTGTCAATAGTTAAATAATTTTTGCTATCAGACTATTAGTTACAAACATTTATTTTGTTCTCTCTGTTCTCTATATATTATTAGACGCTAAACTTTGTTGATGGGTTATTAGAGGAACAGTAGTATTACAAGCATATAATTAGCTTTGTTTTGGTTAAATTCTGAATGATTTATTTGATTTATATCGAGAACTTTCTCATATTACATGCCAGGCTTGTTTCAATTTTAGGGCTTTCTTTTTCTTCGTTGCTTCCCTCTTTACGGTTGGTTATGAAAGACAGTTCTCTGTTTATCATTTTTTAATATTTTAGCTGTGGTTTTTGATTTTTGAATATTAGTTTTACCTTTCATCTGGTAGTTTTACTCCTAGAATGTTACTATTCATTTTCATATGACCATGTCAATGATTCCTAAGAGTTAGATGTGGTAGTCACCATATGTGCAGCACTGTACTTAGGCTAGATACCATGAATACAAAGTGTTCTCACTAGAGCAATGAGTCATTGAAGGATTGCATTTTTGTAATGCTTAATAGTAAGTCATCGACAGATATTTTGTTTTGTTTTAGAGAAGTCGTCAGCAGATTTACAATGTCTTTTGTTGTATGGTACCCTGAAGTTTAGTCTACTGTAACATCGGAACCAATTTAAGTTACGTACTATGATTCTATGGTCATTGCTAGGTTTCGTGTATCTCGTTTCTGAGAATAGGATTACATGATGTTAAGACTATAGTTTCAGTTCTCATTTGTGGTTTTTGATCTACAATACAAATACAATCTGTAGATAATATACACTTTTTTTTGCTCGATAAGATTGCTGTAAATAAAAGGAATGCACTGATTGTAAGCACCCTAAATATTCATACCATTTTGGCCCTCAGATGTCTGAGTTGAA
This sequence comes from Papaver atlanticum, assembly GCA_023531105.1. Classification (NCBI taxonomy): domain Eukaryota; kingdom Viridiplantae; phylum Streptophyta; class Magnoliopsida; order Ranunculales; family Papaveraceae; genus Papaver; species Papaver atlanticum. The sequence goes on along the minus strand of JAJJMB010014738.1, from coordinate 1,630,643 downwards.
TGACTATGGCACAGTGTGATCTGCACCTCTTAGCACCGTAAAGCATCCGGGATTAGGTGTGAGGTGTACCACTGCTTCAACTGTTGCGTTAGGACTTTGATGATCCATATTTTGTCTTATGGACCACGACTTATTCTAAACTGTAAGGTTTACTTAGTTTCCAATTGGTTTGTTGTTAAATATTTCTTTCTTGTTTTCAGCAACTCTGAAGATTAACACTGTGAAGCTAAGCTATCCAAGCAACATTATCAGTAGATAACATCATAAATTAGCTTTTCTATTCGCTTGACTATATAAAGAGACCAGCAAGTCATGGTTTCGAGATCCTGCATAAACATTTTGGATTTGGCTTCTGGCGATTTTTTGGATTTCCCTCCGACTCCTAGATCGCTTCCTAGAGTGATGACTGTTCCTGGTGTTATATCGGACTTAGATGGTGGTGAAAGTTACGATGGAGATTCAGATGCTCCTTCAAGTATTTACCGGGAACGTAAAATCATCGTAGCAAATCTACTACCCCTGCATGCTCAAAGAGACAAAGAGAAAATTGGTGGATGGTCCTTTAGTATGGATGAAGATTCACTTCTCTTGCAAATGAAGGATGGCTTCTCGTCCGAAACTGAGGTTATCTATGTTGGTTGTCTGAAGGTTGATATAGATCCAAGTGAACAAGAAGAAGTTGCTCAGAAACTTCTAGAGGATTTTGGGTGTGTCCCAACATTTCTGCCACCTGACCTACAGAAAAAGTTCTATCATAAATTCTGTAAGCAGCAGTTGTGGCCCCTTTTTCATTACATGCTTCCAATTAGCCCCGATCACGGTGACCGCTTTAACAGATCTCTATGGCAGGCTTATGTATCTGCAAATAAAATATTTGCAGATAAAGTCATGGAAGTAATCAATCCGGAGGAGGATTATGTCTGGGTTCATGACTACCACCTAATGATTCTCCCCACCTTCTTAAGAAAGCGCTTCAACAGAGTCAAACTTGGGTTCTTCCTTCACAGTCCGTTCCCCTCATCAGAGATCTACAGGACACTGCCAGTTAGAGATGAAATTCTGAAGTCAATGCTGAATTCGGATCTTATTGGTTTTCATACATTTGATTATGCTCGACACTTCCTCTCTTGTTGTAGTAGGATGCTGGGCCTTGACTATGAATCTAAGCGGGGACACATTGGTCTCGAATATTTTGGTCGCACGGTATACATAAAAATTTTGCCGGTGGGTGTTCACATGGGTCGACTTCAGTCTGTACTGAATCTCCCTTCTACACATATGAAAGTTAAAGAGATCCAAGAACAGTTCAAGGGTAAAAAAATTATTGTGGGTGTGGATGACATGGACATATTCAAAGGCATTAGCCTAAAGTTACTTGCTATGGAGCAACTTTTGCAGCAACACACTGAGTTGCAAGGCCAGCTAGTCTTGGTTCAAATTGTAAAACCAGCTCGAAGCACTGGAAAAGATGTACAAGAAGCAAAAAGGGAAACTTACACAACCGCCAAAAGGATCAACGAGACTTATGGTTCACCAGGCTATGACCCTGTCGTCTTGATTGATCATCAGATACCCCTTTATGAGACAATTGCTTATTATTGTGTGGCAGAATGCTGCATCGTAAATGCTGTGAGAGATGGGATGAACCTAGTTCCATACAAATATGTTGTCTGCAGGCAAGGGTCCCCTTTGGTGGATGAAGCTACAGATATCGGTTTGCCATCCTCTCGTATGAGCATGCTTGTTGTCTCTGAATTTATAGGTTGCTCACCATCTTTGAGTGGAGCAATTAGGGTTAACCCTTGGGACGTTGATGCCGTTGCTGATGCCTTAAATGTCGCCATTACCATTCCTGATGCTGAGAAGCAATTACGGCATGAGAAGCACTATCGATATGTTAGTACTCATGATGTAGCTTACTGGGCTCGCAGTTTCATGCAGGACTTGGAGAGAGCATGCAAGGATCACTTTAGTAAACGTTGCTGGGGCATCGGTTTTGGTCTGGGCTTTAGAGTTGTTTCTCTTTCTCCTAATTTCAGGAAGCTTTCCATTGACCACATTGTATCCATTTACAAGAGAACCAATAGAAGAGCAATATTCCTGGATTACGATGGCACAATTGTACCTCAGACTTCTATGAGTAAAACTCCCAGTCCTGAAGTTATCTCTGTTTTGAACAACCTTTGTAGTGATCCTAAAAACATTGTTTTCATCGTTAGTGGAAGAGGAAAGGATTCTCTGGGTGAGTGGTTCACTCCATGTGAAAAGTTAGGAGTAGCAGCTGAGCATGGGTACTTCATACGGTATGTTGTGTTTGGCTCTTCGTCTCCGTTGATTCTCTTTTCCATTATATGATTTAATGGATGTTCACTTTCCGTCTTTTTGCAGGTGGGGTACAAGCTCTGATTGGGAAACCTGTAATTTGGTTGCTGATTTTGATTGGAAAAGAATTGCAGAGCCTGTGATGCAATTATATACAGAGACAACTGATGGGTCCTTTATAGAATTTAAGGAGAGTGCTTTGGTGTGGCACCATCAAGATGCAGACCCCGATTTTGGATCCTGCCAGGCTAAAGAGTTGCTAGACCATCTGGAAAATGTTCTTGCAAATGAGCCAGTGGTTGTTAAAAGGGGACAGCATATTGTTGAAGTTAAACCACAGGTCAGATCTATCTTGTGTCACAATTGTCTTGTTTCTAATACTACATTACTATAATTTATTGAATACATGGCTTTTTTACTCCTATGCACTTTAAGGTTTGCTGCCCCTTACTAATTTTTATTAGAAGCAGACAAAATTAATGAATGAATAAGATTTAGGAATGAACATACACCTCACCGGTAAAAAAAAACTTGATTTATGGTTGTTTCAGCTACAAGTAGGCATATTGTTATGGGAGTTGATATTTTTAGCTGATTGTGCTCACAAACGAGGTTTTGTTGACTTGCAGGGAGTAAGTAAAGGGTTAGTTGCAGATAAACTTCTCTTTACCATGGTCAGTAGAGGACAGGCACCGGATTTTGTGCTGTGCATAGGAGATGACAGGTCAGATGAAGATATGTTCGAGAGAATATCGACCACAGTTACCAACCCTTCACTACCTGCAGTTCCCGAGATATTTGCGTGCACAGTCGGACAAAAACCAAGCAAGGCTAAGTACTACGTAGATGATACTAGTGATGTCGTGAGGATGCTTAAAGGCCTTGCTGCTGCTTCAAATATAAAACCCACTACACAGAGTCCTCTTGTGCAAGTTTCTTTTGAAAGTGCTTATTGAGGTGCGCAGATGTCTTGGCTCTTTTCGTGAAAGTAGAAAGGGTGTTGTGCAATTCGGATGCAGAAGAGGTTAGGAAGGAATAGGATGTCTGCTAGTGGTCGGAACAAATCTCAACAGGTTCCGGCTTTCCTCTTTGGTTTCTTTTGTAACTCCGTTACCTGTTTTGCTATGATGTGCTAATTTTCAACATAGTGGTAGAAGTTCTATGATTAATTTTCTGTAACGCTCGTCACAAAAAGTCAGCTGCTTATAGACCTCACGTTCTACAGTTAGGCGTAAATAGTGTTAAGAAAAGTAGCTTGTCATAACAAAAGCGGGATGTAAATTAAAAACTTTCCTATGAATGTAAAGAAAAATTTCAAGTTCTTGCTGTTCTTATTTATGCAATGCATGCATATGCACGAAAGTCAAGCTCATTGAATTGTATAATATTTTAGACTTGAACCAAGAGAATACCATAAACTGGTAATTTGTAAAACTATTACGACATGTGAGCCTGTATTCATATTTTCAGGAAGTACGAACTTTGTCGGTCCTACGATGTGATATTCTGATGACATGACTTGCCTAGTTCTAAGATCATCTTTTTCAGCGTTGGTCTTGCAACAAAATGGGTATGAAGAAGCTGATCGTTGAGCTAGTGAAAAGGTTAACCGAAAATTTTGAGAGAGATAATTAAGAGTTTGAATAGTTGTGGTCTTTTAGTTCCGGTCAAATGCTACAATATAAACATTCAGACTTGTTCGTTGCAGTAACATCCAACTCCTTATTGGGTTACTATTGCCAAAATGCGGATTTCCCACATTTTGTTTCTGCATCTTAATTGTCACACGCGAACTACTTGATGTTCCTGCAGTAGAATCGAACCCGAAGCAATAAATTAGATTAGTATAACCCGGCCGTTCATGCCAGTGGTTAGTATAGTGTTGATTCACTTCATTGTGTTATCCCTGGTGCCAACATTTAAAATTTCGAGCAACAAACCCATCTCCGGGCCTTGCACAATTATGTTGCGAATATATTTACTTCTCCAACAAATAATAAGCTGTCACTGATATTAGCTCATACAGTAATTGTTTTCCTGTTTGCCATGATACTGGAACTCCATAAAAAGAGTTGTCTGATCGTGCAAGGAATACACGAAATAAAGATTCTTCTTAATTGGTATTCGTAGGCGATTTTTTATTAAATTTTTGATTCTGAAAACTACCATTTGAGCAAAAATTACTGAACATGGTTAAGTCAAAACCATTCTTGATATAGTATTTTGTTGGCGTATAGTAGGATATTATCTGTATATATACTAAGAAACTAGGTAACTCTATTTTGTTACCCTACTGGCACTTTGTTTCCTTTGTGAAACATTCCTTATATAACATCATTCATCCCTCAATTGCATGCATGATATTTATGAGTTAATCAATGATTTCTAATCTATATAAGTAGATCTTTGTTTTTCGTTTCTACTCATCCCACGGCAAGAGGTCTGCTTACTGCCGAACCCTTAAATTTATTGAAGATAGAGCAGTAGTGCTTAGATTTATCGATGGTTTGCAGTAAACATTTGATATGGCTTCTCATAGCCATCACTTGGTTTTCTTCCGAACTGTCCGAAGGTCGTGAATACCCATGGACTAAAGCTCATGCCACTTTTTATGGTGACAGTTCGGGCAGTGAAACTATGCGTAAGTTGTTAGAAAGTTTTTTTTTATTGTCGTGATCAAAATCTATATATACATATATCCAATTTTTTCGTTTTGTGTATATTAACAAAAATTATGATCACCAATTGCAGAGGGAGCTTGTGGATACGGCAATCTATTCCAACAAGGATATGGCCTAGAGACAGCAGCGTTAAGCACTGCACTCTTCAATGGCGGTTTAACATGTGGTGCATGCTTCGAAATCAAATGCTACAATAGTACACAATGGTGTTTAAAAGGCAGTGTTCGTATAACCGCAACAAACTTTTGTCCTCCAAATTACAGCTTACCAAGCGATAATGGTGGTTGGTGCAACCCTCCTAGGAAACATTTTGATCTATCTTTGCCAATGTTTCTTAAAATCGCCCAATATAGGGCTGGAATCGTACCAGTACTGTACCGAAGGGTACCCTGTCTTAAGCAAGGCGGTATTAAATTTGAGATCAAGGGAAATCCGTATTGGATGCTTGTGCTAGTTTACAATGTCGGCGGCACCGGTAATGTTGTAGACGTGAAAGTTAAAGGGTCAAAAACGAATGAGTGGGTTCAAATGACGCGTAATTGGGGTCAGAATTGGCAAACATCAGAACAATTGCTTGGACAGAGCTTGTCATTCCGAGTTACCACTCAAGGAGGCAGGGCGATTCAATCTGATAATGTTGCTCCAGCTAACTGGGAATTTGGAAAGACATACGAAGGAAGAAACAACATTGAATCGGTTTAAACAATTCTGTTTTTTGTTTTATTGAATCGGTTTAAATACTTCTGTTTTTTGTTCTATTGAGACCGAATCGTTTGTTCGGCTTTTGGTTATTTATTTATTTTTATTTATTGTTGGAGGTTAGTTGACTTTCGGTCAGGGTGAATTGGTTGCATGTCTAAATGGGCTAAAGAAACCATTGGTGTTGGATATTTGTTCTGGAAATTCTCTAAGTTTATATATATATATATATATATTTTTTTTTTGGATTTAATTTTAACTAGTTTCATTTTGTTAAAGGGAGAGCAAAAATCGTGGTTGACCAGCTAGTTTAGACCTAGTCGATATAATTTTTTGATACCGACTAAATTACCTATACGCCGAACCTACAAAAGTTATACCCATTCTGATTCTCCCAAGACCAAGCCGAAATTTCCATTATTTCCGTTAACTCCACCATCGAACAGGAGGACCAACTCATCACTTATTAAGAAACCTACAAATAATAATCAAACATGACCTAAAAAAATTGATCAATTTCTTCTGTAACGCAAAAGTCATCATGACCATATATATAGGCATAAACCTTTACTGCTATTAGTCATCATGATTTTCGTAGTATTTAATAAAAGATCCGGTGGCAATCTTAGCTCGTCGTGAAGAATTTTTCTATATATCTTGATAATCACCTTAATATTTTTGTTGAATCAAAGGATTGCTACTGTCACAAAGTTTTTCCCAGTTTTTTTTATGAAGTCTGTTTGGTTTTTCTTTCTTTGATAGGAAGTCTGTTTGGTTTCTCGCTGATTTGATCAGGATTTTGTTAATTGTTTTACCATCAAGATTATCTTTGACTTTAAGCACCTTATTTACCATAGTTTTAATGGTTTCCCTCAAGCTGTTAAGATGCTGAGTTGATGAGCGGTGGAGTTGCTGGTGAAGTGGTGGGTGGAGATGGGTGCGTCTGGACTATGTACGGTGTATTTTTGTAGGATATTTTTGTCCGAGTTGGAAAAATATATCAAAAAGGTTTTGACTCGCGAGTTAACTACGATTTTCGCTCTCCTCGGATCCATTTTTGCTCTCCCTTTAACAAAAATCTAAAACTTCTCAACTCATATGATTAAAAACTTTGGTTACTATGAAAAGATGAGCAACCTTAACAAACGATCAAGACATGAAAAACAAAACAAATGTCAGACTTTAATAGCAAGGACTATGGGGGTTGAGAGTCTCTTTCAAAATGAAAGAGTTGATCAAATTAAACCAAATTAGGTCATACTATGGGTAGAGGGAAACCCCCTTTCATCCCAAACTCAATCACCTTCTCTTTCAATCGAAAGAGTGTATGAAAGTCTTCCCTACACGGCTAATATTTTGCCGTTTGAAATAATCATTGGATTTACGGCATACAGTTTGCCGTCCAAATTGCTTTTTCTTTCCAACGGTTTTTCGTTTGCCGTATTCTCATTTGTGATATTTTAACGGCAAAAAAACAGCAAAATTTGTTTTACTTTCTTCACCAAATAAGACACGTTTTAATTAAAGATATTAATTGACCTATTAGCTATTGACAAATAGGCATGCACCAAACTAAACGGCTAATAATCAGCCGTATGTAAATTTCGCACTTTTGTTTTTCTTTTTTCAAACGGGTAATTGTTTGGCGTATAGACTATTCTCCCTCTATCCCATGGTTGATTTTGCACTCATTCACCTAAACTCTCTTCCATTTTGATAGGGATAGACTCTAAAATAGTCTATCCCATAGCCCTTGCTCTAAGGAATTCAAAGTTCCACCCATAAAACCAAACCTACAATAACTATTTTCTTCGATTGGTAGTGCAAACTATTACTAACACAACTTTACACCAGAAAAATCAGTCTAATGTTCTTTGGTCATATATTTAGAATAATGTCTAGCATATCTTTCTATGGCAATCTCTAATAAAAAATTGCCCTATGCATCTTCGTTATCCATTTACTATTAATAATTCAGGATTTTATTTTATTTAACTGAAAATCTGGGACTTTATTAACACCCGTCGACTTATTTTTGTTTCTTATGTTATCAACCTACCAAGTTATTCACGAATGCTTCATATCCTTCAAATTAATTATTTAATTTTATTATTAGACTTTACTAGGGTTAGTTTATTTGTTGTTGTTGGATTCTTTTGTGTATCTCTAATTCATAAACATGTGGTAATCAAAGAGATCGTGATCAGGAAAGAGCTCAAGCAAGAAACAATAGTTCTCCTAAATAACACCTAGAAGGGACGAAAAACATTAATGGAGAAATCATCCCTAATGTTTTATATCCGCCCGTGTTGTCCACAAGTCAACTACTATGATAAAAAGTCGGCTTCCCTCGTAAAGTTTTAACTTTTATTATAAAAAAATCTTTTTGGAGAAATATGTTACGTCTAAGTTTGCATGTTTAGTTGATTTTTTTAGTAGGCAGGACGAAGATTGGTCGTGCGTTAACCCAAATTGTCTTTTTTTGTCGTTATCTGATGAATCAATTGATCAACTCTTCCGAACTTGTTATATATGTTGAGAGTAAATATAAAAATAATTCCACAAGACACTAATTCTTTGGATCGATTTATTACTAAAGAATAAGGAATGAAAGAAGATGCATGCTCAAAGAAATAAGAAAGTAAGAACACAAGATTTAACGTGGTTCAAAAATGTGCATACGTTCACAAGTGAATACGGCCAACTCTTTGTTATAGAACTTCTTACAGGGAATTAAACACTCAGACGATTGAAGGACCGATCACAAGTGCTGATCATAAACACTCAAAGAACAAAACTCCTTACACCTTCAAAATAGATCTCTCTACCTAAACACTCTTATGAGAATGATTTTTCTCCTTAGTTTAAACACATGTTTATATAGGCCACAAACTTAGCCAGAGAGAAACTTGTTACGAAGTGAGTGGCAACGTTGAGAAACTTGTTAACTGATAATCTTTGAAATTCCTGGTATATATTATATCTCTCTCTCCTTTTGATTTTTCTATTTTTTTCTTCTTATGAAGTTTCATTTTTTGAAAATTGTTAAACGATTTGTGAAAAATATAAATCAATCTTTGGCTTTGGGTTTGGATTCATGCATACATTATGTTTAATTCCATGAAATTGGGTCAGATTTGATTACCTCTATTGATTTTGGTATTAATTAACCAAAAATGATTATCATACCACCGGTGGATCTGCTTGGTAAAGAAGAAGAGAGTTCTTAGAGAGTAGGATGAAATTTAGGGAATGTTTAACTCCAGATTGATTTCTACCCGTTCATTCTTATCCATTGTTTTTATCCATACGATTAAATGTCTGATCTAACGATGTGTCCAGATTCCATTTTAGGTCGAAGGGTATTTTGGGATGTTCATAAATAAATATTGTATTAGAGCACACATGTGTAATTCACATGGTAACTTACCTGGATGTTCACGACAGTTATAACGGAAATGGGGGTTTTACCTATTATCAATTTATAAAGGGGGTAATGCAAATTAGCTATTTATTTTGAGGGGGAAACACAAAATCCCCCTTTAGAAAATCATTCAAAATATCCGACCATTGAAATTTTTCATGATGCAACAATAAATTTTCAAACACTCGAAAGAAAGCCTTGATGATCTCGAAAAAAAGTTTATCTCGAGGAAGGTAATAATTATACTTTTACACAATTTTTTTTTGAAAAATAAGGTTGTATTAAAAGAAAATCTATACAAAATTACAGCCAAAGAACAAGTTTTACACATACATCACGTATGCAAAACTGTGTTCCAGTTATACAAGATTGAAGTTACAGAAATATCTTCAAAAGTTGGAGTCTCTGACAGCCATAAAACAATGGTTTGTCTAATTACTAGACAAAGCTCCTCTACAACCTTAGCTCTCCCTCCAAAAACTCTTGAATTCCTCTCCTTCCAAAGATGCCATAGAATTGCATAATTACCTTCCACCATATTACCTTACACCTGCCTGTCATACTATTTTTTTTCCAAGATTCAAATTGCTTCCACACTGAACTTGGAGCAACCCAATTCACTTTAAAGGCCTCCATGAATTTAGACCATACTTTAAAAGCAAAATCACAATGAAGCAACGTGTGATCTGCCGTCTCTCTTTCTATATGACAAAAGAAACAATTCTAACTTTGAACATCCACTCCTCTATGATTCAGTTCAGTAAGTGTAGGTAAAGAATGATGAAAATAAGCCCACAACATAAAACTTACTTTAGCTGGCACATCCTTCTTCTATAAAAACTTATTGAAATCACCAACTGGTTCATCATCATGCAGTTGAACCTCATATGCCTTTTTGACTGAAAACCCATCCAAAATTTTTACTGCATCTTCACCTTCATTTAACCCATGGACTAGCCCTAATTCATTACATAACAAATCCCACCCCAGTTGTTCCCCTGCAGTTAAATTCCTTCTTGAACTACAATACAAGCTCCCATTATGCACCATATCATTCACAAAAGCTAATTTTGTATTACAAGCTTTATAAGCTGCAGGAAATCTGTTCTCTAAAATACCACCATAACACCAATTGTCCAGCCGAAATCTTATAGCCTTTCCATTATTCATTTTGAAGCTCAAATGATCCTGTAAGAAAACAGATAAATTTAAAATATTCTTCCACACACCTTTAGGCTTTACATCATCACTTGGCAGTAAAATCTCTAAGTTGTTATTGAACTTGTCATGCACCACTCTTCTCTACAATGCTCTTTTCTCTCTAGTATACCTCCAAACCCATTTAGCCTTTAATGCTTTACTTGTACTTCTAAGGTTCTTTATACCCAGTCCACCCAAATTCTTTGGCTTACAAATTTTTGTCCATTTGACCCAGCACATTTTCCTCTTCTCATTGCTTGAATTCCAAAGAAAATTCCTCATCAATCTTGTAAGCTTCAACTCCACACTGGCTGGCATATGAATTAAAGATAAAAAAAAAAGTATATTGGTAAACTAGCCAGACAACTCTTAATCAGTACCAACCTTCCAGCCTTAGACAAAAACTTCTTCTTCCAACTGGCTACTTTAACCTCCATTCTCTGCAGCACCTCATCCCAAACTGAAGCATTTCTAGCAGTAGCCCCTAATGGTAGCCCCAGATACTTAATGGGCAACTGCTCCACCTTACAACCCAATTCCAAATCCAAATTTTTAACCACCTCACTTGCTCCCACACTAATCATAGCACTCTTCTCTAGATTAAGTTTTAAACCTGTTAACAACTCAAAAGTATTAAGAATAATGGATAGTCTTCTTATATCCTCCACAGTTGCATCAACAAATATCAATGTATCATCTGCAAACTGCAAATGAGAGATCATGATCCCATTCTCCACCACCTGAAATCCATGAAGATGTCCCCTGTTAGTAGCATCCTTCAAAAGTTTAGACAATACTTCCACTACCAACAAAAACAGAAAAGGTGACAATGAGTCTCCTGTCTCAAACCTTTTGAAGTTTTGAATTTCTCTGAACTACTGCCAGTCACTAAAACAAAAATATTTCTTTGAACTACTGTCTCCTCAAAGACTTCCACTTCACATGATCAATAGCCTTCTCCATATCAATCTTACATAACACTCCAGGTCTTTTCTCCTTCAACCTACTATCAATGCATTCACTAGCTATTAAAACTCCATCAAATATCTGCTTATCTTTAAAAAATGCACCCTGATACTCAGAAACTAGCTTATGCATTACTCCTTTTAACCTATTAGACAATACTTTAGATAAAATTCTATAAGCACTACCCAATAAACTAAGTGGCCTATAATCTTTAGGAGCACTTGAATCCACCTTCTTAGGAATAAGAGACAAAAAAGAGCAATTAAGCCTCCAATCCGATGTCCCATATTTATGAAATTCATTCACCAACTTCATAAAATCTTCTTTAATGATAGACCAACAACACTTATAAAACTCCATTGAAAATCCATCTTGACCTGGAGATTTATTAGCTCCATAATTCTTAATCACATATAATACTTCTTCCTCAGTGAACTCCTTCTCTATCTCTATCTTCTTCTCTCATCTATACTTAGAAATTCCAAATTATCAAGAGTAAAAGCCACATCATTGTCTTGTGAATACATATTATTATAAAAATTCCTCATCTCCATCTTAATAATATCCTGATCAAAACAGTCAACACCATCCACATCCAACTTCACAATAGTATTTCTTTTCTTCCTAACATTTGCTATTCTGAAAAAGTAAGAAGTATTGGAATCACCCCACCTGAATTCATTTTGTTTAGCTCTAGCATGCCATTTCCTTGCTTCCATAACAATAATATTCTTCAAATTCAACTTGCATTGCAATCTATCACCAAACTGCACCTTACTCAAAGGATGAGTCTCCTCCATTTGATATAAATAATCAATTTTCTATGTCAAATCCTTTTTTTCCCTCTTAACACCTCCAAACTCCTCCCTACTCCAATTCTTCAAGAAGTATTTTAAATTCTGAAGCTTCTTAAAGAAAATGAAACTAGCGGAACCTTCAAATTTCATCATCCCCCACCACTGTTCCACCAACTTCTTAAACTGTTTATGAAAAATCCAACCATTCTCAAATTTGAAATAAGGTTTGCAAACAATACCTGGTTTAGAAATCAGCATAATTGGTTTGTGATCAGAAATCACTCTTGGCAGAGTCAATTGAATTGCTTTAGGAAATATAACATCAAAATCCACACTTAGCATAAATCTGTACAGCCTGCATAATAATGGATCGGTTTGCATGTCTGACCATGTAAAAGCACCTCCAAGCAATGGTAAATCCACCAGCTCCTGATTGTAGATGAAATTATTTAAAAAATTATTGTTTCCACTATCTCTATCTCCCATATTCCTCTCCTCACTGCTTCTTACTGCATTAACATCACCTCCATAACACAAAGACCAATCCCACCAATTCTTTACCTGCTCCAAATCCTTCCAAAACACCTCCCTTTCATTATACTCACAAGGAGAATACAAGTTACATACAACCAACTTATCACCTTTGGCCTTATGTGAAAAGATTGTAGAAATACTATTCATTCCTATTCTTTCCCCCTCCTTCACCAACTTACTTTTATCCCAAACTGTAAGTAACCCTCCACTAGCACCCACTGAGGGTAAATACATCCAATCATAATCCAAGTCATACCAAATTTGTCGAATCATCCAATGGTCCATCTTCATAATCTTAGTCTCTTAAATCATACAGATTGTACATTTTTAAGCCACCACCAAATTCTTCAAAGCCACCATCTTCTCAAACAAATTTAACCCATGAACATTCCAGCTGATTATCTTAATATCCATTAATTACTTATATATTTTGTTGCCCTGAAGCCACCACATTCAATGGATTAACCTCAACCAATTCCAACTCCTTCATCCAAACTTCATCTAACCTTCTTCCTGCATCATTCTTCTTCTCTGCATTCACCTTCTGAACCTTTCTTTATATTTCATTACCTGTATCAAAACCACATCTTTGAGCAATTTCTTGTCACCCTCGCATACTCCACCATAAGAACAACAATGTAGCATCATTATCTCCGCCGCCTTCATTACCCTTTCCAGGCTTTCTGTATGTGAAAGTTGTACATCTCCTAGCTTCATCACTACCTTATTTTCAATCTCTGATAACATTTCACACAAATACTTATCGTTTTCTAAAACTTTTTAAACTTTTTATTTTTTAAATAAAATTTTCCCTGATTTGTATTTCACTAGAAGCTGGATATCGTGCTAGTACGTTGACAGCTCTTTAGATGCTTCCTTTGAAATCAATGAGCTAGTTATTACTGAAAATGCGGGGGCACAACAACCACACCCAATTATTTCGTTCGGAAATTTGTATGGACTAAACTCCAATATAATTCCGAGAGCACCAAGTTAATGAGTCTCAATCAAGAAAGAGATCAAAGAGATTTATCTCTTTCTCAACACAATCAGTAAATCAAACAGATAGAAATCTGTGAACCTGATTTTTATGAGAATAACTAGGATGGTACCAAAGACCAATGTCTGAGTGCCAATCAAGTTCTATCCAACAAACAAGGTCGGATTTATCAACTGTGATTGAATAACGCACAACCTGTGATATTTCGATTATATAACGAAAATATAATGTAAAAAATAAATAACACAGACACCAGAAATTTTGGTAAAGAGGAAACCGCAAATGCAGAAAAACCCCGGGACCTAATCCAGACTTGAACACCACATTGTATTAAGCCGCTACAGACTCTTGCCTACTACAAGTTATCTTCGGACTGAAATGTAGTTGAGCCCTAACCAAGTCTCACACCGATTAAGGTACAGTCGCGTTCCTTACGCCTCTTGAATCTCGCAAAACTTTGCACATTTGATTACCCTAGCTGACGACCTTTAAAGCCTAGAAGTTGCTATGACCCAAAGTCGAAGACTTATAAACAAATCTGTCTCCCACAGATAAGTCTATTCTATTTTTTGTTTCCGCCTTAAGATAAAGATCAAGGTGAACAGGAAACTCAACTAATAATCCGGTCTTATACTCCCGAAGAGCAACCTAGAAATAATAGTCACCTCATAATAACCTAACTGATTAACATAAGAAGTTATTGCAGAATCACAAGAGTCTGAGACGAAAAAACTTTTGTGATTACTTTTTATATCTTACCTATCGGAGATAAATCTCGAGAAAATCTTAAAGAAGATTAAACTCAATATGATAGAAAAAGTAAGATCAGGATACGCAACTACAAAGAAATAGTTGGACCTGGCTTCACAAATCCCAAGCGAAGTCTTTAAGTCGTTAAACCTAGTAATGGTTTTCAAAAGAACTGTAAACCTAGGTTAAGATAGAATTGACTCTAGTTTGAAACTAGGACACACAAAAGTGTCGGGATTAGGTTTCCCGGATGCTAGAGCTTCTTCTTATATAGTCTTTCAAATCAGGGTTGCTTACAATCAAAGCTAAGATAGCTTAGTAACAAAGCAATTAATAATCACCATTAGATGAACTCCTGATTTAAGATTCAAGCTAAGTTTGCTTAGAAAATAAGCAATCAATCTCCACCGTTAGATGGTTTAGCTTTATACACACAAATGAAATATAGCTATATTTAGATATACGTGAACCGTACCTAAACATGTATAACAAGTTGGCTCAATAATAGAAGTTAGCCACATGAACACTTTTAGCTTAGATATATTCATCTAACACTTCTAGACCAAATTTGATAGTCAATCAATCATGATAGATAATCAAATGTATCTAAATGTGTTTTTCAAGAGAGTTGTTCAAATGTTCACTATCTCATAGAAATATCCATGAAGCATTTGAAACATATTCGGCTTGGTTTGTAAGTACTTATACAAGAACCAATTCATGAACATAATGTCACGGTTTGCAAAGAAAGTTCGCATACCTTAATACATTAAATATCCAGGGACTTTATTTTGGAAACGAACCTGAGTTCATGAGTATAGACAATAGTTAGCATACGAAGTATGTAAACAAGTTTTCATACTTACCGATTTTAGAATCTAACCACTGAGTTCGCAAACTGAGTTCGCGAGATATCGTCCCGGACCTTGCCTAGTCTTGCCGTTCGCAAACACTGTTCGCAAACCACAGTTCTGGACCTATTACAGATAAACTCGTTCGCAAACACAGTTCGCAAATAAGAGTTCCGAACCTAAACTAGTACTCCACAGTTCGCATACTGGGTATGCATACTGTGTTGTATCCAGACATTGGTAGTAGTTCTAAAACTCTCGTTCAATCCATTTAAAACATCCTTAGAAGACGACAATGGTAATCTTACACATACCACTAGCTTCAAGTAATTTTAAAATGATTATTTGACCAATACGAAACATCCCAAGTTAACATCGAATGATTGTCTCGCACAAATCATTTAAGATGTTCAAGGTAATTTTCACATGATCATCTTGACTTAGTTAATATTTAGTTTCTAAGAAATAAATTGTTTACAAATAAAGTTGTCAAGTAGATGATGAAGCTTTCTAAGCTTTAAACTTGTATTTCGAGAATTATATAAATGAGATAAACTCGACTCGAAATTTCAAATATGTATAACACAAAGTCTATATAGCTATATGACTTAGTATCATTAGTAGATAGAATTGAATAGACTTCTGAGGGACATATAAGTTCTAGTCTCTACATACCTTTTGTCGACGAAGTTCCTCCAAGGTATTCAGTAGATCTTCTTCTTCAATTGGTGAACGTCGTGAAGTCTAATGCTCAACTACACACTTCTATCCTAATCCAAGACATAACTAACGTAGACTAGAAATTAAGTATATAGTTTTGATCAACTAAACTTGACAAGCAAGCTTGAGATAGAAACACTTGCGAGTTCGACCGAGAAGTGCTCTAACAATCTCATCCTTTGTCAATTTTAGTGACAAAACAATCAATACATATGTATTAAAAAATAAATAAATTTTGTAGCTTCTGATTCATCATGCTTGATTTCCTTGGCTCTTCAACTTCCTTGAATTCTTCGTTACTTCAAGTTCTCCATCGATTCTGAATGTGTTCAACTCAGCATCATTGTTGTTGAAGATCCGTAGCAATAACAATAAGAAAACAAATGTTCTCAATCATTGTTATTCAGTGTCATAGTATTATTATATAAATAAGTCCAATTTCTTCACAACTTTGAAATAATACTACGGTGATACGTATCACTCCCCCTTAGTCAATACTTCCATCTTTTGTACAATAGGTAGAAACCTTTAGAATGGAATCCACTCCCCCTTACATAATGATCCGTAAACCATATTGAAAAGACGAGGGTACCCAAATACACCACAATCTTTTTGTTTCAACCTATAAGTCCTCTACCAAATGTGATCGTCTATGGAAAAAGTCGAGACAATACTACAATTCGGTTCACCTTTCGTGTGATCGTCTATAGATACGAGATAGACACGATACAACAACAAGATAACTTTTGTAATCATCTATGCAACGACAGATTGTCGTAAAACAATTCATGAAGGGGTCTATCTCCTACGAGACGTGTTATACACACCACACAATCTTCAAATTACAGCTAAATTCATTCATCTATGACTCAAATATATTTTTTGTCGTTGTAGGAAAATCTTATTTTACTGGGGACATCTTAACTAAGAAAGTTTGTTCAAGTCGTCGTATTCGGTATTTTAGACTTTTATTTTGCACATTTAGCAGTACTCAGTAAATCTTAAATTTGCTACAAATAAGAAATTTTGGTTGTTACTTTTTTTTCCCATTTTGTCCAAATTAGATACTTATTAAGTCTATCTAATTGTCTTAAACTTTTTATATAACATAGTTGAGCTTGATTAATATACTATTGGTTTCGTTAAACTTCTGCATGTGTAATGCTGACTTTTGTGGTCGCGAAACCATGATTTAAATAGTTACTATTCATTCATAGTATGTTATTTTCAGTAAACATTTTTTTTTTGTTACTTGATTTTTTTTGTTATTATGTGTCTTTGTCTTTAATATATGGTTTTTGATATTCTTATCTTCTGATGTGAAATTGGTGATCTCCGACGATCTTCTACTTTTATCATGTACGTAAATAACCATTTTTTCCCTTGAACAAAGGGTCCGTGATGAATCAAACAGAAAAAGAAAAGAAACTAGGGTCTTACTAAGGTAAATAAAAATGAAAGCCGGAAATCGCAGTTTCATTGTAAAAAAAAAGGGAAAAGTTTGAGTCTTGAATTTAAAATGTGATGGGTTAATGTTTTGGGGTAAAAACTGATTCTGCTGGAAATGGTAAATTTGGGTGTGCCGCCGAGAAACGAATCTAAACCTTAAACAATTGTACTGCACGGGAGTACTTTAGATTCGAGAGATCAATCTGTACAATTCTGGCCTAAACCAAGAAATGGCCGTTCCAGTCTTGCTTCGGTCACAAAATGAAGGAGAAGGGTTGATCTTAGGGAGGGAAGCTAAGAAGGTGTTGAGATCAGAATGGTTAACTCTAAAGGTGTGGCTATTTTATGACTTGTATCAGAATATGGAACTGGCTTGCGGAATGTAAGCTATCAGTTCTTTGGTGTTTACTTCTGGATACTGTGTTGATAACCAAAACTTGTTCTGGTTGAAATAGGTTGAAAACCTATTTATATCAGTCATAGTTGCACGCACCCTGATCTCATAGGAACTGGGAATAGTTGAGTGGTGGAGGAGTGGGATCGTGCAGGACGGTGAAAACCACGTTTCCACTATGAGGGGAAGACTGGGTGGTTTCGTCCCACTACTACTCTATACTGCCCGCCTTTCCTGACACTTTCTTGTAATGAGCGTGTTGCACGCCGCACGTTGTAAGCCACCAGACCAATACCCCAGTTAGCGTCCCCCAGTTTGTGACATGTTTGATGTCTCGAGTAAGTGGGTCAAGTCGTGAGACTTGCCGCTTAAAGCAGCACATAGTGCTTTTTAGGTCAAATAATAAAATTGTTTGTGGAATCAATATTTATAAAACATCGTTTATAATCGATGCATATAAACCATCGGAAGCAGCTCAAAATAATCGATGTTCAGGAAGCATCGTTGTTTTAGAGCTCGTCCAAATTAGTCGCGGAACTCAATGTCTTAAAAGGAGCATGACCGGCAATTTTCAGGGAGCTGGTAGGGGATATGCGCGTATGCCAGAGGTTGGTCGGTCGGTCCCTATAGGAGAGTGACGGCTGGTAGCCATTCTATCATCCTATCGGTCGGCCCAGGTTAGATCTGGACCGGTTAAATCGGCTAGCCAAGATGAGTGGCTGAGATGATTTGCGGCAGTTAATGGCTGCCATTGAATTATTAAAATTATATGCAAGCAGCGTGGCTTGCCACATTTGGGCGATCGTTTGGGAGCCATATGAGAAAGCCACGGCTTGGCCGATCACTCCTCATGGAAGAGAGGTGGCCGGTGATCACGACGTCACCTTGTTGGCCTCCTGAAATTAGATTTAGGCCGTCCAATTAGGCTAGCAAAGTCGGGCGGCCGAGATGATTTGCGGCAGTTGTATACTGTCGTTGATTCAATTTTAAGGTTTGAAGTCGTGCGGCCAACCTACCTTGGGCTAATCGATTTGAGGCACTTGCCGCTGATTTGAGCAAGTCGATCGGTCAGACATAAAGGTGGGTTGCCAGCGAGCATGCTGGCACCCTATTGGCCGCCTAAGATTATATCTAAGCCAGTCAATTTGGCTAGCGAAGATGGACAACTGTGATCGTTTTGCGACAGTAGCACGCTGCCTCTGACACGAATTAGGGTTTTCAAAAACACGCGATCACCCTATTTTGAGCGATCGGTTTGTTATGCTCTTGGGATGTCGTGGATAGTCCGACTGGCTAGGGATGAAGACGAGTCGCCGGTGAACATGCCTACACCTCATTGATCGGGCGAAAGAAGATCTAAACCATCCAACTAGGATGGCTAAGTTGGGTGGATGTGATGAGTTTGAGACTATCATGGTCAGTCTCAGCTCGTTGAATTTCTTTTCAACAGCGCGACCATCCTAACTTTGGCCAACGATCAGGGATGTTGCTAGCAGGCTAAGAGAATTCCGATTGGATGGGATAATAGTGGCCCCCCCGGTGAGCACCAGGGAGTTTGCTTGGTCTCGCTGGGAGGAGGCCAATCTCATTGAGTTGGCCGGCCAAATCGTGTGGCCGTGATTGTTTTAAGACTGACATGGGCAGCCTATGTTAAATTCCTTAAGGAATTAAATGTGCGCTAGCCAACTTCCACTTTTACTCAAAAGTTTGTGTTGCGCATTTAAAGCGATCCGATTGGTTGCTGAGAAAGAGGAGCCAGCAGGCAATAATATGGGGCATGGCCGATCGGCCACGGGCAGCACCTGCTAGAGCAAACTTGCCGGCCAAGTGATGTGGCCGCGCCTCTTTTTGCTGCTACCTTTATTTTCCGCAGTTTCTCTTTGTTTCTTGGTAGGATTTTTCTCCTACTAGTCCATGGTGGATCACTTTCCTAGCTTACCTAAATTTAGCTTCGACCAATGGGGTTCGAGATATTGCGCAAGCCGCAAAAGACCTAATTTTTGTAAATTAATAAAATTAGTTTAGAAAGATTGAACTTTGTGGGCTGACACAAAATCAATCAAATTTCTGGTGAATTTTGCGCGTTCAATGAAAATCACTAATTATGTTTCAGAGGGCAGCATAACTTTGCGTGCCTCTAATTGAGTATTTCTATGCGTATCTCAATCCTGAAATTTCGGGAAATTCATGCTACTCAGTTGCGAGCGAACACTAATTGTCATATCATGTCTACATCAAGAGTTCGGCTGGGGAACATAGCATAGAATAAATACTCGGCAGGCTCCGTCATTAGTGAGTAAGGCGGCTAGGAGCTCAAATACTCATTAGGCTCTATACTAGTGAACAATTCATCTAGGAGCTTGAGTTTCAATATACTATGAAGAGAGACATAGGCACTCATCAGATTTGATATATTCTTAAAATTCCTTGCGGAATATAGACATATCAAGGTCTACTACTTCTGATGCCGGGTCAGGTAGATAGACTTTTACAGTTTTCGCCCTATACTAAAAACCACCATCAACAGTTAAGTTTTTTCAACTTCTTATATGAAATAATGTTCTCTTTCCTCTGAGTGATTGAGACTCCCCTAACCTAGAAACTCTTTCTGCTTAGATCTTCTCCTTTGAAGTGGGTCTAAATAGTTCTAAACCATTCTAAAGCCCCCCTTTATCTAATTTTCATGCTCATCTAATCTTCTAATATCCCTTTTTAAGTTCTCTACTTCTTTTTTGTTTGATTTTAGATCCAGTGTATGTTCATGTGTAATTTTCTAGGGTTTTCTTTGATCTCAAATCAGTGGGTGTTTGCTTGTCTCGTATTGTTGATGCTAATCAAGATAAGGGTTTTAGTTTTGTTTACAAAAACAAAATATATAACAAAAAAAAAGTAAATCTAATACAACAACAAAAAGTAGATCTAATACAACAACAAAAACATCAAGATCAAGACGAAGATCATTAACAACTTCATCAATTGTAACAACAATATGTTTACCAAAACTCCAATGCCGATTCAGACAGATTACGATTGATTTCAACCGAGTCAGATGACCCATAAGACTTTTGCACTGTTCCCAATTTATATTTAGTTTTAGTTTGTGCTACCTTAGTTTAAAAGTCAAGAATAAGCAAGGTTGGATCTAATCCCACTGCTGCCATGTGCAGTAATGCAAATGATTTTTGTTTTCCACACAAAACTTGTTTGCCAATACGTGGAAGTTAGAAAAAAGATGCGGTTGGATCTTTTCAAGATTCCATCACGGCTCTGTGTAGTGATACAAATAAGTTTTTCTTGGTATGGCTACGACAATTGTAATGGCAAGAGTATCAATCAAGAATTGATGTTGTATGATTATATCGAACTCTGTAAAAATCAAATAAATAAGTCTAAATTCTAAATTAATATAACAGAATAATTTATTTTTTTACAAGTTTGTCTTCCAGAAACTAGTTGGAAGCCTAAGGACAAGCTGGGCACCAACACCTTTTTGTATAACTATCCCTAATTTGTGAAAATGTAATTACATTTCTTAGCATTGACATCAACTCTAGATAAGTGATTATTTAACCTTTTCAAGAAATCCACAAAGTCGTCGCTGAGTGCGCCAAGCATTGAGAAAGCCAACGTACCAAAACTATAACCAGGAGCCAAACATTTATCAAAATATTTCTTGTGTTTACAGTTGATAGTGTTGCTTAGTGTTAATCCTGGTCGAAAAGTGTGAACACCTCCACCAGTGAAAGGTGATACCACGGTGACATCCAAACACACATACCGCCCATTATCCCAATTGTAGACTAGAATGTCAGCAGGTCGAAGTGCACCCCTATCATTAGACAAAAAACCCAATGCAACTTCCTTTCTCGCTGGAATGCCTACACAGAAGCACATTCTGCAATAGTGTCTCGGACAAGATCATGACGGAATTTGAGTCCTACCTCGTGCGCACAATGCAAGGCATGATCTCCAAAACATTCCAAGTCTCTTCTACAAAATACACATTAAATGCTTTCTGTAAATAAAGGAATACCTAACCTATACCGTAAAACAACACTAAATTGTTGAGGCCCAACTTTCTGGTTAAGCCCTTCAATTGGTATTGCCTTAAGAAAGTATTGAGCTTGGTTGGTCTTGTTGCTTTGCCATAGAGCAAGATCAAGCGTAGACATATCAAATTTAGTGGGCATCTCCTTCGCGAAAACATCAAATCACTTCCAAAGTCTTCATGGGATGGAGGGGCAATTAAATCAATATTGAAGTCGGAACCACACACACTAGAGAATAACTCTAAAATATGTTGCATGCCAAGGCCGTGTTGCGCAAAATAATTGACTAGAGAGACTAAGTCTAAATAGAAGACACAAGATATCAATAATTCACAACATCCGACATAAAATGCATGCCTAGACCACCCCACCTAAAAGGCAGAGAAGCTAAACGAAGTTGCAGTAACCCCATACCTAGTCCATCATTTGTAACTAAACGATGCATGTGCTGTGATAGGTGAGAATCAAACAAAGCTCGAGCTTCTGTGAGGTATGCATGCATAATGGTTCTCATGGAAAAATAAAGACGGGAAACACCGGCACATCTCTTAACAAGAGTAACTCGGGGTCATCGATTTTCATCACTGCATCCATCAGGTTATTTGTTTTGAGTACCCTGTTCTTTGATTAAGCTGCTGCAGAACTCATGGTCAAGACTGACTGGACCTCCCAAAAGTTTAACTCCACGATCCAGTCTGCTGATTTGAGGAGGAAACGTTTCGATACTGCGCATGTGCATTGTAGGCCAGAAGATTTCCGTCTTTGAGAAGTTTAGGTGCAGACCAAGCTTACTGCCTTCAAAATGGATGATGTTGAATTCCTTGGATACCATCATGGTGTCACCAATAATGGTGTCGTCATCCAAGTACCATACCTGCAAATAAAATTGGCATTGTTCTGCAATTGTCTTAACCAAAGGGTGCAGTGTGAGTGCGAATAGGATAGGACCTAACGGGTGTCCCTGTTGCACACCTTGAGCCAAAAACAAAATTAAATCATTGTAGTAAATCCTAGGGTATTGGAGTAGCATAATTCCACTCATTTGGAAATTGAAGGACCATGATTCCTCACTTCTTAAAGCATGGCAGACCTATTGACTATTGATTCCTTACTTCTTGTATGAGCCTGTTGACAGAATATAAAATAGCTTCTCCTCTGCAAGGTACACCCACCCCAGACTGAAAATCTTGAAGGTACATGCACAAATATATTTCACCACAGATTGAGAAGCAACTTTAGAAACTAGACGCCTCCAAACTGTACCAACTGCTATGGGACATATACCACCGTCCGGTTTGAGTAAGGGTGTAAGGGGTGCTGAAAAGACGAGGGTACCCAAATACATCACAATCTTTTATTTATCCACCTATAAGTCCTCTACCGAAAGTGATTGTCTATGGACAGAGTCGAGACAATACAACAAATCTGTTCACACTTCATGTGATCATCTATGGATACGATATCGAGACAATACGACAACAAGATAACTTGTGTGATTGACTACGGATACAAAATCGAAACAATACAACAACGAAGTATGATACTTGATAAAAGGTTCGGAATTAACCAAACTCTATAGGATCACTATCAAGTATATGCAGAGTTAACGTTTGTGTAATTTATATTAAATTATATAAATAAATATAATTGCGGAAAACAAAAGTAAATCACACAGCAAGATTTTGGTAACGAGGAAACTGTAAATGCAGAAAAACCTCGGGACCTAGTCCAAAATTGAATACTCTCAGAATTAAGCCGCTATACAAGATCTACACCAACTTCGTATAGTTGAGACCAAGCAACTACCCCTAGTTCACTTAGTTTCCTCAGTATCCCTGCGCTTCCGACTTCAATGAGTGCACGCACTGGAACAATTCCTTTGGATCGTATTCCAAACAGTAAAAGAACAACAAATCTGTTTGGTAACAACTTTTTCGATTCTTTCAAGATAAAGATATCTCAAGTCATACGCAAATGATCTTCCGTTTATTCTAATAAACTCCTTTGTCTGGTTAGATCAATCTATCCAATAACTACAAAAGTAGTCAAGTTTAGATTCGCACTCAATCCAAATAAATCTCAAAGAGATATATTGAGAATGCCGATCTCACGCAACTAATCAATCGAATAAATCCGATTCTAGTTGGAACCCAGCCGATCAAGTTTTGTGCACACCAAAGATATGAGAACTAAATAAGAAATCTTCTTCGTCCTCAAATCTTCTTTAATCTTCAATAAACACCTGCACAACACAACTTGAATCTCTTGTGATCAATGATAGACGCATTATTGTGTCTAATATGTCTCAATTGTATATATTTCTACTGTTCGATTTTGTATTTATTTTGTTATTTTATGTCTTTGTAGGTATTTTTAGAGAAATAAGCTCTTGCGGCGAAATTGGCTCGAAAAGTGGTGTTTTACACCCCAGGATAGAGTACTAAAGGAACCCCAGAAATGCACCGGAAGCACCCCAAAAATGTGTCGGAGGAACCCCGGAAAAATTACTATCTACGCCCAAAAATTAGTATTTGCATCCCATAAGACAAGTGCTAAAGGGACACCCGTGCAGGATTAGGGGAGGACATGTTCTTCTCAAATTCAAAAAAAAAATTTTGGCGGGAAAATATTCCCTTTCACTGGCAGAATTTCAATCGGATGTTTGGACGTGATTTAGTGAGATTCAATCTCTGAAATTTAATGGGTAGACGTGATATGACTATAGAAAGCTAGTATAGGTGATTTTATCAATAAAATTTGGTTGGATAACTTGTTTTAATCCAAACAGGGAGTTGGAGGAAAAACATTAGCTTGCACGAGTTGTGAGAAATTTAAACGTGTACTGCACGTGTTTGGAAGACTCAATAGATATCCTGGAGCGTGAAGAAGGTATA
Source organism: Papaver atlanticum (assembly GCA_023531105.1). Lineage (NCBI taxonomy): Eukaryota > Viridiplantae > Streptophyta > Magnoliopsida > Ranunculales > Papaveraceae > Papaver > Papaver atlanticum. The sequence continues at coordinate 1,605,913 of JAJJMB010014738.1, read as the reverse complement.
GAATGAAAGAAATACAGCTGCATGCGCGTGGAAGATCAAAAAATGGAAATTATTGCTGTGAGAAAAAAATAATAAAGAGAAGATTTTTTGAAGTTATGAAGGAGATTCGATGCATCTTTCGGGTATAAATAGATTACCCAGGTCATATAGAAGGGGTGTCGAGAGTTGGGGTCGAGAGGAGAGCTCAGGAGGCGTGAATCAAGAGTTTTCAGAACTATGTTGTTGTTGCTGCTGCTGCTTGTGAAGAACAGGGAAACAACGACGGTTTCTTCAACTGGTTGTAACAGTTTCTTCAACTGGTTTGCAACATTTATCTTCGTTGTAACAGTTTCTTCAACTGGTTTGCAACATTTATCTTCATTGTAACAGTTTCTTCATCCTCTTCTGCAACATTTATCTTCAGATTTGTAACGATTATCTTCATCATAACAGTTGAGAGTTGAAACAGTCGGTCTGTAACGCACCTGTGCTGTTGCAAATTTCCTGTTTCATAATTTTCTCTTCTTGTAAACACTTTTTGAGTCATGAATACATATTTTGAGTGTGTTTTCGACATGATGAGTTAAACCCCAACACTGGGACGACGGAGGAGGCCGAACTTCATACATGAGTAAATTTGTTTTATTCTTTTTTTATGACTTTTGAACTAAAATTAATTGAAATACGATTTGATTAAATTGGTTGTCATTTGATTAGATGGGTCATGCTTAGCTTAGGTGATTTGATGTCCCATGCTTAACATTTACAATCAATGTTTTGAGAATCTACCTTGGCAAAAATAGAGTCCATGTTTATATTTCTTGAGCTAAAATTGTTGAGAATAAATAAGTGAACCTTATATTATAAAGATTGGCTAAATCCTTAGTCGCAGTACCTCTCGCCCATTGTTAAATATCTTTGTATATATTTATTTAGTATTTTTAAAAACTTTAATCTCTACAAATCCGAGTGAACGACAACCTCATTTCTTACCACTATCTAAAATTACATCAATCAATCACACACAGAACGGAGTCTGTTAACAATGGATTATCACAAGATGTCTTTAGATCTACAATCAGTTCTAAAGATCCCGTCGATACTTCAATCTAGTTTGAGTGAATCTTTTATCAGAAGAGATGATTCTCAAGAATAAACAAACTAGGTGCAATCAAAGTTTCAACAATCGTTAGTCAATCAAATCAATCGAAACTAATAACACTGCAATTATCTAGTTTCCCACCAACGGTACTCGTAAAACTTCTTGATCCCACATAAGTCTTTAAACGAGCGGTTGTAAGAGATTTCACCTAATTAGGATACTTTCCTTTCCGATTAGACGGCTCCACCAGAAACAACAAAAAGATGAAGTTTGCCTGGCTCTTAGGATAGTTTACTGATAGACGCATTTATGTGTCTATTTTCATCTCTATTGTATATAATGTTAGTACCCATTTTTGTACTTATTTTGGTATTTTATCTCTTTGTAGGTGTTTTTGGAGAAATAAGTTTTTGTGGCGAAATTGGCTCGAAAAGTTGATGAATGCAACCCAAGGGACGAGTGTTATGCGGACTCCAGCAACGGATAAGGGGCGACCATCGGATAAGGGGTAACCTTTCCCCTTCACATTCAAATTCTGAAAATTGGCGGGAAACCAAAAACGTACGCCATGTTTTTGTGGATGTTTTGGTGGTAGTGATTTGGAGGAGTTTGAGGTCGATTAAACTTCTGATTTTCATAGGGTAGACTCCTTATGGGTCTATGAATCTAACATGGGTGTTTAAATCGATTAAACTGGGCTCAATCGACGGGTTTTGATCTCAACAGCAAAATATGGAAAGTCACGTGTGTGACTTGTTTTAGGAAATTTTAGAGAGATTAAAGGCAAGATTTTCTTCCCAAAGCTTAATATATATCTAAGGAAGAGTTTAGAATCAAAAGGAAAGCCCAGATACGCGTGGAAATTCTAAAACATGAAATTGCCGCAACTTTGCCGTGAAGAGAAAGAAAGAGATTTCGGAAGATTTTGGAGAGATTTAATCGCTCTTTTTGATATAAATAGATTGGTTGGGTCATATATAAGGGGTGTCTAGAGTTTTGGGGGCTTAGAAGGGCTGAGGAGTGAGAAATCAAGACGAACCGAAAGTTACCTGCTGCTGTTTTCTGCTGGTGCGGAGCTGAAGAACACGAAGAACATAAGACGCACCCTGAACAGTCGCGAAGAACACGAAGAACATCGACCCACACAAAACCGTCGCAGAAGCAGTCTTATATTCTTGTTTATTAACAGCACTTCAGTTGTATCGGTGATTCTGTAACGCCATAAAAGCGTTGCAGATTCGCTGTATTATTATTTCTCTTCAATAAAAACACCTTTTGAGCCATGTTTCTATCTTTTGAGCATGTTTTTACCATGAGGAGCTAAACCCAAACACTGGGATGACGGAGGAAGACGAATATCATACTTGGGGTAATTTTATTAATTCTTTTTAAGACTTTTGCATTAATTTTAATTGAAAATATGATTTGAATTAATTGGTTGTCATTTAATTTGATGATGTATGCTTAGCTTAGGTGTTTTGATACATCATGCTTAGGATTTACAATCAATGTTTTGAGAATCTACCTTGGCAAAAATAGAGTCCTTGTCTTTCTTGAGCTAAAATTGTCAAAGAATTAATAATTGAACCTTATGTTTTGAATTCGGTGGAATCCCGAATCCCAGTACCTCTCACCATTGTTTAATATTTTTGTATATATTTTTATTAAATTTAAAAACTCGAATCTTCACAAGTCCGAGTGAACGACAACCTTACTTACCACTTTAAAATTACATCATTTACCAGAAATGCAAACTTAGGTATTTATAGACCAAGGATGTTTGGACACCAAGGAATTTCCAAAATCGAAAATATTCTCAAGATATGCAATGGATAGCAAAATTCGGTTTTCCTAATTCCAATTAATGCTTGTCCAAAATTTCCGAAATCTCTCAATAGAAAATCTCCAATTAGTAAATGCACATTACTAATTTTTATTCTCTAGAGATATGCATTTAATTGCTGGTAATTAAAGCATATAAAACCAAAAACCTTAATTAAAAGATTCTCAATTTATTTCGGCACAGGATCTCCTTGAGTACTAAGGAATATCTTTGAACAATAAATGAAAAGAGTTACTATACGTGTTCAAAGTATGTTGACATCTTTTCACTGTAAATCCTTATTCATATTTTCATGGATTTACATTCTTGGAATCGGTTATACCACACTTCCAAACAAGTTTAGAATTGGTTTACCTATATTCCAAGACTACTATGTGACTGATCAAATATCAAATCACATACATGGGTTCAATCGGTTTTACCAATCACTAGGATCTGACCTCAATATGGAAATACTTGTGATCGGTCACACAAGTTACCAGGACCGGTTACATCAGTTACCAGGACCGGTTACATCAGTTACCAGGATCGGTTACATAAATTACTAGGACCGGTTACCATATTCTTATGGTATTGCTTGTGATAGGTCACACCAGTTACCAGGATCGGTTACACCAATTACCAAGACCGGTTACACCAATTACAAGGATCGATTACACAACACTCTATGATCGGTCACACCAATTACAAATATCGATCATACCATCTCATGGTGATTACTTAGGATCGGTTACACCAATTAATAAAAGCTAGTCATACCAAATCATAAGTCAGGCATTGTGATTAGTTATACCAAGATATATAACAAGTTACGATCGGTTCTACCATCTCACACATATTGGTAATCCAAAGATTTGCAATGAATAGTCGTACCAATAAGCCTAGCGATTTCCCTTTCGATTCATAAAACAAGTTCATGAATGTACTTCCTTTAAACAAATGTAAAACATTGTTTCCTAGGATGAAATCTTCACCATAACCCATTCACATAATCATAACAGTATATACAAGATTATGTCGATGTCATATCTACGAAGTTCAAAAGATAAGCGTTATACTTCGTAGTTTAATTCCCTAATACTATGATCATACAAATATGACCATGTCACATTACTAGAGTATCATACAATATGTACAATATATACAGCTTCGCAGTTATGTTTTCAGTATAGCATGACTTGAAAGATACGTTAGGAATGAAACAGTTCAAGTCAATATTACTAACCTCAAGAGGAAGGATGATGTTGTCGTTGTAGTTCGCTTCTTCTTCACATTCTTCAGGTCTTCGGAGTAATACTTGTATGTCTCAACATTCCTAGATTTTCTAGTCTAACCTAAACGAAGTTTACTCTAGTATATAATCAAGCGACTTTAGATGAGTTTTGAGTCACTAAAATATGACAACCAAACTTGACATACCAACGCTTGGTGAGTTCAACCAAGCTATGCTCTAACAGGTGCACTAACCACAAACTCTCATAGCTGGATGTGGCAACTTTCTTCTAACCAAAGGTTAACAACCCCATTTATAGCAGTAAGTAATTCTTCAGCCACAACAGAAGCATGACCATTAAGTGCATCAAGGAGATGTTGAACTCTCAACCTATCTCTCCCGCAAGACGTGCCCTTGGGGAAACTCTTGATTTTACTCAATATGATCTCATTGAACGAGATAGTATTGCATACAATAATGGGGATGGTGGGTATAGATGAAGGAGGAACATATGAAAGTTTATCAATCAAACTGTTCTGCGAATCCTCCTCATTTGCTGCAACTCCATTAGAAGTGATAACTTTAATTGCTACAGTAAAAAGCCCATTTCGTATTTTTTTTTCTGCAAACTCTCTGATTAAGTGCTTCTTGATTATTACCCCTTCTACGATGTTTGTCCTTAGGCTGTAAGTGTTCAAATTTTGAACTAATTTGATGCATCCACCAGGTTCAAACCATTACACAATAGAATGAATGATAGACCATGTTCAAACCATTGCACATTCTGCAATTTCTTATGGTTCCTAGATTTTTCCTCAAAACTGTTTTTAGGAATGTATAAATGTAGAACACAAACATGCAAGAGCAGCAATTGTACCCAGGCAGACATGTCACAAGGCTTGGCCAATACCTTTTCAAGTGTGAACTTAAGAACCCAAAGTGATGGTCAATCTCAATCAATTGAAGAAATAAACCAAGAAAGTGAAGAACCAGTGGCTGAACATGACCAGGTATACCTCTAACTTAGCTCCAATCAGCTTTTTGTTGCTCAAAATTATCTAAAGTAGTAAGAAGATATTATTTTTTAGATATTCAAAGAGGCTTACGGTTGGAGTTTTACACGATACCAACCGTAAGTGAGAGTTACGCTTCGTAATTGATGAACTACCAACCGTAATTGGTTAAATTTAAGAAAAACCCAATCGTAAAACCAGTTACAGTTTGTAAATAGAGGAGCGAGACCAACCTTAACTAGTTTACGATTGGTATATCAACTAAAGTTTTGAACCTTAAAAATCTATTTGAGAATAAAGTTGTAACTCTCAGGAAGTTTTACGGTTGGTAACGGTGGTGAAACTACACTACGGTTGATAGGTATTAGCCGTAGAATTGAGACATGCAGGAATATTTACGGGTCGCAATGGTGGTGTCGACACCAACCGTAAATTAAGTTACAGTTGAAAATAAAAATCGTAACTGCACATTCATTTTATGATTTACTCATCTATGGTTCCTAGTTCATCTCTTAACAAACTGTAAAAGCATCAAAATCTTCAATTAAGGTTCGTAATTGAATTATAACCAACCGTAACTAACATGCAACCCTAATTTTGAACTCCAATTTTCATCTCAAACAATAATTTGCAATTGAAATTTAAATCTTCTAACATAAATCAAACACAAATTTAAATCTTCTAGCATAAATCGAAGACAAAGATTTTTTGTTGTTGATGGAATTAGGTTACGACTGAGGCTGATGGAGAGGAGAGGAGGAAAGAGGATGAAGAAACTGATTCAGTTTTTTTTTTTAGGTTAAAAAGAGTGAAGGACAATTCAGTATTTTTAGATGAAAATGGAAGGGTAATTTAGTCCACTTAAAACTAAGAGGGTAATCTAGACATTTTGCTACTGTTTGAGACACCCCTAAACACCTAGATAGACATTACTATCATGGATCAAGTCCCTCTAATGGATCTCGTAGCCCCTATAACAGCTTTCCAATAAAATGGTTCCGTAAGACATACCCTTCTTCCGGAGTCCACCACCTTATCCCTTGGTGAAAACTTAAGTGATGAACAACTAGCCTAGGTAACATGAAAACATGTGATGCGAGTATAATATTCATTTAGCCCAACAAACTAGCTCTTTATTTTTAAAGTCAAGTTAGGCACTTAGGCCATTGCCAACCTAGAGAAAGAGAGAGGGTTTTGGATGGGGAACGGCTTCAACGTCATCATATCTGCTAACACTCGAGTAGAAATCATATTGTATATGACTCATCACTGCCATTACGTATGAGATTCTAAGGCAGGCACGTGTTATGGGGAGCGCTTACAGACACTAATTTCTGATTAAGTTGTTATTAAGCCTCCTACTTATGCACCTAAGAAGCTCAGGGAAAAAGAAAATAGAATTGGAATATGAAAAAAAGAAGTCAAAAGCCATTTGCCTTGGCCCTTGAGCTTTTTCTTTTCTTGGTCTATAAAACCAAGGTGACAATTTCTTTCGGAAGAAAAAAAAAATAAAAATTACAAAAAAAAATATATTTGTAATATCCCTGAATATTTTGAAGTGTGTGAACAAGTGGGAAGAAAATTCCTTACCAATCCGAAAATTTAAAGAATGTCTTTTACAAGCCATTTAATAACTTTAGTAATTCTTATCAGAAAATATTTATTATTAATGGCAAGAAGAAGATTAAAGTTAAACTAAACAAAAATAATTAAGACTAAGTTAGAAAAGTAAGAACTGAATTAAGATATAACAATCAGAAGAATACGATTCTTTCATTCACTGTTAAAACATTTCCATACTCTTTACTTTCTTTACTAAACTAATCTTCTTCAACACATCTTGATAACTAAATTTCCTATTAATAAAAAACACATCTTCTTCATTGTCTCTTTCAAACCCCTCTTTGTCCCTCTTCTTATTATTACCCCCACTCACTCAACAAAGCTTCTTCTTCTTCTTCTTCTTCTTGTTCATCACTAACAACCCAAAAAGCAGCAAAGATAACCCATTTCAGACAAAGGGTTTTCTCTGATGATGAATAGCTTGATTATCAGAAAATTTTGAGGATTTGTGTCATGGGGAAACATGGGGTTGCTTTAATTTTCATCTTTATCGTTTTATTTGCTGGTTTCTCTTCAGTTGCAGCTGAAGCTCCTGTTAGTAAGTAACTTTTTTCTCTTTTCTCTGTGTGTGTGTGTGTGTGTTTTCTTATCTGATTTTGACTCAAAGTTTCATCTTTTGTTTGTTTGTTTGTAGTAATTGTGAGCAGATTTGTGTCAACTGCACTATCTCCACTTATAAAATGGTTATGGTCACTAAAATCTAGTAACACCAAAACAGGTAAAAGGGTCTAAAGCATGCCACATTGTTTTTGTTTTCTTCTTTTGATTACATTCTAGTTGTTATTGCTGACAATTGTTAATGGGTTTTGTATTACAGCAATTTCTGGTCGTTCAATGATGAAATTTGAGAGTGGGTATAATGTAGAGACAGTTTTTGATGGGAGTAAACTTGGAATTGAGCCATACTCAGTTGAAGTGTTGCCTACTGGAGAAGTTTTGGTTTTGGATTCTGCTAGTAGTAATCTTTATAAGATTTCACAACCATTATCTCGTTGTAAGTGTTGTTTTAATGTTATCTACTCCTGGCATTGCTTGATTTTGTTGAGACAGGGTTGTTTCTTGAATTTGATATCTTGGTAGTGCAAATCAAACACTCGGATCCCAATTTCATTGGATTTTTAAGTTGGTTTAGTAAATATCCAAGTACATCTATGGTACTCTTTTACTTTTCTTTTTGTGGTTAAGATTCTCTAATTGCTTTCTTCTTCTGTTTGTGAACCTCTTTTCTTTTATTTTGTACTTAGATTTTATATGAAGCTTCTTACTTTTGTTTTAAGTTAAAGTTAAAGCTGTACTATTGCTGAAAAGCTTTTTCGTACAGCTGCTTCCACAGGCCTAACCAACTTCTGATTTTTGTAACGGCATATATATCGAGTCTTTAGTGATTCACCACTTTATCTCAAACTTCTTACTGCTTGGTATCTCATATATACAGTTTGTAATGTGCGATATGAAAGATATGCTTGTATGTAGGTCCTCTCGAGATCTTAATCATTTTGTGGCATACATATGTTTGGTTATTTTCACTTCATTGTTGCTTCTGGTTTAAAAGAATGCGTAAATGCAGATAGCAGGCCGAAGCTTATAGCCGGTTCAGCTGATGGATATTCAGGGCATGTAGATGGGAAGCCGAGAGAGGCAAGGATGAGCAATCCGAAAGGGCTTACTGTTGATGATAGAGGGAACATTTACATAGCTGACACTACAAACATGGTAATAAGGAAGATTAGTGATGCAGGTATATATAAGTTCTATATTCATCTGGAATCCGTATTTATTTAATCCAAAATAAAGAATCTTAATAGCTCATCCGTCTGTTACAAACTTGGAAGGTATGAGGGGTGTATTTGTTTCTTCCATCCTTCGTTTTGTTCTCTACTGCAGAGATGTGGATAAAGAACTTAGATACAGGACAAAAACAAGAAAATACAGCGGGACTCGCAGATGTGAATTAGTCTGATTTACTTCATTTCTGTTTTGGTGTGTGTAGGGGTTACAACAATTGCCGGAGGAAATTGGGGCAGAGGTGGGGGACATGTCGATGGGCCAAGTGAAGATGCAAAATTTTCAACCGATTTTGATGTGTTTTATGTAGGAAGCAGTTGTTCCCTCCTGGTCATAGACAGAGGTAACCAAGCGATTCGAGAGATACAGCTCCAAGACGATGATTGTGCCAATGAATATGAAACTGATTTTCCCTTAGGTAACTCGAAACTGTCAAACTTCCAACTATCTGATATTTTATATGTTCTTTGTTAACGTTGGAGATGCGTTATTGGTTTTGTGGATGACATGGAGTTCCCATTGTAGGTATCGTGGTGCTTGCTGCAGCAGTATTCTTTGGTTACATGCTAGCATTGCTTCAACGCCGAGTAGGTTCACTGTTCTATTCCCAAAGAGTAAGTAGTCACTCTTCTTTTCCTATTCTGTTTTTTTCCCTGTTCACGTTGTACTTTGTTTTTGCCATTTGAGTATCTTACATCCAAATGTATGTTATAGAGAAAAGTCGGAAACATGCTCATACTACTTTTATTTTCTTTTCTAGGACCCGGCAAGTTATAGGAAAACGAACTTCCCCCCGAGCCACTATGAGAAATCACTGAGACCATCAGTAAGGCCACCATTGATTCCAAATGAATACGAAGATAACCAAGAAGAAGGCTTCTTTGGTTCAGCGTGGAGGCTTGTCTCTGTCACAGGAGCAGTGATCACAGAAATTCTTGGAGGGGTGTTTAGTTTTAGAAAGAAGGCTGTTAACTTTCAACAAGAACAATACTACTTCCAGCAAAAGCAAAACCTTCAGAACCAGTGGCCTTTGCAGGAAAGCTTTGTGATACCTGATGAAGACGAACCCCCACCTTCATTAGAAGCGAGGACTCCAAGAAAATCTTATCCTTTTATGGCTAAGGATACAGAGAGAAGTTATCCATACCTTCAAAGCCGAGGTCATCAGCACAGTGGATGGAACAGTGAATTTCATCCACAGCAGCATGAACAATATCTGCTTGAGCTGCAGCATAAGCAGCAACAACAAAAACACCATAGGCATCAGCAACAACATTATCCATCAGGCCCACAGACATTTTATGAGCAGAGCAGTGAGACTACCAAGGAGATTGTCTTTGGGGCAGTTCAGGAACAAAATGGAAGGCATGAGGCAGTTGTGATAAAAGCTGTCGACTATGGAAATCCTATGTATAATCATCATAATATCTACTCACGGATTAATTATATGACTTATAATAATGGTTACTGATAACTAGTGTTTAGTATATTTACAGCTTTGGTGTTGGTCATTTCCAATATTTCGATCCTTAAAATCTTAGATGTCATATATGTATTTTAATTAGCCGTTCTTCTTCGATTTCGTCCCAAGGGAGAAAATTTGTATTTAACTGTGCTAGATTGGTTTGCCTAGTCCATCTCACATAAACGGTCCGCAGAATAGGCATTTTTAAACAAACATAAAACATAAAAGAGATTGTTCACTTTTTTGGTGGAGGGGGCAAAGCACTGGCAGCTAGTTAAGTTGCGCAGAAATATATATATGCGGCCTTGTAAACTCACTTTCGAGGTCATACCCGCAGGTTTCCCAGTAAATTCCACTTTGATCGAAGTTTTTTCGTTGGTTTGGAAGATAATCTGGTCTGTTCCTGAAAATAAGTAAAAATGCTTACGGCGCCGTCTTAGCAACCTGCAGGTAGCCGGTTCAGCAAAGGGATGGAAGAGGCCAAGAGATGCAAGGATGAACCATCCACAAGAGCTTACAGCGAGATGACTGTTTTTCTCCTCGTAAACGCAAACCCTAACCCTCCCCGTTCGACGAAACCTAAATTCTTCAAACGCAAACCCAAACCCTGACTCTAATAAATATTGCCAGTATGTTAGAATCAATCTATCCTCCAGGAGTCAACCGAGCGCAAAATCAAGATCAATGTTTTCCAGATTCAGTTGAAGAAGAAGGAGAAGCAAATCAGCCTCGAAGTGTTAAAAGTAGGGATAACTCACATGGATCAACTGAAGATGAAGAGATTCCTGCAAAAGACTTCGATAGTTTGTTTTCAGATTGGAAAAACAGGAATAAAACACCCACCCGATATAAAATCAAGTGCATCGTGAATGGCAATGCAATAGTAGAACTTTAGTTTGAGAATAGGACAACATATCGTTGTCTCGTCGATGTTGATGATAGAAGCTGCGGGCGGGCTGTGGTTTGCATCCCCCATGAGATCGCGGAGAAGAAAATAGGTTATTCTGCACAGCAGGTCTATGAGACTTTCCATTCTGAATCGAACTTGTATGATAAAATACTGGATGCATTGAAGCACAAGAGATGAGAGACTCTTATCTCCCGGTTGCCCTTGAGATAAATGATGAAGAGACTTCATCTGATGTCATGCCGCTTCTGAGACCACTACATAAGGTTCCTGGTAGCCAACAGGAGACTGAAATTCCCAATGTTGAATCTAGAGTTGCTGCTGGGCTTGATAAAATCAGTGTAGTTGGTTGTCCTGAGGCTATGTCTGAAATGGATATCATAGAAGAAAAGTTTGCTGGTTACAGTAGAATACCAGGCATAGAACGTCCATCCCACAATGATGTTCCTGGCAGTGAGGTTAACTCACACGGATAACTAAAGATGAAGTGATTCCTTTGCATCCCCCACGAGATTGTGGAGAAGAAAATAGGTTATTCTGCACAGCAGGTCTGTGATGCTTTCCATTCTGGCTCGGACTTATATGATAAAATTCTGGATCTATTGAAGCACAAGTTATGCTGTTTTCAGTGTACAATGCTGGTAGCGATGAGAGACTCTTAATCCCTGTTGCCCTTGAGATAAATGATGAAGAGACTTCATCTGATGTCACGCCGCTTCTGAGACCAATACATAAGGTTCCTGGTAGCTGACAGGAGACTGAAATTCCCAATGGGGCATCCAATGTTGAATCTAGAGTTGCTGCTGGGCTTGATAAAATCAGTGTAGTTGGTTGTACTGTGGCTATGTCTGAAATGGATATCAGAGAAGAAAAGTTTGCTGGTTGCAGTAATGCTGTTCCTGACAGTGGGGTTAACTCACACGGATCAGCTAAAGATAAAGAGAGATTCCTTTGAAATCCCTACTTGGATAGTATGTTGTCAGATTGGGAAAACAGGAAAAACGATTACAACACACCCATCCGATATAAAATCAAGTGCGTCGTGTATGGCATAGCAGAATTTTGGTTTAAGAATGGGGCAACGTATGAATGTCTCGTCAATGTTGCTGATGGGAGCCGCAAGTCCATGGTTCGCATCCCCCTCGAAATTGTAGAAAAGCATTATTCTCCGAAGCAAGGCGCTGTCATGTCTCATCAAGCATTGAATACCAAGTTGCGCAGTTTTCAGGGTACAATGCTCGTAGAGATGAACAAAAACTCTCCTGTTCCGGTTGCCCTTGAGATAAATGATGAAAAGATTTCATTCGATTTCCGGTGGTTTCTGGGACCACAAAGGACCACAGCTTAGTAAGGTGCATCGTGGCTTCTGAAAAAGACTTGCAATATCGGCTTAGTGCGGAATGGAGCCACGAAAATGGATCTCCATCAACAAAAGTTGAATCTCCAGTTTTTTTTCCTTCTTCTTTTGAACTCGTCTTGAACATTCAGTCAAGGCCACCAAAATGTTGTTTGTGGGACCCTAGAACAAATTGTAATTTACATTCGCCGTAGGTCTCAGAGATTTCTATATTTCAAGCTCAGTATTTTCTGTTTAAACAAAAGTGTATGAGCAAAATGAGACGCTATTATTATCACTCGAAACACTGTTTTTATGTAACTGCTAGCAGTCTGTGTTTTCTTCTAAATAACAATTTGCTTTATTGCTATTTTGTATTCTAGCATTACGGAAGTATAACTCATATATCCCATCTACCACCACCTCCGCTGCTTAATTGCAGGGTGGTCCAGTTTGACTCGAAGAGTTGTGTTGCTCTGGTTCAGAGGATGAAGCTGCTGCCATCATCTTCATTCGCGAGCTTGCCTTTTCGGCCTTCATATCAATATAAAAACAAAGCAAATTAAGATTTGTAAAAAGAGTGATAAACAAATATGTGGGCAGTTTATATATTTTCGGACGAGTAATTACCTGCACATCCCAATCACATCTAATGCTGATTATAATCAAAATCAGGGTTTGAAGGGCAGTACCACCTATCATCCCACTCCATATACCCTGTCATAAGAAGTTGCATTTAGCTTTGGTGAATATTTGTAATGTCATTCAGCGTGAAGTTGGCCAAGTAATAAAACTATCTATATTTCGGAATACATACTTGAACACCTAGATGGAAAACCCATCTAAGGACAGCTCCGAGTGGAAGCCCGACAATGTAGTAGCAGCCTAGACTTACGTAAGCTACCGAGGCTTGCCACTCTGCTCCAATGGCGACCCCTGATCAATTGCAGAACTTATATTAGCTAATTCCACGGAACGATAGAAGAAGGGTACGAGATGGGACAGATTTGCAAGTACCAGAGAGTACTGGCTGAATACTGTTGAGGAGAATGGTGATGGCCAATAGGTATGCAAGCTTATCAATTGCTTGGAGAATGGCATGGCTTGAGGTGAAAAACATTGCCAGCTTTTCATGAAAAATCATTATCAGGGTACTAAAGCAAACCCCTATTATCAAAGATGTAATCACCGAAACTATCGACGCAAATTTCGCAGCTTTTCCGTTCCCTGCTCCAAGCTCATTTGAAACTCTTACTCTGATCGGTTTATAGCACAGTACACAAATTTAGATGTTTACAGAAGGAAATGCTGCAGAAAAAATGCATGTCTGTTTGTAATATATGAGATTCGAAGCTAGCCAACAATTACCCGGTTGCAGCCAAGAAAGCAAGAGGAATCATCATCTCCAGTCCATTTATGACCATACTGTATACCGATTTTTTTTTTTTTTAAAAGGCTTAAAAAACCAAATGAGATTTTTATCTCATTGACCCGAAACAGAATTGTTATGTGATAACTAAGTTGAAAATACACACCACACTGAAAGAGCTGAGACGGCAATTGTAGCGTTGTTCAAGCTGCCGGTCATTAAAACCAGAATTCTGTAATACCAGCTTTCCACACTGTACAGATTCCATATACCGTCAAATCAAGGCACAATAACGAAATCAAAGTACACCCAAAGGCCCAAAGGCTTACCATATCATGACACCAGAAGCTGCAGAGAGTTTGAAAAAGTCCCAAAGGCCGGAAAAGGCTTCGAAAGAAAAACCTGTCCATGTTTCAGGGCAGCCACCAAGAGCAACATAACAGAACAAGCCCAAAACCGTAATCCACCATGATAAATTCATAGTAGCAGCAGCTCCAATAACACCAAAACCAAGCTTGTAAATGAATAACCAGCTCACAAATATATGAACAACTAGAGCTGCCAAGCAAACCCAGGCAATAATAAGTGTCTTTAGTTGACTCTGAAGGAATCTTTGTAATGAGAACTGGAAAACGAAGGCGAAATGAAGAGGAATCATCCAGATAGTCACTCGGCCTGTTAAATTAGCTAGATCATCTGGTTGTCCGAGAAATTTAAGAATTGGTGCAGCGAATATGTAAATTGGTAAAAGTAAAATCGCACACAGAGTCAAAACAACCCATGAACGTTGCAAGTAAATTCCTAACATGCGGTATTGTTTAGCTCCATATGCTTGCCCGCACAAAGTCTCTAATGCACTCGCCATTCCCAACTACATGAAAAGAAAGAAATAATCAGTAAGATACGGATATTTAAAAAAAAAAAAGGACACTGTATGAGTAGCTCAAGTCTTCAAGAGAGCGTACCAATAAGCCGAAGGTAAAACCAATGATAACAGTATTGGCAATGGAAATGGAAGCAAGCTCAAGGTCACCCAAATGACCAGCAAAAACTTGGGTGACAACATTCATGGAATAAGAAGCAATACGACTGAAGATTGATGGACCAACAATATGCCATAGTTTTTTTGATTCGATCCAAACTCTCCTCGGAAAATCATCTTGAACTTGATTATGTTGATTGTTGGAAGATGGATATTCTTCCTGTAATATTTCATCTCTTACACCACTCTCAGTACGTTCACCATTTTCCATGATTTGTACTTCTGTTTCTCACCACTTAGCTACTCTGATCTATTTTATTTATGCAGTCTATTTTGTTCTCATCTCGCCCAACAAATATTTGAGAAATGATGAATTGATATACACTTTAGGGGTAATTAATCTTCTTAAACACAGATGGCAAGAACAACCAAAAAAGTGTGTTATTCAATGAATAAAACAGCTGGTCAATACAAATATGGAGATCTCTTTATGTGCATCAATGGGGTTTTTTTGTAAGAGAAGTTGTCCAAATACTGACGACGGTATTAACGAGATTGATTGCATTTATATCAAACCGAAGCTGATGTGGAGTTGCCATATCTATCAATATCGCATTAATATTAAAGAAAATTGGTAGTGGTAATGGAGTTGCTATATCTATCAATGTTGCATTTCATTTTGTATCGAACGAAGATCATAGTGGAGCTGCTATATCTAGCAACAAACAATGCATTTATATCAAACAACGATAGTATACAAACCTCGTGTGAGTTGAACTTTACACTATAGGCAGGATTTAAAACCCAAATAACTCTAGGCCGCTGGGCGGATCCTGCTGCCTAATATCTCGAGGGGTTTGTGTTGCATTCTATTTCTAGGATAGACTAGATTTGTGCCCGTGCTACGCACCGGGCATATTTATTTTTAGCTTGGTGTGTGCGGGGCTTCGCCCCGGCCGTGGCGATGTATTTTTGATTTGGTGTGCGCATCGTTTCGCACCGTCCCGTGGCGATGTATGATTTGGTGTGCGTGGGCTTCTCCCGCCCTGTAGCGATGCATTTTTGATTTTGTGTGCGCGGGGCTTCACCCCGCCCCGTGGAGATGTATTTTTGATTTGGTGTGTCGGGAAAAATACATTAAATAGGTGGAAAATATATGCAGATTTTATTTATTTATTTCTTTTAACTTGGTGTGCGCTGGGCTTCGCCCCGCCCCGTGGCAATGCATTTTCGATTTGGTGTGCGCGGGGCTTTGTCCCGCCCCGTGGAGATGTATTTTTGATTTGGTGTGGCCGGGCAAATACATTAAATAGGTGGAGGATATGTGTAAATTTTATTTATTTTTTCCTTTTATTTTCGCAGAAAATATATGGATTTTTTTCCACTTTATATATTAATTTGAAAAAAATAGTCATAATATAGTAATTATTCGATTTCCAAATTGAATTTGGACTTTCATAAAATTCTAAACACGGTAAGTTATGTTTTCCTTTTAGGTTTGTAATTTTTAAACCAATCATATTGTCACTTCATGAATTCCAAAATATTGTCACTTCATGAATTCCAAATTTAATTTGGTTTCCTTTTTCTAATCGTTTTCCTATTCTTTTTAAATCAATCATACGTTGCCAAGTGTCCTCACCAAAACGGTCGTTTCACAAAACTCAAAAAGGCCTATTTCGGCTAATAAGAAGCGAGGGTTTCCTTACCGTTCAACGTGGGAGCTTTATTTGTCTAGGCCTTTAAGTCTTTAGATACCCACCTTATTTAATATATATTTCCTAGTTTATAGGTCTTTCCTATATTGAGAATATTGAGCTCTATATATACCATGAGCTGTGTAACCAATTGAGTTACCTAAATAATAAGAGATTCTTTTATATCTTTATCTTTGAACTTGGTATCAGAGCTAGGGTTCTTGAATTATGGGCAGTGATTCAGAACATAAAGAGAAGATGGAAACATCTAACAAATCTGCCCCCATTATTGTTCAATCTGAAGGTGCATCATTCAAGGCATGAATTATTCTTGATGAAACCAACTATGATTTGTGGTCACAAATCATGGAGATGCATATCGCTGAGAAAGAAAAAAGTTCTTTTATTCTAGGCAAGACAAAAAAACCTATTGAAGAAGACGAGGGATATGAAAAGTGGTACATAGATAATCAAAAAGTCAAGAGATGGTTGTTGATGTCCATGTCACCAGAAATCATGAAGAGATATATTCGATTACCTACTGCTCGAGATATTTGGGAAGCACTATCTAAAGCCTTTTATGATGGAGATGATGAACTACAGGTATTTACTCTCAATCAACGAGCGTTTTCTACAAAACAAAATGGCAGAGCACTCTCTATTTATTACGGAGAGCTAACTGAAATCTTTGGAGAGTTGGATCATCGTGATAACTGAAATCTCTATAAGAGTCCAGTTCCTTTTATGGTTATACATTCTGATGTTTGGGGGTCATCTAAAGTCACTACTTTGGGTGGTTCAAAGTGGTTTGTTACGTTTATTGATGATTGCACCAGGATGACTTGGGTGTGTCTAATGAAGACTAAAAGTGAAGTTACTTCGTTATTTCAACGGTTTTATAAAATGATTAGTATTCAGTACAACAAACAAGTTCAAGTACTGCATAGTGATAATGGTTGTGAATATATGGATTCTGACCTTCAACATTTTTTGGAGGGACATAGAATTATTCATCAAAATACATATTCTAATACACCTCAGCAAAATGGAGTAGCTGAGAGAAAAAATCGTTACCTATTGGAAGTTGTTCGTGCTTCATTGATAGAAGCACATATGCCATTGTCATACTGGGGTGAGGTACTTACTTCTGCAGCATATCTTATAAATAGAGTACCTTCTAGTACCATTGTGTTTCCGACACCATATCAAGCTCTTACTGAAGCAGTTGTCGCTCCTAATGTTCCAAATTTACCACCTCGGGTGTTTAGTAGTGTAGCTTTTGTACATCTATACAAGAGTCAGCGTGATAAGTTAGCTCATCGAGCTTTGAAATGTGTATTTATAGGATATGCAACAACAAAAAAGGGATACCGTTGTTATCATCCTCCAACTAAACGATGTTCGTTACTTTGGATGTTGTATTTCATGAAGATTCCATGTATTTCATGAAGATTCCTTATCTATGTACCACTTTTCATATCCCTCGTCTTCTTCAGATACTGATATATCTGTTATTACTAGCCCTGATGATATAATCAGTCAATCTATTATGAAAAAATGATAAGAGATGAAGAAGTTTCGAGAGAAGAAACAGAAACAGGAAATGCAGTATCTGATCAAAATACTGAAATTCAAGAAGAAGTTCTAAGAGAAGAAATTCCAGAATCTACAGTACTTCAAGAAGATGAAACACCTAACCAATCATCTACCGAGGATGTTCCTGAACTGTCAAGAAAATATCTTCCGCAGTGCATAAACAGAGGTATTCCTAAACCCACATATGAACCAGAAATCTCTAATAAGGTCAAGTACCCTATGAGCCATTATGTCTCTACCCACCGTTTGTCTGAAACAAATAAGGCATTCGTGAATCAACTATCTATTGTTTTTATTCCTAACAATGTGCAGGAAGCATTAGCTCATCCAAAATGGAAGGCGGCTATGGACGAAGAAGAGAAATCCTTAAGAGAAAATGGTACTTGGGATTATGTTGATTGTCCAGAAGGAAGAAAGATTGTGGGATGTCATTGGGTCTTCACCATTAAATACAAGGCAAATGGTGAGATTGAACGTTATAAAGCAAGATTAGTTGCTAAGGGATAAAGACAAACTTACAGAATAGATTATACTGAAACTTTTGGTCTTGTAGCTAAAATCAACACAATGCGAGTCTTGTTATCTCTCGTTGCAAACTTGGACTGGCCTTTACAACAGTTCGATGTAAAAAAATGCCTTTTTGCATGGTGAATTATCTGAAGAAGTGTACATGGAGCTTCCACCAGGTATTCCGATTTCTTTATCCCATAGTAAAATGGTATGTAAGTTAAACAAATCATTGTATGGACTGAAACAATCTCCAAGAGCATGGTTTGGAAGATTTACCGAGTCTATGAGGAACTTTGGATATCGTCAGAGTAACTCTGATCATACTTTGTTCATAAAGAAAAGGAAATATAAAATTACAGCTCTCATCATATATGTGGATGACATGGTGGTGACAGGAAATGATCCAGAAGAGAGAAGATCTCTACAGAACTACTTGTCTAAGGAATTTCAAATGAGAGACCTTGGTTCGCTAAAATACTTTCTTGGGATTGAAGTATCTCGATCTAGTAAGGGATTTTTCTTGTCACAAAGAAAATATATCCTTGATTTATTACAAGAATTTGGCATGTCAGCATGTCAACCAGTTCATACACCTATGGAAGAAAGGGTGAAACTATGTATTGAGCCTGATCAAGTACCTGTTGATAAAGGAAGATATCAAAGACTTGTGGGAAGATTGATGTATCTATCTCACACGAGGCTAGATCTTTCTTATGCACTTAGTGTTGTTAGCCAATTTATGCACAATCCAGGCGAGCAACACATGGATGCAGTCATGCATATCTTGCGATATTTGAAGTCTGCTCCTGGAAAAGGGATTTTATTCTCTAAAAATGAAGATTGCCGAAGAATTGTGGCATATACAGATTCGGACTATGCAGGAGAAATAAATTGCAGACATTCTACTGCGGGCTACTTTACCTTTGTGGGAGATAACCTAGTTACATGGAGAATCAAAAAATAGGATGTTGTTTCACGTTCAAGTGCAGAGGCTGAATTTAGAGGTATGGCGAACGGTATTTGTGAAACTTTGTGGTTAAAGTTTTTTCTCAAGGATTTGGGGTTTCTTGTTAAGGAACCGATTCTTTTGTATTGTGATAATAAAGATGCACGTGATATAGCTCATAATCCTGTACAACATGATCGTACTAAACGTGTGGAGGTTGATATATTTTTCATCAAAGAGAAGCTGGACAAGAAAATTATTGAGCTGTCGCCGATTCGTTCAGAAGATCAGCTTGCTGACATCCTTACTCACTCAGTATCGAGTAAGAAGTACTTAAGTTTTCTCGACAAGTGGGGCATGTGTGATATCTATGCACCAACTTGAGGGGGAGTGTTGCATTCTATTTTTAGGATAGATACTCACCTTATGTAATATATTTCCTAGTTTATAGGTCTTTCCTATATTGAGAATATTGAGCTGTGTAACCAATTGAGTAACCTAAATAATAAGAGATTCTTTTATATCTTTATCTTTGAACTGTTTGAACTTTGTAATAACTCTTCCTTGTATACATAATGCCACATCTCCGTTTTGTGTTACCAATTTCCACATACATCGACGTAGTGGATGATACAAAGCTTTTACCTTACATCCACCAGTCTTAAAATTCACTACTTTAACAAGTATTTTATTTGCGATTGTCGTGGTTTTCATCAGGGGACGGACCCAAACTTTTCCTTTGGAAAGGGATAATGTTGGCAGTGTCACCAAAGCGGCCGAAGATGACGATTTTTTTTAGTCGAACCACGAATTTGGTGCTGTGAAAGGATAATAGTCACACGTCGCTAGAATCCGCATAATGAACTTAAAATATAATATGGAATGGTCACTCCACTGATTGCCAATTGGTTTTGGTCCACGTGTTAGGCCGAATGACTGGCCTTACACATGAGGGGGCGTGTGTAAGGATAATAGTCCCACATCGCTAGAATCCGCATAATGAACTTAAAAAATATAATATATGGAAGGGTCACTCCAATATGGAAGGGTCACTCCACTAGAATCCGCATAATGAACTTAAAAATATAATGTGGAAGGGTCACTCCACTCGTTTCCAATTGGTTTTGAGTTAGATGTCTGCAGACTTTAACAGGTGCGCGAACGTAATTTTTCTCCAGAATTTACCGAACATGTTAAGATTTAAATAAACAAATATTGTAAAGAAGAACATGATAGACGAGCGAGGATGAAGATTATTGTATTAACTAACAAGGGAGTAGTCAAATGAGATCTCTGTAAACTTTCATAGATTTTTTATCTGAGTACTCCCGGAGATTCTCTGAAAATATAGAGATTTCTAGTGATTCTATGAGAGTATTTTAGAGAGTCTTTGTGACTTATAGAGATGAAAATTGAGATTTGTAAAGAGTTTCTGTGATTTGTAGAGACAAAAAAAATGTATAATAGCTAATTAAAAATTCAAAAATCTACCGATTTTTTTTTATTACGCATGTTATAATGTTAATAAAAGTACCATGGATATATAACTAGTAAAATATGTGTCCATTGTCAAAATAAATCTCATACCTAGTAAAATATGCATTCATTTTCAAAGCAAATCTCACTGATATCTTATGCCTAAGTTGTCATTCTCTTTATCCCACTCATCGCAAATTTTATTTGCTACGCTATCTTGACATTGGTAAAAACAAGAGAGAGGATATGTCCAATTTATTCAGATGAGGTCGGTTGGATTACTGTGCAAGCGACACGTTCCATGGTCAAGCAAAAAAAAAAAAAAAAAAAAATGGTCCCGCTCTCAAAAAAACAAATATTCCCCAAATTTTCAAGTCTCCCAAAATATCACCTCTTGGGGAGAGATTTCTACCATGCCTATTTTTCTAAAAGAGTCTCCTTAAATCTATGAAAACAACAAATCAATGACTTTTAATTCTCCTTCGAATAACAGGGGTGCTGGAGTGACTCTCCAGCACAAGAAACACTAGAAAAAGTCCCTAACCAATAACAAGAAACACTAGAAGACTCTCCAAAAATCTCTATGGACTAACTGTAGATTTGGAAACTCTCTGGAAGTCATTGGAAATCTCATTTGACTATCCCCGATAAAAAAACTAAAGGATACGGGTGTCGGGAAGAGGAAAATTGAAGACATTTTTAAATTTAAAACAAGATTTAAGTTTTAAATGTTTGATAGACATGGGCTAGAAATATAAATACATTAGAACTATAATAGATTGGGGCCATTGGCTGATTGATATTATAGGTGGGCTAAAATGTAAAGTATAAAAACCTGTTTTGAGGTATACTGAATTTTTTTGAGGCATACTAAATAGTGCCAAAATAGGGTCACTAAATAAAAAACAACATCACCCCTTATCCACCCTTTTTGATAATGGCATAACTACCCTTACATAATTAGTGTTAATGATTATGATTAGATTTGATTAATTAGGAATTTTAAGGATTGATTAAAAATTAAATTATTAGTGGTAAATTAGTAGAGAAATCAAATTTATGTGAGGGAGTTGGGATTTTTGAGAGGAAGAAGAAGAAGAAGTGAAAAAAAACTTGGGTTTTGAGATTTTAGTGATTTGAAGTGACCAAAATGTGTGATTCAAATCAGAGGTAGACTTCTATACGAGGTTTAATGTCCTTTTTATAAGTTGAATCTGTCAAAAAATTGAATTTTTAAAACCCAGATATACTGATCATATGAACAGTTTGGCTAATAACTTGTCAGCCGAACCTCTTTTTTTGTTGAAAATATACCTAGGTTCGGCTGACAAGTTTGTCAGCCGAACCTAGGTATATTTTCAAAAAACAGGGGTTCGGCTGATAAGTTATCAGCTGAACTTCACTCTGCAACTGATGAATTTTAGGTTCAGTTGATTCGAACAAAATCTAGCAAAGTCGCATCAGCCGAACATAATGTTTCTCTAAATCATGCGCTAGGTTCGGCTCAAAATTGATATTCCAAGATCAGCCGAACTGATCTTCTGAAAATTTAAAACGAAGAAGAAGGTTAGGTTCGGCTGATTCGAACAAAATATAGCAAATTCGCATTAGCCTAACATAGTGTTTCTCTAAATCATATACTAGGTTCGGCTCAAAATTGATATCCAAGATCAGCCGAACTAATCTTCTGAAAACCCTAATTCCATCTTGGAAATCATATTTTATCGATCAAACAAAATAAAATCAATCAAAAACAAGATGGGTTTGTTACAAATACATTCTAAAATACATCTGAGAGCAATTGAGATTTGGATTTCGCACTCCAACATCGCTCACTTCGATTCGTGTTTCCTTTGCTTGATTGAATTGGAGTTCAAGATGTTTAAGTTTAAAGGTTATTTTGATTTTCGATTTTAGGTTTTTGAGGATAAGGGCACTCTAGTAATTTAATTTGTTTAAGGATATATAGGTAATTGCACTACCTTTAGACACCCCTTATAAACCCACCCTAGATGGGATAATAAATGGGTATGCCTCAAAAAAAATCAGTATGCCTCAAAACAGGTTTCATATAAAATATACTACGACAAAATTGGCCATTGACAATGGTCATATGACAGTGTTTTGTAAAACGTTGTCAAAACGTGAGCTTTCTACAACACTTGGTCTGGAAAACCATTGTTGAATCCTAAGCCCTTTAGACAACGGATATCATCTCAAAACATTACCTCTTCCTTAGATCTTGTACCCTTAATATTCTTCGAGATTCGTTATTAATAAATAAAAACCTTGATTATATTCCCCTTCCCAAATTTCACTTCATCTTTCATTCTCCATCTCCTTTCCGCCTCTTCCTCTCTGTTGCTCTCTCTGTGTATCAATCTCTCTACCTAAACAAAAAAAGTAACGAAGAAGCAGCAGAGATCCAAGTCTAAATCTAAGAAGTGGGTTTCGTTTTCATCTCCTTATCTCGTAAAAGAAGAAATCACCTAAGGCTGAATTTTCTTAATCATAAAAGAAGAATAAAATCCCAATTTTTGTTTTCATTTCCTTATAATAGACGGTGATTTAGAAGAAAAAGAAGAAGTGGGTTTTGGTGGTGGAGGTGGTGGTTGTAGTAATTATTTATCAATTAGAAGAAACATCGATTTATTAAACGATGGTGATGGTGGTTCTGATGAAGGGTCAGATGATGAAGAAGTTCAAAGTTCTTACAAAGGTGGTCCCTTTAATTATATGGATTCATTTGAGGTTTGTTAGTTTTTTCTTCATTTCTATGGGTTTTTATTAGTAGATCCAGTGTATTTTGATGGGAATTTTCATTCATTTTAGGATTTTGGTATTTCTCTTATGCAGGAAACGAACAATTTGTTGTCTGAACTAATGTAGGTGAACCGGATCAGAGTGGTACGTAAAGCATCAGTTCTCAAGGTAATAGCGTAATTAGTGACAATACAATGTTCATTCTGCACTGAAGCCCTACAATTGTTGAACAAGTTCAGGGTCGAGGACATTTAGCTGATATTGAGAAAGAAAGAGGCAAGAAATGCTGCCATGAATCAGAAACAAGTAGTGGTAAGAGTTGATTTTTCTTTATAAATGTCAATATGTTTCACCCATATATTCCATGTCAGGTCATGAGTTAGTAGTCGCGGTATTTATGATTGATTTCATTTGTTTAGCTAATAGCACAATTCTTTCTTGGATGCAGAAAATGAACAAATTCCTACGGCAACTCATTCTTTCGAGCCTCGCCGTAGCCCAAGGTTCCTCCAGCAAACTCAGCAGCGTTGTGTTGTGGATATCGAGAAAGAAAGAGAATGGCAAGGTGTTGACGATGGATTTTTGATAAAGGATAAAACTGTAAAATCATAATTTTACATACTTCTGACCTAGCTTCAGACGAGTATGTAAAATTCATATTTTAGAATTTAGAGATGAAAGCTCATGTCACGATAATCTCTGACTGAGTGTATATCCTCTCAGAGCATGCATAAATATGAAATCATTAAAGCCTCTCAGCTGAGCTTTCAATAGTACGCATATTTCATCATTTTACTGAGCAATTCCAGTATTCATTTATGTATAGAATCAAGAATGATTGGACGGCTCCAAGATGGATTGACCACTAGTATAGAGCAATAACGTCTTTAGGATGTCGCAATGTTCCCCGACTATGCAGAATAAACATTCAGAACGAGAGTATGATGCTTCTACTATCTCGTACCTCGACTCTCGAATAAATATAATACTCCTAGACAACTAGTATAGAGCCATAGAAAATAATCTATTTTTATCATAATATATCATTACTTCAATTAACGGCTTTTCTCAGCTGAATTTCATGGATTAGTGATAGATATTCATTTTCCGGACATATGGGCCACCACCTAGTAAGCCCCGAAAAAATGGTGCGAGTGTATTTAACAATAATGCACGAACGAGCATCCAGAAATATGGATGAACGAGGAAATATGGAGATTTATGCAAAAAAGAGGATAAAATAATAAAAATAGAGAGCACGCATGGGACCGGGCCCACCGGCCCATGACCGTGGCCGGACACACGCCTCTCCAATTCCTTATATATTTTATTATTACCATTATTTCCCTCATTTTTTGAAACTCTACCATGAGAAATTCATTGTAGTAGCAACTCCAACAACACTAAAACCAAGCTTGTAAATGAATAACCAGTACACAAATATATGGACTACTAGAGATATCAAGCAACCTAATTAGCGATAATTTGGATCTCTAGTTGACTTTAAAGGAATCTTTGTAATGGAACTGAAAAACGAAAATGAATCATCGAAATAGCAACTAAGCCTGTTAAATTAGCTAGATCATCTGGTTGTCCGAGAATTTAAGAATTGGTGCAATGAATATATAAATTGGTAAAACATGAAGAAAATTATCGCATTCATATCAAACCGAAACTGATGTGGGATTGCTATATCCAGGGAAGTAATTGAGGTAGGGCGGGATAGTCGACCGCCCTAGGCCCAAAATTGAAGGGCCAAAATAGTTACCATATATAAGCTTATCTTAGTTCGTCTTTCAGTAATTGTGAAAAATTAAACCATTAAGATGCCAAAATAGTACTACTGAAAGTTTTCTTTTTTAGGTTTTTGGTATTGCAACCAGTATTACTCTTAGGTTTTTCATATTATTGACAATAAACATCTTGTATGGAATAACATTATGGAATAACATTTTATCTTATATGTATCACTTTTTTTTATATTTACAAATATAATATATATTTTATTCATGTATCACTTTTTGAATTTTAAAATGTAATGTATTACAGATATCTTGTAATTCTATTTCAATAACCCTTTCTTTTACCAGGATTTTCTTGTTGTTGTTGAGTTTCTTACCTGGAATCACATTTAAGTTTTTATTGCTATAAATATATAGAAAGATTTCAAAGATTTTTATAAGTTATTAATGTTCCTCTTTATCTGATTTATATGCAGATTTCATAGTACGAAAAGTAGGCGCTAATTATTTTTATTTTAGGCCTTATATGTGTTAAAGACGGCTTGGCCATATCTATCAATATATCGCATTTATATCAAAGAAAATTGGTAATGGTATTTAAGTTGTTATAATTATCAAATAACTCTAGCCGTTGGGAGGATCTTGCCTGCCTAATATTTGGAGGGGTTTAAACTTTATAACTTTTCCTGGTATACATAAAGCCACATCACACACACACACAAGTATTTTATCGGTGGTTGTGATTGTGACACCCCCTCCCCCTTCAATTTCAAATGGTCAATATCAACTGTGGCTTTCATATGTTTTTTTTATAAGATGGTCATTAAATTCCAGGTGCCTTTAAACGGTTTTTTTTAATTCCAACATCCATCTGATGGATTAGTCTGTTATAACTTGCAACACTTATAAATTAGTCGACCTCTTAGTGTTTAATTTTAGTTTTGTTTTTTGAAGCAAGTTAGTGGTTTTATTTGTGACCGTATTAAGCACCGGGCATAATTAGCTTTTCATAACAATATACTGTTACAATTTTTTACCTCATAAAACAATGATGGAAATCAGTAATTATCCATACCTTTTTCTATAACCTCGAACCATGTGTTTTTTCTTCCTAGCAAAATGATGTTGAAAATTGATAGTTGCATGTCTCAGGTAGACAATTTCTCCGAGGCATAGTCGTTGGATTAATATAATTAAGTTAAGATTGTATCTATTGGATGGATGAAAATAACTTCACAAAATTATAATGAAAATTGATAATTTTTCGTTCATTATAAAATGTAGGTTTTCCAATCTCTGCGAAGAGTTCCTTCCTTACCTTTGTAGTTGTACCTTTTTGTTACATCTAAAAACGCAGGGGCACAAAAATACACCACCACTTTTTTTTTTATGCAATTTGTATGGACAAACTCAATACAACTCCGAGAGTAAAACTCAATCAAAGAATAGTATTAAGAGTTATATCTCTATCTCTTGTGCTTAGAACGTTTACAGAATTGAATCTGTAAACCTAATCACAAAGAGATAACTTGGACGATACTAAAGACCAATGTCCAAGAATCAATAGAGTCGTATCCAACAAACTAGGTCGGATTTCTCTACTATGATTGATCAACGCACAACCTGTGAAATTTCAATTATAAAGATAAACAATATAATGTGGAAAAAGAAATAACACAGACACCTAAAGTTTTGTTAATGAGGAAACCGCAAATGCAGAAAAACCCCGGGACCTAGTCCAGATTGAACACCAAATTGTATTAAGCCGCTACAGACACTAGCCTACTACCAATTAACTTCAGACTGGAATGTAGTTGAGCCCTAAAAGTTATACCACCGATTAAGGTACAGTCGCGCTCCTTACGCCTATTGAATCCCAGCAGGACTCCACACAATTGATTCCCTTAGATGACGCCACACCAACCAAGAGTTGCTTCAACTCAATTGAAGACTTTAAACCAAATCCGCCTCCCACAGATTAAGCCTATATAATTGATTTCCTGATTACGATTGATCGTATGATCAAAATCAAACGAATGATCAAGGTGATGGAAAGCGATAGCAATTTGAAAAAAGTCTATCTATCCTCAAAATCCGGACTTATGCAACCCGAAGTGCAACCTATATTATTATTCACCTCACAAGTATAAAACTTGTGGAATCAAAAAAGTCTGAGACGAAGAGAACTTTGATGATCACTATCTATCTTGATCGTTGGAGTAAACTCTACAAACAATCAAGATCAGGATACTCGAGTTATCAAGGAAAGATCTGGCTTCATGAATCCCAATGAAGTCTTATAGTCGCAAAACCCTAAAAGGGTTTCTGGAGAGCACGACTCTAGATACAACTAGGACACACCAAAAATTAGTGTAAGGATTCCAAGATCCCAGTTGCTTGGAGTTCCCCTTTTATAGACATTCAAAGTATAGGCTACTTTAGGTTTAAGCTAAGATAGCTTTGGAACCAAACAATCAATATTCACCGTTAGATGAAACATTGAATATGATTTACATAAACAAGATATACACTCTGGTCAGGTGAAATCGTAACCGAACCGTTTACAAAAACTATGTTCAACATGGTTAGCCAAACTAGCCGGTATGAATTTAAAAGCTTCATCTTCATTTTCATGAACACACAAGACATGAACTCCGAGTCACAAACACGTGATAATTTAAGTCTAGTGTTTATAGAGAGTTAATCAAATGTTAATTATCTCGAGGAAATAATTTAAACACACTTGAAAGTATAATCGACATGATTAGTAGATGTACGAATATAAATACATAGTAGTTCGTGAGTCGGTTCAGTCACAGTTCGCAAACCGGTTTGGAAACTTTATACCAAAACCGTGTTCCGGAGTTCACATAACTTTTTAGGTTTGCGTACCAGTTAGCAAACTTTCCACCAAACCTAAGTTTCAAAGATCACAAAACTTTTAAGGTTTGCGTACCGGTTTGGAAACTCAAAGACTGCACCGGTTCTGGAGTTCACAGAACTGGATCGGTTTGCGTACCGATTTGGAAACGCTACTGAGTTCTAGAACACAGAACTGTTTAAGCTTGTGAACCGGTTTGGATACTCACCCTCGGTTCATAACCACAGTTCAAGAATGGTTTAAATACGAGTATGCACACCTATCCGGCTTCACGAGTCACACATATTTTTAATATGATATACATAAGAATATGTTTACCACTAATCTGTAAGTCGATATTTATATAGCCATTCCGCTACTTGTACGAATACATGTAATACATGTTCAGACTTATAACAGTTTTCCCAGTAAAACTGATATCATTGTCTTATATCCAAATCAATAGTAGTTCTATATTTCTCTAAATCAAATCAAAACTTTCCTGAATAACATCAATGACACATATCACTATTCCAAGCTATTTTCGAATGATAAACTTGAATCACGATTTTGATTCCGAACAATAAATTGTCCTAAACCGAAATTCATCAAGTATGAATAAATGTTCATTAAGCTTAGCCATTATATTTCGAGAAATTATCAAGCTAGACTTGACTTGAAATTCTTGTCTATGCATACTAGTCTAATTAGTTATGCGACATCGTCTCAAAATGATAGAAAGTGAATATAACTTGTGAAAAAGCGGGGGTATAACAACCACACCCAATATTTCGCTTAGCAATCTGTATGGAATAACTCCAATATACTTTCAAGAGAATCAACTAGACAGTCAGACTCAATCTTAAGAAAAGTATATCCAAGAGTTATATCTCAATTCAATTTGCAATCAAACAAATAAGAATTTGCGAGCCCGATTGAATATGAGAAATAACTTGGATGGTATCAAAAACCAATATCCAAGTGTCAATCAATTTAATCAACAACCCAAAGGTCGGATTCACAAACTGATTGAACTTACGCACAACCTGTGATATTTCAATTATATAGAAAATATAATGCGGAAAAGAAATAACACAGACACCAAAAATTTTGTTAACGAGGAAACCGCAAATGCAGAAAACCCCCGGGACCTAGTCCATATTTGAACACCACACTGTACCGCTACAGACTCTAGTCTACTACAAGTTAAATCGGACTGGAATGTAGTTGAGCCATAACCAATCTTACACTGATCAAGTTTCAGTCGCGTTCTTCACGCCTCTGAATCCCAGCAGGACTCTGTGCACTTGATTCCCTGAGCTGATCTCACCCACAACTAAGAGTTGCTACGACCCAAAGTCGAAGACTTGATAAACCAATCTGTCTCACACAGAAAAGTCTATTGAATAGATAAATATGTCTCCCACGGAAATACCTAAGAGTTTTTTTCCGTCTTTTGATAAATCAAGGTGAACGGGTACATATTGATACACCAGACTTATATTCCCAAAGACAGCCTAGTAATATCAATCACCTCACAATAATCTTAGTCGTATGGTAGTGAAACAAGATATTGTGGAATCACAAACGATGAGACGAAGATGTTTGTGATTACTTTTTATCTTGCCTATCGGAGATTAAATATCGAGCAGATCTTAGAGAATATAATACTCAATCACGATAAAAAACAGCAAGATCAGAACACGCAACTACAGAGAAATAGTTGGGTCTGGCTTAACAATCCTAATGAAGTCTTTAAGTCGTTAACCTACGGGGTGTTGGAGAAAACCTAAGGTTAAAGGAGAATCGACTCTAGTCGCAACTAGTATCACACATGAGGTGTAGGAATTAGGTTTCCTGGTTGCTAGAGTTCTCCTTTATATAGTCTTCAAATCAGGGTTTGCAATCAATGTTACCTTGGTAACAAAGCATTCAATATTCACCGTTAGATGAAAAACTGATTAGACTCAAGCTAATATCTTTCAACCGTTAGATCGATCATAACTTGTTACACACAAATGAAAAGTGACTTCATTTAGATATGAGTAACCGTACCTAAACGTGTGCACCTTGTTGGCTCAACAATAGTTAACCGAGTTAGCCATATGAACACTTTCATATCAACCTTATTCATCTTAACCATAACTAGTTCAAATGACTAAAATGAAACTAGTTCTAGAGTTGTTCAATTGTTTATATTTTCATAGAAGTATACAAGCAAAATCGATTTTAATTCACTCGAATCAATTCATGAACATTATAGCCACGGTTTGCAAAAGATTGCATTCCTTATTGTATAAATGTATTAGTTCATGAACAAACCGATTTTAGAACATAACCTACTCAAGTATGCGAACGGGTACGCATACCTAAGTGGCCGGACCAAGTTTGGGTTCGTCAGTTTGCGAACGGGTACGCATACCATCCAAACTCAGTTAAATCTTGGAACTTGAAACTCACGCCAGTACGCATACCGGTATGCATATTGAGTTCCCGGACTTTCATAAACCAACCAATACTCATACGGGTATGCATACTATGGTTCCCGGACTTGGAATATCTTGCAACAATTATCATACAAGTATGCATATTGTGTTATATCCAATCATGGTTATTTTTTCTAAACTCTCATTACAATTATTGAAACATTCTTAGAAGACGATAATAGCTGTCTAACACAAACTATTAGCTTCGAAGCAATTTTCAAGTGATCGAATGATCAATACGAAACATTCTAAGTCTACATCAAATGACTGTCTCACACAAATCATGTAAGACGTTACAAGGCGATTTTCACATGATCATCTTTTGACTTTCGTCAAGAATATAAGATGAACTTGGTTAAAGCAAAAGCTTACCAACACATATTTCGAGAAATATATAAGCGAGTTAAACTCAGCTCGAAATATCAAATGTGTATAATCGAAGTCTATATAGTTATACGACTTTTGTCTCAAATAGGAGATAGAGTAGATAGACTTTTGAGTGATAGATGAGTTCAAGTCTCCACATACCTTTTGTTGATGAAGTTCCACAAGCTCCCCTTAGTAGTTCTTCGTCTTCAATCGATGAATGTCGTGAAGTCTAAAGCTCAACTACACTTTTTATCCTAATCCGAGACTTAGCTATAAGTAGACTAGAAATCAATACTTATACTTTTGGCAACTAAACTTGACAACAAGCTTGAGATAGCAACGCTTGCGAGTTCGACCGAGCAGTGCTCTAACAATCTCTCCCTTTGTCAATTTTAGTGACAAAACTATCAGTACAAATGGATTACAAAATAAATAAACTTTGTAGCTTCTCATCCAAATGCTTGATTTCCTTGGTTCTTCAACATTACTCGAAATCTTCGTCACTTCTAAGTACTCCAGTGATTCTGAACGTGTTCAACTCAGCATCATAGTTGTTGAAAATCCGTAGCTATAACAATGAGAAAACAGTAGCTCTCAATCATTGTTATACAGTGTCATAGTATTATTACACATCATCAAAGTCCAATTGTATCACAACTTTGACAACAATACAATGGTGATCTGTATCACTACCTCTTATTCAATACTTCATCTCACATGAAAACCACTCCCCCTTACATAATGATCTGTAAACCATATGTATTTGTAGTGTGAACTACACATTAATTCTCCCCCTTTTTGTCAATATAAATTGGCAAAGGTACGAAAATTAGTGGGATCATAATGAAATTCTCATAGAGATACTTCATGACTAAAAGAGAACATATCAACTTTGTTTCGATGATTTCACATAGTCGAAACTTAGTGTATTCATCAAGGTGTTTATAAAGATACAAGAAAACTCCTACAATATTCCACAGCCGCACTCCCCACAAATATTTGGCAATTAAGCACAAGACTCTCCCCCATAAAATGTCATTCCCTAAAGAACAACAAGAGCGACCTTACTTTTACAAGAAAATAAGGATTTCTTTGGACATTAACAAATTACATGAGACATGAATTTGTATCCAGAAAACTCAATTAAATTAACCACAAAAGAACCCATGATTAATTTAATCAGAAATGCTCAACATAAGTGTACTTACGGAGCCACACAGTACTTTCACATAGAAGTGAATCAGGGAAAGATCAATACTGCAGAATATTCAAAGATTCATTCTATGTTTCATCAATATTTGCATAAAGACGTATAATAGACTTAATCTTTGCAATCAAAAGTTCATCCTATCTTCCATCAATATTTGCATAATGACATAATAGGTATAAATTTTGACATGTATTTAGCTGAGCTTCTTAACCAATTTAACTATTTAATTGAAAGATAAAATCATTCAAGGATAAAATATCATTAAAGTCATTACAACCATTAAAGGATAAAATAGTCATAAGAGGTTCAACAAATAAACTTATAAACACAGTTAACATAACCACAGCAAACAAACAGTAATCAACTAGTCATGTCATAACAAGAAATAACAATTTCATTAAACATCTCGATCAGATCTGGATGTTCTGCTTCAGCATATTCCAACTGCTCTCTCATGCACCCAACTTCATGCTGAAGACGGACAAGCTCAGAGTTTGCAGTTGCTGAAGTACTTGCTGACGCTCTAGTTGAAGTTTGCTTCATCTTTTCGATGCTTGACATGGTCAACACTTTTGGACCTCCAAGATCGGAGCCAAAAGGGATGATGCAAAAATGACTGCAGATCCTTGAAATGAGACAAGGAAAGCCATAAGTTTTCTTCAAAGTCTGTTTCACACTTATCATCTGATTAACAATAAGTCCACAGAAATCAATGTCTCCCCTTTCAACAATATAACATACCAATTCAACAAGAGACCTGGTCCATAACATTTTGTCAATAGTGCTCGGCATCATGTTGGCAAGGATCAATTTTCCAGCAACTTTGAGAACCAACTCAGCACCATGAACATCAATCTTGCCATCTCTCCGAGAGACATCTCTATTAAGGAGACGATTTGACATCACTTCTGGAGTCAACCTTTCATTCTCAGGAGGAGGGAATCGGACACTACCAATATGAGACATATTCAATAGGTATGCAATGACATGACGATCTACAGAGAAAATTTCATCTCCTACAATAGTCTTGAACATGCAATTGGCCGGGTATGGATTATGAATGTTTGCATAAAATTGTGCAGTCATATCAATGCGAGTAGTTCCCATTGGTTTGTGAATTAAACCCCATGTGTGATTTTTGAAAAAATCAGTCAGGTTCTCTACCTCAATTTCAGAAGCATTATAGTATCTTTCAAAACTAGGCTGTTTATTCTTATACTCCAAATAGAGGTCACGAGCAGCAGGGTTAACAAACCTAGCACGAATATTGGGATCATAATAAGTATTATCACCAGCTTGACCACTTGAGCTCCCACCATGACTAGTCCTCTTCCTATATGCCATTGTTGAAAAGAGAAACACAATAAAGAAGAAAAACTTACTCGGATACCCGAACTGTTAGAAAAAGTAATGCTCCGAAACGATGATTAAATCGTTCTTGACCCTGAGGAACAAAAACTTATATTGGTACACGAACTGTTGTTAATGGTGAGACTCCGGAGCTGCAATGAAAGGAGAAACAGGGACCAACCCGTTGAGTAGTTTCTTGTTGTGATTCCAATGATACCAAGAACACCCAAAATGATTGAGAATTGAGGTAATGGTGATCGAAGGTACACGAACTGTTTGAGTTTCTTTTTCGCACTTGAACTGTGAAGAAGAATAGACGAGGTGATCGAAGAGAATTATTTCTCTTTTTAAGTGTCAAACGGTGGAACCTGAACCGGTTAAGTTCGTTCTGGAACGTGGTTCAAACAAGTACAAGTTATGGTTTCAGAGTATGTGAACCATACGTGTGCTGGCAAGGGCTCGTTTGGTTTGTGAACAAACAAGATGAACACAATATTTGGAGTAAAACTCAACAAATATATCCTTGAGCAATTTTTGTACGATCAAGAAGACTCACTACAAGGAAGCCTTGCACACCATGACACCAAGAGAGAGTCTCTTTCCAACTACTCTTGCATCTTACAGTATTGAGAGAAACCCAAGGATCCATTTTTACAAGTTTTTCAAAGAACTTAAAAAGAACACAAGAGAAATTGTGATTCTAATTTCTTCGTTTACAACTTACAGGAAACAAACTCTGCAGATATTGTTCAGTACTGCACAGGGAAACTCTTTTGATAAAAAAAGACATCCTGACTTTCTCACTAAAAATAGCAGTACCATTATCTTGAGAAGATGTATCAGGGTTTGCCTGCTCTGATACCAATTAAAAAAGCGGGGGTCTGAAAACCACACCCAATATTTCGCTTAGAAATCTGTATGGACTAAATCCAATATACTTTCAAGAGAATCAACTAGACAGTTAGACTCAATCTTAAGAAAAGTATATCCAAGAGTTATATCTCAATTTCTCAATTCAATATGCAATCAAACAAATAGGAATTTGCGAGCCCGATTGAATATGAGAAATAACTTGGACGGTATCAAAAACCAATATCCAAGTGTCAATCAATTTAATCAACAACCCAAAGGTCGGATTCACAAACTGATTGAACTTACACACAACCTGTGATATTTCAATTATATAGAAAATATAATGCGGAAAAGAAATAACACAGACACTGGAAATTTTGTTAACGAGGAAACCACAAATGCAGAAAAACCCAGGGACCTAGTCCAGATTTGAACACCACACTGTATTAAGCCGCTACATACACTAGCCTACTATAAGTTAACTTCGGACTGGAATGTAGTTGAGCCCTAACCAATCTCACACTAATCAAGGTACAGTCGCATTATTTACGCCTCTGAATCCCAGCAGGACTCTACGCACTTGATTCCCTTAGCTGATCTCACCCACAACTAAGATTTGCTACGACCCAAAGTCGAAGACTTGATAAACAAATTTGTCTCACACAGAAAAGTCTATTGAATAGATAATCTGTCTCCCACAGAAATACCTACGAGTTTTTGTTCCGTCTTTTGATAAATCAAGGTGAACAGGAACCAATTGATACACCAGATTTATATTCCCGAAGAACAGCCTAGTAATATCAATCATCTCATAATAATCTTAATCGTATGGAAGCGAAACAAGATATTGTGGAATCACAAACGATGAGACGAAGATGTTTGTGACTACTTTTTATCTTGCCTATCGGAGATTAAATATCGAGCAAATCTTAGAGAAGATAGTACTCAATACGATAGAATAAAGCAAGATCAGAACACGCAACTACAGAGAAAATAGTTAGGTATGGCTTCACAATCTCAATGAAGTCTTTAAGTCGTTAACCTATAATGGTTTTAGAAAAACCTTGGTTAAAGGAGAATCGACTCTAGTCGCAACTAGTATCACACAGGAGGTGTGGGGATTAGGTTTCCCAGTTGTTAGAGTTCTCCTTTACATAGTCTTCAAATCAGGGTTTGCAATCAATGTTACCTTGGTAACAAAGCATTCAATATTCACCGTTAGATGAAAACCTGATTAGACTCAAGCTAAAATCTTTCAACCGTTAGATCGAACTTAGCTTGTTATACACAAATGAAAAGTGACTTCATTTAGATTGAACGTAGATCATCGATTTGAGGTATTGTCCACCCACTGTAGGTGACACTGACCTGATACAATTAAATATGGGGGTGTAAAGAAAGTGTAATAATTTTTAAACATAACATCCAATCGGAGAGTGGGTTTCCTTTACCCTAAAATATCTACCTCAACAAAACAAAGTCAAGTGTCCTCGCCAAAAGCTCATGCTTTATAAAAGGTATATTTCAGCCAACATGAAACGGTGGTTCCATCACTAATTAACGTGGGAGATAATATTGTATATTCCTTTAAGTCTTTATCAGATATATAAGGAAAATATAATTATATGTGACCTACGTACTCCATCAATTACTAAGGTTTTTATGCTTTAAAAACAAAAGACAAAAAATTTATAATTGATGGAGATATTATGCATTATCCAGTGCATAAAGTATGTTCCGAAGTGCAACCTAGGTGCACATAAAGGTTTGGTAATATTTGGGATGGGATATGGACCATATGGTTAGGACCAGATATAAATTCATATAAGGGATGATGATGATTTGGATCAAACATATAAATTCATCATGTGGAAGAAATAATAATAATAAAGACAAAAGATAAACGAGCACAAAACCACCAAAAATAATAATAATAATATAAAGACAAGATATATATGGTTTACCTTTGCAGGATACATCTACGACCAAAACCCACCAGAAAAACTTTCACTGTAGCCAAATATCATTACATGATCTTGTCAAAACCCACAAAAAAAACTTCCACATTAGAAACATATCATTACATGTTTTATTTCAAAACCCACAGGAAAAGATCCAAACAGAAGAATTAACAAGACATACCCGAGAATGCCATAGATGAAACTCTATAAATCAACTCACTAAACCATTCTTCAAACCAGCCTCATATCTTCTCTTATCCACCTTCTTCACATCTGCTAATAACATAGGAGAAACATGAAAACATTTTAAAAACTTGGTTTAGCGATAAACCCTAAATGATAGGGGGATTTTGTGTTCCCCTCAAAAAAGATACCTAATTTGCATTACCCCTTTTAAAATCGCTAATAGGTAAAACCCCCTTTGACTTGGATGTCCCCTGACAGAGCATGTATAAAACACGTGTGTGTCATAAATAATTAATTATTTTGGAAAACCCTAAAATACCCTCCTACACAAAAACGTTTTTATCACCGATGGCATCATCACCTCCCAATACCGTCTCTATTTGGTTGGTATTAAAAATAATTCACTAAAAGTAAATCAATACAAACTCCTCTTTGATTCTTCCTCCAATCCAATTGTTTACTCTTTTCACATTCATCATCTCTAAAAAAAACGAACATCAGTCACCATCTCTTAAAAAACAAACCTAAATTCGTCTCACTTAATTCTAATTTCAATTCATTAGGTTTCTTTTTTTTCCCAGATCCTTAAAATTGAATTCATGGTAAGTAATTTGTTATCTTAGATGAAGGGTTTGTAAAAGGAAGAAGAATCAGACAAAACGTTTAAGTAATTTGCAGTTTCAAATAAAAACGAATCTTATTTCTTCTTGGTTTGTAAAGCTATATATTTTTACTGGTTTCCATGGATGAATTTGGAAATTGGTGTTGGTGATTTTGATTCCACAGGGAGATAAATCTAGGAGGGTGTTTTTCCTCTAATAGAATTGGAATATCTTATGCAACTAGAGAAGAAATAAGATGGTAAGTATAGGGAGAAGATATAATAAATAAACGACGACCTCAGATGGCTTTTTTAAAAACCAGGTCTAAATTTTTCTTAAGCTTGTTAATGGCGGATATCACTGGAGAAGAATTTTTTGCGACAAACAAAGAAGAATTTAGGGAAGTGCGATCATCAAATGACGTGTGATTCACTTCTGACCGCTAATCACCAATATTGTTTGGCACCATTAGATTAAATCCTTTATTTTAACACGTGTCCATTTTTGATTTTATGTTAAGGGAACTTTTGTGTTTTAATTTTTTTATATTTTAATACTACACTCCCGTTTACTGCACATATACAGTTAACTGGAAGTCACAACAGTTATAACGGAAAGGGGTTTTTTCCTATTAGTAATTTAAAAAGGGGTAATGCAAATTAATTATCTTTTTTGAGGGGGGAATACAAAATCCCCCTAAGTAATATAACACCAAAATTCTGTCTCTGCAGTTCTCTTACAAGATATGGTCTCTCAGGGTAGCACTTGACCCTCCATAACAAAGAGACCAATCATGTGACAGACCGGAAAATAACCTCCAACTCCACGCTCGACATGTCAAAACTCACAAATGAACCTTTCGAGTTGTGTAACCATGCAGTAAGATTGAGATGCTTACTAGGAAAATGCCTGTCGATTTGCTTTTCCAAATATGCTTTGCAAACATGATATTAAACATAGTTTCCATACCATTCCAACTTACCATTGTTTTGCTAAGGGTGCAAGACCATATATAAGGGCCAATGGTAATGCATTTTGCATGCACCACGGTCTTATAAGTACTATCCAAGCGTTGGTTATGCCTTGGACTAGCATATATACCATTGCAGACCTATTTTTCGAATTCTTACTACGTTTATACCATACGTTGTTGCACGCACTTATCTTGCTCGTGCCGAAGTTGCAGTATCCGAGCACATTTCATCCAAGCCTTACATCATCCTTGTGATGCAAGTGTCTTACGCAGTTCACGTAGCTTCATTTCCTAACCATTCATAATTCGCAGTTGGTGCATGTCAACATCGTATAACTTGATATGATGTATGAGCATTCCCGTAAAAAAATTGTATCTACCTTATCAAGTGTGTTGCAATCATCTCGCAAATAAATGATATGAAGAAAAAAGTATTGGACCACAGATATGGTGCATTGTGGCTGTCTAAGTACCCAACTTGTACCATGAAAGGATCAAGCACATACCGTAGTTCATCATCATCAGGATTAACAACCAAAAAGATCGTATTGCAAGGCCAAATGCCAAGCAATTCCTAATATAGGACAAGGGTATTTCACAAAAGATGCATAAGATTGTGCATCACTGATACCTCTTAGTCGGCATGTATGCATTCTCTTATTTCGGACACGCAAATTAATGCAACGTCTTATTGGAATTTTTACAAATAAAGATTCAGGAGTTAATGGACACCTACCAAGTTCCAGTACCTTTTCGCGACATATGACAACCAATATATATGATGCATATCTCGTTCTTGACCAATACCCAACTTGTTAAAGGCACTATGGTGACATATTTTAGTTCTTAGCAAATATCCCCTCCCTATATAATTCTTACTCATATTTCCACATTTGGAAATTTGGGAGAAGATTGATACCCATTACCACCCAATTCCGTCCGGGTGAAATATTTGAGTGAACAATACATCCGCACCATGATGCATTCCTGAATAAGCAACAAATGTAAATAGTGTATTTCTGAATAAGGGACAAGCACAATAATGTCGTAGCATCACTTGCATCAAGTGTACATCGCAAGTTCAAGGTGATGCATGTTTTTCAATGACACGTCATAAGTGAACTTCAGGACAAGATGCATCACTTTACCATGTGTGAATCACAGGCTTGAGGAGATTCTTCAATGACACATCCCTGAGTACACTACATAGGACTGTGAAGAATTTTATCTCTTTCAACAATGCATCCTAGAGTATTCTCATGCGGAAAAAAAATTCATCATGAAGTTCATAATAAAAGTGTTCATGAACAAGATCGGATGCAAGCATACAACCACCTAACAAATAACCTTTCAAGTTGACATTGATGTAATGAGAGCTAGATCGCACGACATCACACACTAGTAAGGGTGATCCGTCAAATGTCTGCACTACTCCAAATGGTCTTTCGGGTCATCAACTATTTGGTGGGTCGCTAACTAAGGCATGAAAAACTCACAATACTCGAATAATCCAACACGATGAGTCCAACACGCACGGTCTCCAGTGTTGTTTCCGTACTTTCTCTAATAACTTTTATGACGAACCAAAAAAATTCGCCCTCAGGGCCACACTCAGTAGGCTAAAACTCAATGATGCGTTATTCGAAGTGCGTAACCTGGTGGTAAGAATTTAATGCTCACCAGGAAAATGCACGCTGGTTTTGCCTTCTAAACATGTTTTGCTGACATTATGCTTTAAGCGTACTTTCCATACTATTCCAACTTACCCTTGCTCAAGGATTTATCAAAACCAATAGAAAATAAATAAATATATATATATACAAGAGTAGAGGAAAAAGAATAATGTCACGATGTTCCCTTAAAAAAGAGAGTCCTATTTGCACCATGCTTCTTCAATTTAGGCACTAAGAACGCGATAAAAAGGTGCCCCATGACTTATCACAATCGAAAGGGTCATGTTCCATGTTTTTGTCGATTGCAAAGCTCCATTAACAGAGAGTTTACTGTTCCAATAAGTGTAAACAATAATCGACATGATCTCGCATCCCTGTCGACTGTAAAAGCTCAAAATCGAGAGTATTTCATGCCTGCATCTATGCCTAGAGGTATAAGTTGAGTTGTATCAGCACGAGCACAACCCAACCCAACACGCTAAAATTTGAACCCAGCCCAGTACATGACTTAGCTTAGCATGACAAAACACGGTGGATTCGTGGGCTGTGCTGGGCCAGACTAATCGGCACATTGACACAACAAAACACGTGACACGAATAAGCACGTGTCACAACACATCATAGCACGTTAAGAAAACATGTTATAACATGCATACAATACTATACAACATGACACAATACATCACATTTTGTGTATGTTTTACAAAAAAATCATTATTCTAACCAATTTGTGATTGTGACATTTTACCATCGTTATGTTGACTTATTTTTATAACAACAATTATTTGGATTTTTTCTGGAAAACATATAAGTAAATGTGCCCGACGCGACACAACACAACACAACACAACACAACAAAATACGTACTTATATGCTTATAAAAGAGAAGTGTTTGGTGTGTCACGTAACGGTCAGGATACATTCGTTTTTCTAACTAGCGGCCATGATCTCCCCTTCCTCCCATTCTGATAATCTTAATTTCCTAATCCAATGGCTAGCCTCCTCTTGAGTGTGCGTCCCACATCAGGCATAATAAATATGTATCTTCACTCCAAATTAGATTTTGTAACGGCAGCCCTAGGAATGATTTAGGATTTCAGTTCCCTTTTTAAGAGTGGAGAAAACTTTTAACTGAGCTTAGAAAATGGCAATTAATTGCCTCTCATCATCTTGCTCTTAATTGATATTTTTATCTTTCCATATTTCTTAACGCCTCAAAAATCCTAGGAAGCCTTTCCATTCCTTCTTAAAACCAAGAAGACATTCTCAAATCTTATTGAATTTTTGGCGACTTTACAAGAAAGAAAGGAAAAAAAAAAAATTCTCCTTATAAATTGTCTCCTCCCAATCGAGAACAACATTTATTATACCAGTTGAACATGTAAGTTTTATACCTTCGTTTTTTTTTCCTACTTCCGCTTACATTTTCTGTCCACGGTGCTTACATTTTCTGTCCATGGTGCTTCCCTTTTGATGAACATAACCTCACTTTACTCAAAGACAAAACCTGATTTTGTATTCCATACATTTCTTTTCTTCTTTTTTATTCCAAAGTTTTCAATTGCGATTATTCTTCAAGTAGCACATACAAAATTTGCTTATCATAATATTGCTTTGTGTTTTCGATTTGGCAGTGATGATGTTGTCATTCAAGTACATACTAAGTCGTTAGTTCATATCTCGCTTAATATTTTTCAACTAGGTATCTGATGAGATCATTTTTAAAATTGTCCGTAGCTATGAAAAGAACAAATGAAATGCCATCACAGATGAATTGCAAACCCCATAAGGTTGGATCCTCAGCTACCCAGGGCAATTTCAAGAGCCTACGATCTCTTGACGAAAGAAAATCCAGCGTCGTTACTGTTCGGCTTACTAGAAAATGGGAAGAGTTGGACTCTATGCCACCAATAACGCTTCCAGTTTCGGTTATTGTTAAGAGCAGGTAGTAAT
This sequence comes from Papaver atlanticum, assembly GCA_023531105.1. Taxonomy (NCBI): domain Eukaryota; kingdom Viridiplantae; phylum Streptophyta; class Magnoliopsida; order Ranunculales; family Papaveraceae; genus Papaver; species Papaver atlanticum. Next base: position 1,564,091 of record JAJJMB010014738.1, on the reverse strand, counting down.
CCCATGTTTTCGTAAAATTAAAATATATATACCGGTACTATTGGTGTTGAGATTGTCGTGCAACAACCACCAGAAGGGGAAGTGTTGGATGTACGAATGTGTTTATTTATAATGCAACATGTGACTGCAATTTGAATACGATTACACAATAAAGTAATATCGTTTTTGTTGTTGTTGACAGAACTGGTCTGTGGCCTAGAGGAGGCGCCGGGAGCACGAAGCATTTCAAAAGCATGTGAACACAGCTGACGATCAGGGGAATACGGTGCACTAAATGAATATTTTTCTAGACCACGTATGTAGGATGAATAGCTAGCACCGGATTATAGGACAAGTCGTCTTGATACGAGGCTCTTGAGATGATACCACTAACTGAGAACCGAGAACCGAAGTTTTTTTCTAGTAACAAGTACCAGGTAGGCTGGAGAGAGAATCTCCGAAAAATTAAGCTTAGTTTTTACGCCGGCTTGCCACGCCTTGCACAACCCACATTACGTAGGCAAATGATACCACTAACATCAATTGAAAATAAATTTAACTGCCCTATATTTACAATTTTGGTATTAGGATGTGGATCTAACGTAATTCATATTGTTTTTAATTATCAGGTTCATAATTGTAGATGCATCGGAAGCAACGGAACATAACCGGTTAGGGTTTGTTGCCATCCGGAAGACCTGGGACAGAGTGTTATATTGTCATCATCATTCACAGGAAGTCTGCGTCATATATTTGAGATTTCTCAAGATTCCATGGCAATTACCCGTTACAACCATCATCCAGATATCTTCCTTACCATGATGGCAAATCCAAAAGTGGCAGGAAATTACGGATGCGGTAACCCGCAACCACATGATCGACCAAATTTAAGTAGGAAATACCATTTAGTCTTAGGAATAATAAATTAGAGAGAGTCTAGTCCAGTTGACCTAGTCAACTGTCTGTTTGGTCCTTTTTAAATATATATATTACTGTTTGGTCCTATAAATTATGGTTTGGTCCTAGGATGATGTAATTGTCATTGTGTGGTGGCAGAAATACCCTTTTGGGAGCACATATATATACAAAAAATGAGTAGAAAATATCTCATTCTCAGATTTACTTTCTCTCTCCTCTTTATTTTCAGATCTAGTTTCTTTCCTCTCCATTTTTTTTCTTCTTTTTCTGCTGCTGCAAGAAACGATGAAGATTTGTGTTTTTTTCTAGGGTTTTGATTTGCAGAGATGATGAAGACGATTTGCAGAGATGATGAAGACGATGAATCATATAAAGATTATGAAAACGACGAAGATGAAGATGCTTTTTTTGATTTCTTGCTATTGTTTTTGATGTTTTCTGCTGGTGTTGAAGACGAAGATGATGATCTTTTATTTGCTGCTCGTGTTGAAGATCTCGATTGTTGATGTTTTTCGTGTTGATGATGATTTCTGTTTGTTGCTCGTGTTGAAGATCTTGATTTTGATGTTTGCTGCTCGTGTAAAGATGAAGATCTGTTACTGTTGAAGATGATGATGTTTGCTGCTGCTGTTAAAGACGACGAAGATGATGCTGTTGCAATTCATTTTTACGAATGAACTTTGTTTTTTACAAATTTCTGTAGTGTGTTCATTTTGAAAAATGAACTCTGTTTTCTTTTATAGGTTTATTAGGAGTTCATTTGAAAGAATAAACTCGGTTTTCATATAGGTTTTATTAGGAGTTCATTTGAAAGAATGAACTTGGTTTTCATATAGGTTTTATTAAGAGTTCATTTGAAAAAATGAACTCGGTTTTCATATAGGTTTTATTAGGAGTTCATTTGAAAGAATGAACTCTGTTTTTTGACATAATAATGAAGTTTTGTGTTGTGTTCATTTTACAGAATGAACTCTGTTTTCATATGTGATTTAGTTTGGTTTCATTTGAAAAAATGAACTCCGGAGTTCATCAGACAGAATGAACTGCTACAAAAAACAAGTAAACAATTTTTTTTAGGTTTTTATTAGGTGTTCATTTGAAGGAATGAACTCCGGAGTTCATCAGACAGAATGAACTGCTACAAAAAAATAAGTAGGAATTAACACGAAAGGGTACTTTGGTTCATTTAATATTTTTAAATAATTATAGACCAAATGGAAAAAGGTGATTTCTGAAAGGACTAAACAGACTTGGGACCACCTAAAAAAAGGATCAAACGATATTTTTCCCCAAATTTAATTGCCAGGGTATTTGTGCTGGAAAAAAAAACGCCTAATGAAGGAAATAAAGGAAAATAAGGCGTTGGACATGTGTACACAATAAAATTCCAAAAAAGAGGTTTGCCACATATGCACACCCTTTTCGTCTTGGATATGATAAAATCAAGACTCCATTAGCAAATTAGTAAATTGGTCTGCGCAGAGTTTCCAGACGAGAAGAACAATCCTGCTCTCTACGACACCATTAGGAGGTGTATGGTGTACGGACCATGCGGAACAAGAAATCCTGCTTTTATGTGCATGGACAAGGGAAAGCCATATGCAGATAAGTGAAATAAACTGAAATAAACAGATAAGTGATGACAGTGAATGACTTTCTATTATACACATTAATGCCAAAAGATGTATTTAAAGGGGCGGATAGATTGAGAAACCACACCTACAACTAACAACTTTCCCACATATCATCCAACTTCAAAATGGAAGCACAGATGAACTGCAATGCGGTCAAATGCGTCATGTCCTATCTCAAGAAAAAATCACCAGGGAGAGCGTTCCTACCAGGTATAACGACTCATTGCTCCAGAAATTTAGTGACTGATGAATGCACGACAATGAACAAGTCAGAAAATTGGATACATATGACACATGCTTTAATCAATGACATTTATTCTCATTTGTAGGAACTAACCCAGAGGAATTGAACAACATCAAGCTTTCAAAGGATTCAAGCAACCATTTCTACAAATGAACGAAAACACTTGCTTATAATTGCTATGCCAACTGAGGCCAAAGGGAAATCCGAGATTGAGGTAAGTGCTATTTTGTTAAGCTAATGAAATTTACTATTACTCACTTCTCAGATGATTGGTTCCGCATGTACTGCCAGAAAGCAATGAAGATTCCGAGGATGCACACCATTGGAAGCAGTGTTCAGCGTGCTTCAAATGCATTATTCGTTTGTCTACAAACTATTTATAAAATAATATGTACAACATACAAGTACCTAAATTCAACAAAACTTGGGCAGCCTGTGTTTGACAATGAAGGTGTCCGATGGGACAGGAACAATTATATTTCAGGCGGAAGGATTTACGGAGGAGGAATTAGTGTGTCGTACAACCAATTCCTTAATGCGCATAAAAGAGGTATATATTTTATTGTGATGGGTGAAATTATTACCTACGGGATTGTGCAAGGAATTAACAGGCCAGCGTAAAAACTGTGTCATACTTTTGGGAGTTAATATTGTCTCCTACCCTACCTGGTACTTGTTATTGGAAAAAGGGTTTTGGTCTCTTGGTCTCTTGGGTGAAATTAATAATTCATAACATAAAAATGTTTTCATTTAAAAATGACCTATACCTGACATTGTCGATGCCTTCGATTTGGAACAGTTGAAGGAAGTTCAGTTTTGTTGAGGACTTAATGAAAAAGGCTCGCATACTAACCCTTCATTAATGTATTGGGCGCTATATGGATTAAAAAACATGATGATCTAAAGGGTGCTATACAAATTACAGAAACTTGAACCTCATGACAGTTTGGGATTTTGGGTATTCCACCAATATGGCAGATGAAGAACATGAACATAACAGGTCAATCTTGGACGCCATATTTCGCAGATGTTGGGGGTGACCTCTAATACGGTCATGCCAGAGGTACATGGTGAGATAACTCCCCTGATCCATGAGGAGAATTCTCTGGAAAATATTGTTTAGTCAATCTAGATTGGGCGACATCGACCGAGACAAGATGGTTAAATGGATAGAGCAGGGGAGCTGATGCCAGCCTAATCGTTTTTCAATTTTTAGTTAACTGGCGATGAACCTAAATAAAATAATGTCACGGCAAATTGTTTAAATTGTCGATGTCTGCGTGCTTTCGATGGAGGTTTAAATAGTTTCCTTACGTTTACGTAGATTTTTTGTTGTTGTTGTTGATATATGCCTTTCATGAGAGTTCTCTTATCAGTTTGTTAGTTAAAAAACCACTAATCAGTAGGTAATTTTGTTCCAGATCGGGGTTTACCTACACTTACAACTTCTTTGGATCTCTAGAGACGAAACATAAAGGAATTGACGTTTTTTTTTCTGGACCATCAAACAGATTACCGAACCGTATGTTGAATATATGGTTAAGATTTCGAGACTAATTCATATTCATTGCTGATCAAATATTTAAAACAAGGAACCTAGAAAAAATTAGTGGCATTACCGTTCAGGGTATCATAACAGTAAAACATTAGTATTTGACAGCATACTGATATTTATAAACCTGTTTATGGGGGGAAAATCACGGCCACTTAGACTTGCTTTCAGGGGTTAGCCCATTTGGTCAGGAGCCTGACTCTCAAGTAGGAGATCAGTAGATCAAGTCTTCACTCAAGAGTTTAGAGATCTCATGAAATACTCCTTTTATGTAAATTAAAGTTTAAGTTCTTAATATATATTCTTTCCTATTAAAAATATAAATCATGCGAAAATATGTTTATACGAATAAAATACAGCCGCCACTAGCTTCAGACTATATAAACAAGTTTCAATGTACAAAATTTTGGTGTTTCTGTGTTATGCATTTAAACTTTTGGTGTTATGCCGTTCAAATTAGGTCCGCGTATCATGGATGTTTAGAAAATGTTTAATGCCCTAGCTTAAAATAGTGTGAAATATCCCGTGCCATTTTGGCACGGGTCATTCCCTAGTTTTCCTAACACAACACTATACAACATATCGTCTAACACTGTACGGTACGGCACGCCACATCTTAATCTCCTGCACATCATAACGCGGCACGCTAAGTACCCTACTTCGTAAGCTGGGCTGTGCTGGGACGCCCGGACCATGCAGATTGGAAAGACTCAAAATCAAGAGTTTTTCTGTTTAAAATAGCGACATTAAATTTTGATAGAAATTTTTTTTTTTTGGGTACACTTTCTTTCTTTTTTTTCATTATTACAGGAACCCTATAGAAAATTAAAAGAAAAATTAAACTGCACACCCGCTTTCTCTCTTTCTTTACCTCCCCCGGTAATCCCTAGTCCCCTTGTTCGCTCGCTCGCTCGCTAGCTAGCTTCTTTCTCTCTCAGATCCAAATCTCTCTCTCTGCATTATCCCTCTTCCTTCTTTTCTCTGTCTCTCTTCTCTGATCAGATCCCTTGCTTTTCTCTATCTCTCTATAGATCTTGATAATCAACTTCACAATCTAAATTCATCTCTCTTCAAAAAAAAAAAAAAAATTCCGTCGATCTTTGATTCTGATTATCCACTCTCTAATCAGATCAAGGTCATCAAGAGCTAAAAAACGGACCCAATCATGAATCCATTCTCTTCTGGAACTCGATTAAGGTACGTACTTTTGTTTTTCCTGCTATCTCTTTTCCTGCTCAGATCACGTTTTCATGGAAGTACCTGTTTTCTGTTAGATTCTTTAATTATAGTATGTAAGTAAGAAAGTATGCAAATACTAGTTGTAGAACTAGTTACGATTGTAAATTATGGTAATTGCACAATGAATTGGTCGTAATTCTTCAGAATTTAGGTAATTTCCTCAATAAACAATGTTGATATGTGAAATTTAGGTTTACCTTGTAAATAAAGAGGAAACTAATGAGAATTGATTAGGGAATATACTGCACCATAGCTAACTCTACTTTCGGCTGTTATTGTTGCTGACACTGTTATTATGAGTCCTGGCTACAACCCTAGGATACAAACTTCACCAATGTGCGAACCTCAGTTGAAATTGTAACTGAGTGTGAGGTCTTTTGGAATTGAGATATTTTGGTTATGATGCTTATGGCCTATTGGAAACTAACCTCAAGTCTACAGCGGGGTGCACCATATGTGACAGTGTGACACACCACATGGCTGACCACCGATTGAATAATTTTCCAAAATTGGATATTAGTATTGGCACCCACGTCTAATTTACTATTGTGGATGGGCATGCTTTCTTATATGAATTTTTGTTGTTGCAGGGATATGATTAGGTCTATACGTGCTTGTAAAACTGCAGCCGAGGAACGTGCTGTTGTAAGGAAAGAGTGTGCGGCTATTCGTTCTGCAGTTAGTGAAAATGATAATGATTATAGGCATCGTAATTTGGCGAAGCTCATGTTCATTCACATGCTTGGTTACCCCACACATTTTGGTCAAATGGAGTGCCTAAAGTTGATAGCGTCTTCTGGATTTCCTGAAAAGAGAATAGGATATCTTGGCCTCATGTTGCTTCTCGATGAAAGACAAGAAGTTCTCATGCTCGTTACGAACTCCGTAAAACAGTATGCAATTATTTACAGTAGATTCAAATGTCTTTCTTTTTCTGTATTCTTAAAGTTCATGTTTAATTTTTTTGGTGCAGAGATCTCAATCACTCAAACCAGTACATTGTAGGCCTGGCTCTTTGTGCTCTAGGGAATATTTGCTCAGCAGAAATGGCTCGTGATCTTGCACCTGAAGTGGAAAGATTGCTTCAGAGCCGAGACCCTAACATCAGAAAGAAGGTAATTTCCTTCATGTTTAAATAAACTCCTCTTAAATTTATAGAAGCAGGACTCTATCGGCAAGAGTTCAAGAAATTAAGACATTGCCTCTTAGGCCATAGCTTCATAGTGCAGGTGACTTGCTTCTTTATCAATTAAGTGGAACGACTGGATGTTTGTGTCACATGATTGGTACTGTCAGTTTTATCCATTGCTAGAGCTATGGCATTGTTACATTGACATCATTTTATTGTAGAGAACCTTTTGAAATTAGCATCTACGCTGTACATGATCATTTAAATGCTAGAGTTAATCATATATGGTTTTGTCTTTCTTGAATCCTATATCTTGATCTAATGCTCATAACACTTAAACGTAGGATATATTCAGTTTCAGCCCAACAATTTTTATCTTTTGTTACAGTATAGGGATACAATCAGTTATCATTTATATGATGTCCAGAATCGCACCATGGTTATGGAGTCCTAGATCCTTTTGCTATAAGTAACATCTTTGCCGAGTCTCTGGCCATCTTGATTAGCATTTAATTTAAAAATTTAATGTGTGCATTTGCTGTGCTCTTGTCTGCGGTTTCTGTTTTTATCTGATCATGGACTGGATTCTGAAATTGGAAGCTTTTTAGTGTAAATGGATTGACGATCATGGTCAGAAGGTACATAAAATTCATCAACATCCAACAGATTTAGCTTTTAAAGTTGTACTCATGGTGATTGGGTCCCAAAAGAACATGTGATTTGAGAGATTATGATGTTACGAGACAACAGAATCCTTTTACTTGGCTATACGAATTACATTTTTTGTATATGATGTTGCTAGTGTTTGTTTGTTTCCATATAACTATTATTACTTTTGGCCTGTGGTTTGCTGTTACTTCTATGTTCTTGTTTGGGTTGTTGCCATCCGTTGTTGTTGTACAAACAACATTCAGAATTTATGCTGTATTTGGTCATTTGTTCTGTGTGCTCAACTTATATTGAGCTTTTCTTGTTCTTTCAGGATAATAATTCACTACATATTTTCTTCTTGTGTGCGTGATGTAGGCAGCATTATGTTCTATAAGGATTGTAAAGAAAGTCCCAGACTTGGCAGAGAATTTTATGAGTCCAGCAGCTGTCTTATTAAAAGAAAAACATCACGGAGTTCTAATAACAGGACTTCAGCTATGTGCAGATCTTTGTAAAGTTAGCGAGGAGGCCCTTGATTACTTTAGAAAGGTGATTCTCACTGACTTATTTGACATGTTTTTGACATGCGTCTCTAACCACCACATCATTTCTTTTCAATAAATCTTGTGCAACTTATAAGGCTATAGTAAAGTTACATATTGATTCCTTCTCTCTAGCTGCTTCACTGCTTAGGTTTCTTTATTTTACATTTCTCCTGGGTGTACTTGCATGTATATGTCTAAAAGTTTTTTGGCACCTCGCCTGCATGTAGTTTTTTGGGTGTACTTGCACACCTCATTGAGGGGAGAATAATGGGCTGCCTTGTAGCTGACACACAATTTTCACATCCTCTAAGCTGTGTAGTTTGGCAGCTTTTGGGTCCAGGGAATAAACTGGTGACTTGCAACTCCTATATAATATCAATTCCACGTTTTTTTCTTTCTAGAACGGTGAAATTGTATTGTCGAAGCTTTTTAGTAAAAATTACTGTCTAAAGAGGAAACTATACACATAGTACATAAAGCCTCCTCTATGAATCTAGGAGGAAAAAGCAATTTTCACATCACAAAAGTACAACTGATTGCAGTATTGCACCTCTTGATATTACATATCACCTTGTAAACAGCTGAAACCTGAAACTAACTGATCCTGAGTTAATCAATCTACACATAATTCTTGTATCACTACGGTGATTTGATATTACTCTAAAAAGTAAGTATTGAGTGTTATAGAAGGTATTTTTGTGTCGGTTATCTAGTGCGTGACGTTGTTTCCTTTTATTATGACTACAGAAGTGCACAGAAGGTTTGGTTAAAGTTCTAAAGGATGTTGTGAATAGTCCATATGCCCCTGAATATGACATTGCGGGGATCACAGACCCGTTCCTCCATATTCGACTGCTTAGGCTTTTGCGTATATTAGGCCACGGAGATGCTGATGCTAGTGATTGTATGAATGACATTCTTGCCCAGGTAAGTGAAAATTGATTCTTATCTAAAGCTACTTATGTTACTACTTGATATTCTTTTCTGAATTTGAGTATTACTAACTACTGATTGAAAATCTTTGATAAATTCATGGTCTGAAGGGAAAATTTGTTCCGTCTAGATGACTTTTTTGTTATGTGCTCAACTTATATTTTATGTCCTTTGTTTTTATTTTTTTTACATACTGATTGCCCAATTAGGTGGCTACAAAAACAGAGACGAATAAAAATGCAGGGAACGCCATTCTGTATGAATGTGTTGAAACTATTATGAGCATCGAGGATAATAGTGGTTTGCGCGTTCTTGCGATAAATATATTAGGAAGATTCTTGTCAAATCGCGACAACAACATCAGGTTTCCTTTTTCTCTATTACATTAACATTATGGCTTCATTTTATTTGTGGTTCAGGCTTTCCATCAAATAATTGGTTTCTTAAGATTACTGCTAGTGTGGCTATCCATTTATAATAGTTTCGTTTGTGTCAGGGTCTTTTCATTTCCTAGCCATCACGGTCTTCTTTATATATATTAATATTAAATAAGTACTCTTGTTAAATAATATTCAAGTGAGAGTGTTGACAGATAATTTACTTTCCTCTTTTGAATACATTATCGGCAGATATGTTGCATTGAACATGCTGATGAAGGCCATTCAAGTAGATGCTCAAGCTGTGCAGAGGCACCGGGCGACAATTTTGGAGTGTGTAAAGGTATATTATGTACATCTTTAATTTTCTCTCTACATCACTGTTCAGGGTATGGAAATGCTCTGCTCTACATTATTAATATTTGTGCTTTCCATGATGCGGTAGGTGTATTATTAATTGTGCTGCATTATAGATGACCAAACATTCAGAGTGATGAGTATTCCAAGTCTATATTGTATAATTTGATAGGTAATCTTGGCTGTGTGCATCTCAGGATTTGGATGCTTCAATTAGGAAGAGGGCCCTGGAACTCATATATCTTTTGGTGAATGAAACTAATGTTAAGCCTTTAACCAAAGAACTAATTGATTATCTGGAAGTAAGTGATGAAGAGTTCAAGGGAGATCTTACTGCCAAAATTTGCTCCATTGTTGAGAAGTAAGTATGCAAGCATGTCTTTGCTCTTTATGGTTATAATGATTTTTCTTTGGAAGATTGTAGATGGTTTATCTGATTGCGTTGACGTGTAGTTTTCTCCATAACTATCTCATGAGTGAATGCGTGCGAATGTCTCGATCATCTTATATCGATAATGTTCTTGTTTAACAGGTTTTCCCCCGAAAAAATATGGTATATCGATCAGATGCTCAAAGTTTTGTCTGAGGTACGCAATGTTGATTAACCACGGACATCAGTTCTGAAATTTTGCTATGTTCTTGCCTTTTAATTTCTTTCCTTCTCTGTCCTGATTTCTTTCTTTTTTTTGCTTTCAACTTCTTCATAAAACTGAAGAAGTTTATTCACAACTACAGTCACAACTTCAAGTTGAATTACATATTTGCATATTTGAATCTTTATTTTGCCCCACTTTGGGATTCCAAGTGTCTCGTCTCAGTGGCAGATAATTTGTGAAGTCACTATCTGACTAGTATACTCGTGGGTCGTGACTAGTTTTGGATTCTATCGTTTTAATTTGGTCGGATGGCCTCAATCTCTCAACTCAGTGAGCTTTCATCAATAATGTTATTTAAAGCTTGATGACTTTGTAGTATTTAACTTATTTTACAGTTATCAGGGTTATTGCACTTTTAAAAGATTTTACAGAAATGGTAAATCCCATCCAGCTTGGACATAGTGCAGCATCAAAATCAAAATAGCTCTAGGCAGTCCATATCATAGTGCAGCATCAGATCAAATTAGCTTTAGTCAGTCCGTATTTTGTTTTATGGATGGTTTATTGAGTGGACGTGAAATTTGATGGTTACTATAAACTCTAGTTCAGTTTTGCTTGATGTTGCCTGACTATTATTATTCCCAGATTGCTCGTCGCTATGATTTTTCTTTGGTTTGAATTTGCTTGGAAAATCATTTGTGTTTTGGACAATTTTCTACAGGCTGGAAAGTATGTAAAGAATGAAGTTTGGCATGCCCTTATAGTAGTGATAAGCAATGCATCTGATCTCCATGGATATACTGTGAGATCTCTTTTCAAGGCATTCCAAACATCAGGTGATCAGGTATTTAACTCGAACTTCTAAATTGTATATTTCTGAGTTGCACTTCTGCTCTTTCTGGGCTGATTGTCTTAAGTTTTTATTCAGGAAAGTCTTGTTCGAGTGGCAGTTTGGTGTATCGGAGAATATGGTGAAATGCTTGTCAACAATATAGGGATGCTTGATATAGAGGATCCTGTAACTGTGAGTTCATTCTTCTGCGTTTTTTTTTTTGAATTTACCTTTTAAATTCTAACGGTTATCAGTATTTCGGGTAAATTGGTTAACAAAGTCTCATGTTTGCGATAAATGGGATCATGGTACTTGGGTAAATCTAGTCTGTGCCACGCATTGGAAAGCTCTGTCATGTTTGTTCTTTTGATAAATATATATATTTAGCTACTGCATGTACAATACTCCTTTCTTGGCAAGAGGAGTTTCAAATAATAAAAAGGACGGATCACCAACTCAAGTTTCTGAAAGCAGGTAACAGAATCTGATGCTGTGGATGTCTTAGAAATTGTCATGAAACGCCATACATCAGAGATCGATACTCGGGAAATGTCTTTGATTGCACTTTTGAAGCTCTCGTCACGCTTCCCAGCTTGTTCAGAGTAAGTTCTTGATTTAGGTATCATTCGTTCATGGATGAGTAGAATTTAGGGTCAGTTATCTTCTCTCTGCTTGAAATGCTCTCACGTTATTGTTCCTTCTGTCAATTTGGTCCGAGAGTTTTGATGCAGTTAACAGTTATTGATCACTATATCATTTTTGCATCTGTTTGTGCTATTTTATACAGAACTGATTATGCATTTTATCATGATATGTGTAGGAGGATAAGGGATATTATTGTTCAGAACAAAGGGAGCCTGGTGCTTGAATTGCAGCAAAGATCCATCGAGTTTAACTCTATAGTTGCTAAGCACCAGAATATCAGGTGGTTATGTGATTATTTTAAATCACACAGATTTTTTTTTTTTTTTTTTTGCAGAATTGTGCCCGAAACCATTCGTTTGCACTAAACTGTTGGATGAATGTCTTCAGGTCTGCATTGGTTGAGCGGATGCCTGTTCTAGACGAAACAACTTATAGTGGAAAGAGGCCTGGTACTTTGCCGGCAACTGGTTCAACTTCAACCGGAGCTTCGCTTAATATTCCCAATGGAGTTGCCAAAAGTGCTGCTGCTCCACTTGTAAATTTGCTTGATCTGGATTCAGATGATGCACCACCTCCTAGCTCTTCAGGTGGTGATTTTCTTAATGATCTTCTGGGTGTTGGCGTGTCTCCAATTCCATCATTGTCAGGTATTCTAAAAACATGCATTTTTCTAATATTATTTTCTTACTTGCATCAGAATCACTATATGGATTTTTGTTTTCATTTTTTTTATTTTTTTGTTAAAAGGTACAAGCAAGTCTCCAACAAGTGGAACAGATGTTCTCTTGGATCTATTATCCATAGGAACTCCTCCTGCACAGAACAACTTTTCAAATGATTTGCTGTCCATGGGTATGGATAATGGGCCATCAGTTTCCTCACTGGATAGAACACAGTCACTTTCTTCGCAAGTCTCTTCTCCACCAGGAGCTGCACCAATGATGGATCTATTGGACAGCTTATCACCCACTGTTTCAATGACCGCCAATTCTCTAGCGGACATGAACCTAAATGGTTAGTTTAATTTTCAATGATAGCTGACCTTTCCTAAGACTCATTTGGTGAGGAATTTGATCATTTCCTCTGTTTAAACAGGAGACAATGGTCCAGTTCATCAACCTATAGTTGCATTCCAGAGCAAATCATTGAAGATAATGTTCAGCTTCTCAAAGGAACCTGGAAACCCGCAAACAACGTTAATCACTGCTACTTTCACAAATTTATCATCTAATGATTATTCTAATTTCCTCTTCCAGGCTGCAGTTCCGAAGGTAATGTTAAGTAACGGTTATTTATTTGTTTTTCCTGGTCATCACCATAGAAGTATTGCCTCAATTATTTTGATTACCCACAGTTAGTGTCTTTCTAGAAGATTAACATGTTTTAAATGTGTAGTTGTTAATTCACGTCTCTTCTGTAGTATTATAGTATCACTTATTATTTTTTGTTTTATCCTCAGTTTGTACAACTGCAATTAGAGACGGCTAGCAGTAATATTCTCCCAGCAAGTGGTAATGGTTCAATCACACAAACTCTTAGGGTCACTAATAGCCAACAAGGGCAGGTATGGATTTCTGGTGGATGACTGCATATGTGTGTTTATGAATGCTCATAGTTGTTATGTTGACATCTTCTAATATTCGTTGAATTTCAGAAAGCCCTTGCAATGCGTTTAAGGGTATCATACAAGGTGAACGGGGAAGAAAGTTTGGAACTGGGTCAAGTCAACAACTTTCCTCGTGGTTTGTAAGGTCAAGGTTTTCTAGTCGGTTTCTAGGGGAACTTCATTTTCTTTTCTTTTTTGTTGCTCATGTACATTATTATACAATGCTCCCATAAGAGAGTTGTAGAAATCGATTTTTTTCCCTTCTTGCGCATAGGAGAGAGGGAGGGAGGGAGAGAGAGAGAGAGAGAGAGAGAGAGTGTTTGTTAGCCATATGAAGAACCTGAGGTGCTTTAATATGTTCTTTTTACCAGCTTCGCCATGTTTGAGCCTCCTGGTAATGTTGAAGATGAGAGGGAATATTGTGTGATTGTAGTTTTACGAGTCTCATTAAGGAAGTTGAAAATTTGTCTGCAGTGTCTGTGTTATTGATTTTTCTACATTTTACGTCTAGAAGCGATGTTTTGTTTAATTTACCGAACTGTTGAGTTTTTGGGCACAGCGGAGTTTGATATTGGTAGAATGACCATAAAATATTCAAAAGATTTTTGCTAATGTTTGAAGGAAGCCTGTTTCTGTCTTTTGGGGCATACACACAACTTTTTGTATTCTCCAAATTAATAATCATATCCTAAAAATGGTGATAAGTGTTGTCCTAGGACATTTAAGTTGACACTTTATTTTTTTTTCCAGGATAATTATGTTATGACATTATTACACTCAAATTACAGAGTTTTTAGTTGGTAGCTGAGCAACAAGCTGGGCACCAATCCCTTTTTGAATAGTAACACCCAATCTGTGAAAAATAAAACTACCTAGACCACTACCAGCGTCATGACTAATTAAACAATTTTTCAGACGCTTGAAAAAACATATAATATCTTCACTAAGTTCCCCTAAGGTAGTAAAAGCTAAAACACCCCAGCCATGCGAAGCACATTCATTCAAATATTTAGTACGTTTACGCGAAATTGCTTTAGAATTAGCATGGTCTGGGAAAACCATAAGTGCAAGATTTATTTTTTTTATAAAAAAATTTCTTAATCTTTCTTTTGGAAAAAAGAAGAACGCGCAATCGGGATATATAAAGTAATCGGGGGATATAAATTAATATCCCATTCCAATAATTTCTGCTAAGGGGTGTTTTTTTGGGTAGAAATACGACACTACCCTTTAAAAAAATAAAAACTAAATCAAACCTAAATATTCCCCACTCCCTTTCAAATTCTCTTCTCCTTCTCTGCCGGCTCCTCACCTTGAAAACGATTTTATTTTTTTAAATTCGGTAGTGATGACGACCACGTCGGAAGTGATGAAGACCATGCCGGAAATGATTTTTTTTACATCGCCGGCATTGTATTAGTGATGAAGACCATGCCAGAAGTAATGAAGACCATGCCGGAAGTGATGAAGACCATGCCGAAAAATGGTGCCGGCGTGCTCGATAAATAACTTACAATGCCGGCATTGTAAGTTGGGAGTACCCATTTTTTGGCATTGATTTTGTCGGCATTTTGTAAGTTCGGAGTACTCATTTTTAACCAAATTCCTATTACCTCAAAATTTTCCTTATACTCTCACCCAAGTGCAGAGATTATGGTTATACTAATCATTGTTAAACTAATCTATTAACTTAGTTAATTATAATTAACGACTAAACATGATTAATGAGGGTTAGATTAGAAATTAGTTAAAATACATGGATATGAGATAACTTTGGTTTACTATTTAAATCTCTATTTTGTCCTATTATCATATCCCTACTTGCGCGTTCAAAAAGAATATATATATATATATTTTTAAATTGTTTATGTGCTAGCAAGGCTTTTATTGAGAATCAAATGGAAATTCATACATGGTTGATTGGAAGCCTAGCAACAATTTACGCCCAACACCTTTCTGGATAGCTAAAAAAGAATTAAAACTTAAATAAATAATTTATGTAAAAAAATAGTTTAGAAAAAGTTTAATAATTAAAAATTAAGTCCTTTTCGTTATACCATTTTTATATTTTATATTACTATTTTTTTTTGGTCGGAAAAAGACGATTAAAAGCAATAAGTAAAAGATTAAATTTTAAAAGAAAAACTTCTTAACCTTTTCCCGGAAAATAGAATATAGAAAAAATTAAAAAAATAAGTAATATAAAATATAAAAAAGGTATAACGAGAAGGATAGTTTTGCATGTAACAAAAATATATAAACCCGGAGCTTTTAATTTTACTAACTAATGACTTTATTTTTATCTTATTTAGCGGCCGACAAAATTTTCAAGTATGTCCCAAAACAGACTTCTTTTCGAGGATTAAGAAAGGCCCTTCTTATTTCAAGAGTGCCATATATAGGTCCATAAGAATTATTCTCTAAAGGGAATTCCTAGAAGCACCGTCAATAGTAAGAGCTATAAGGCTGTACATTGTTACGGATAAATTGAGAAACTGAACCAAACCGGTTAGGAGAGAACTGAACTGAGTCACCTATTAATGGTTTAGTTTTGGTTTAAAGTGTTAATAATCGTTGTTATTGGTTTCCGTTCCGGTTTAATGTAAGAAACGAACCAAAAAACCGACGCTTCCACCATTTATAATTTGATCTTTTAGGCAATACCCTAAATCTAATCCTCTCCATTCATTTTGATTTATATCCCAGTTTTCGCTTCTCTTCATCGGCCAATCTAATTTCTAACTTTTAACAGACTAACATATCATCATCTAACAATCCACCACCACCACAACCACCACCTTGCAATTGATAGTCTAACACTACTTCTTCTATCTTCTTCCTATTATCTTCTAACAATACTACCACTCTACCAGGCCTCTGCTACCAACTTCACTTGAGTTAGACAAGATTTTCGATGAACAACTTCATTATAAAGGTATGTGTCGTACATTATAGCATTTTATTATCTGCATTCTTACATGATTAATTATAATAATTTATGTTCGAATTTCACAAATTTTACAAATTAGGGTTTCATAAAATTAAAACATTTCAGGGATTTTTCAAAACCAGGGTTAATCAGATTTGTTTTGGTAATAATATGAATTGAGTTTATGTTTAATTTGAGTTTGTTCATAAGGGTCCGTGATTTTATGATTCTTGCAATAGGGTTCATGCCTGAAATTCATGGAAGAATCAACACTTTTGTTTTTTGTTTTTTAAGCAAACGAAAAGGATTACAGATTACACATTAGCCCTTATTGATCTGTGGTCATCACACAGTGGAGGCAATAGCCATACCGGTGGTACAGACCAAACCATGTGGCTTTTGTTACTCTTAGCCCACTGTGCTGTGTGGAAGAATCAACACCTTCAGTTGTGTTGTATTAGTTGTGAACGATTTCTCAATTATCTTTTGCTCTGTTACCCGTGGGACATTTTTTTTCTTTCTCTTTTTGTGTTTGTGTTAGTTGCGGTTGTTTAAATATCCAGTTTTGTAACGCCCCAAAAGTCAGCTGCTTAAAAATCGAAGAGATTAAACTTCATACAGAGGCATTAAGGATCTGAATCTTTAATTTAAAATTCCTAATCACATAAAGTAATCCCAAAACACTAACCCAACATTCTGATAATATCAATGAAAAATCTCTCGAGTGATATGAATACAATAATGTGTTGTTTTAAATATTAATAAAGAATACATATGCTAGAGCATTGCTCGGTCGAACTCGCAAGCGTTGCTATCTCAAGCTTGTTTTTCAAGTTTAGTTGATCAAAACTATAAGTCTTGATTTCTAGTCTACTAATTGCTATATCTCGGATTATGATAGAATGTGTAGTTAAGATTTAGACTTCACGGCGTTCATCGATTGAAGACGGAGATCTACCGAGGAGAGCTTGGAGGAACTTCATCAAAAAAAGGTATGTGGAGACTAAAACTTATCTACCACTCAGAAGTCTATTCTATTCTATCTCCTAATGAGACTAAGTCGTATAGCTATATAGACTTTTATATTATACACATTTGATATTTCGAGCTGAGTTTATCTCGCTTATCTATTTCTCGAAATACGAGTTGAAAGCTTTTTGCTTTAGCTACGTTCATCATTATTCTTCACGAGTTTAATTGGAAACAATTTATTTGTTGGAAACTAAATAATAAGTCAAAAGATGATCATGTGGAAATTGCCTTGAAACATCTTATATGATTTGTGTGAGACCATCATTTGATGTCGACTTGGAAAGTTTCGTATTGATCATTCGATCACTTGAAAATTACTTATAAGCTAATAGTTTGTGTGAGATAGCTATTGTCGTCTTCTAAGGATGTTTCAGTGATTGAAATGAGTTTAGAACAAAAACCTTTGTATGGATACATCACAGTATGCGTACCTAGTATGCAAACTGTTTTGGTATGATTCAAGTCCGGGAACCTTGTTTGCATACCTAGTATGTGAACGGTTTTAACTGTTAAAGTCCGAGAACCTAGTTTGCATAACTAGTATGCGAACGATTCTACCTGAGTTAGGTCAGGGACAGCTGTTTGCGTACCCGTTTGCAAATGGCTGGACAAGACCAAAGTCCGGAAACTATAGTTTGCGTACCCGTTTGCAAACTTAGTGGTTAAAGTTCTAAAATCGGTCAAGTATATTTTTCATACTCATGAACAAATACGTTTATGAATTAAGGAATGCAATCTTTGCAAATCGTGGCTTAATGTTCATGAATTGATTCTTGTATAAGTACTTTGTACGATTACAAATAAATCAGATTTTGTTTCAATTGGTTCATATATATTTCTATGAGATAGTGAACAATTGAACAACTCTATGTGAAACACAATTAGATTCATTTGATTATCTTTCATGATTGATTGATCATCATATTTGATCTAGAAGTGTTAGATGAATGTGTTCAAGACAAAAGTTTTCATATGGCTAACTTCGGTTAACTGTTATTGAGCCAACTCAATATACACGTTTAGGTACGGTTACCCAAATCTAAAAGGTATATTTCATTTGTGTGTAACAAGCTAAGACCATATAATGGTGGAGAGATATTGCTTTGGTTTTAAGCAAACTTAGCTTGAATCTTAAATCAGGATTTCATCTAACGGTGAATATTGAATGCTTTGTTACTAATCTATCTTAGCTTTGATTGTAAGCAAACCGTGATTTGAAAGACTATATAAGGGAGAACTCTAGCAACTGGAAAACCTAATCCCGACACTTTCCTGTGTCCTAGTTGCGACTAGTGTCGATTCTCCTTTAACCTAGGTTTTTCCAAAACCATTATATGTTAACAACTTGAAGACTTCATTTGGGATTCGTGAAGCCAGATCCAACTATTTTCTCTGTAGTTGCGTATTCTGATCTTACTTGTTCTATCGTATTGAGTATTATCTTCTCTAAGATTTGATCGAGATTTCTCCCCGATAGGTAAGATATAAAAAGTAATCACAAAGCTCTTCGTCTCATTCTTTGTGATTCCACAATAATTTCTTATACTACCATATAGTTAAGTTATTGTGAGGTGATTGTTATTTCTAGGATTCTCTTAGGGAGTATAAGACCGGATTATCAATTGGTTCCTGTTCACCTTGATTTATCAAAAGACGGGACAAAAAACTTCGTAGGTATTTCTGTGGGAGACAGATCTATCTATCAGAATAGACTTATCTGTGGGAGACAAATATGTTCATAAGTCTTCGACTTTGGGTCGTAGAAACTCTTAGTTGTGGGTCAGATCAGCTAAGAGAATCAAGTGCGCAGAATCCGACGTGCTTCTAGAGGCGTAAGGAACGCGACTGTACCTTAATCGGTGGGAGACTTGATTAGGGCTACCCTACATTCCAGTCCGAAGTTAACTTGTAGTAGACTAGTGTCTGTAGCGGTTTAATACAGTAAGGTGTTCAAATCTGGACTAGGTCCCGGGATTTTTCTGCATTTGCGGTTTCCTCGTTAACAAAACTTATGGTGTCTGTGTTATTTCTTTTCCGCATTATATTTGTTTATATAATTGAAATATCACAGGTTGTGCGTAGTTCAATCAATTGGTAAATTCGACCTTGTTTGTTGGTTATAAATTGATTGGCACTTGGGCATTGGTCTTTGGTACCGTCCAAGTTATTTCTCATATCAATAGGGCTCACAAATTTCTATTTGTTCGATTGCAGATTGTTTTGAGAAATTGAGATATAACTCCTTGATATATTTCTTGGTTTACCTCGCTTTAAAAGCTGGTGCTCTCGGAATTATATTGGAGTTAGTCCATACAGATTGCCGAACGAATTATTGGGTTTGGTTGTTATACCCCCGCTTTTTCAACATATATAAAAGATATACAATATCTCTAGAGTTAATAAAACTTTAAAGATACGAAAACGAATATCTTCGTGCACACCATTTCTTCTGACTACTTAAAGACTGAAGTGAAAACGAGTGAGCACATCATCCCAAAGGGGTGCTCAGTGGAAACAAATACAACATCTAGGTAATCACTAACATGCTTCACAGTTTTACTAGAGAAAAACAATTAAATATCTTTTACATCCAACACAAGGAAAAAGATTGCTCCAAATTCACTCCCCATATATTATTCCCGTCAAACAATATCTATGAAAATTCATCCCCAAGATAACCTACGGAAGTGACGTTAGAACAACCTAAACATATGCTATGATAACCTCATCCCACTCAATGGAGAACAAGATGCTAAAATAAATCAGGTCTCAAATTATAACCCCATCCACACGAAATGCGTACATCCTATGATTTAGGTACCACCATCAAAGTCTAGAATGTAAAATAAAGATTTGATTATTATACATGTACACCAGGTTCACGTTTTTAATGGATATGTTAATGGTAGTGTTGTTGTAGTTGTACATTTGTGGAATACATGAATTGTATTGAATATATAGTAGATTGATTTCACAAGGATCTTTTATTGAAGTTTTATTTGATTTCATAAGGATGTTATTCAAACTGCCAGTTACTTGAAATTGACAGAGTAATCGGTTTACCAGAACCAACTGAATATAACGGGAACCATATCGATTCGCTAAGAACCAAACTGATATATTAATGGGTTTATTTTAGTTCTGGAAACTAAAAACCGAGTAGCACGGTTTCAGTTATGGTTTGAGAGGAAACCGAACCGTACCATGTACAACCCTAGTCAGGGGATCATTTTTGTTGATACATGAAAATGATTACCCCTTAGCAGGGCTAGGGATCCCCTAAAGGGAGGATAAGCCCACCATAAGACATGGGGGACTTGGGGACTAAATCCCAAGTTTAATAAGACATGTCAATAAAATGGAAAGGACAAGAAAGGGATTTGTGGGAAGTTGAAGGGTACATTAAGAGGAATGACAATAATTGTAAATAAGGGAGCTTCTATGACATGTGACATGATGTCATGAGAAGAAGGGTTTTGGGAAAAGCCTATATAAGGAAGGACATAGTACAATGAAAAGCAAGTTCTCTCTCATTTTATTCTAGGAAAAGGTGTTGTCATTGTTGTGACTAGGACGTGTAGGACCAAATTCATAATCACCTCTCAATATTTGGCGACCACACCCGGAGGATCGTCTCTAGTCCACCATGACTCTCCCAACAAATGCTAGCACAAGCACATCAGGAAACCCGTTGATTGAGCGACCAGTTAACCTCAGTGAAGTAACGATAGAAAACGATCCTGATGACAGCGAAGAAGAAGCACCAACAGAGGGAGCGGTCATAAAGCCAACCACACGGGGACGCCAACCAGGAAAGATAAAGGTGGCACAGGGAAAAGACAAACAACAGGCGACTGACGACACACGCTAAGCTCCACTGACTCTGTGAGATATGAAAAAAGAGTTGGAAAGCCACACCCAAAGGAAACGAGAACTGAGAAAACTGATGGAACAAACAACAACAACGGAGCAAGACACTAGCATAGAAGTGGATAAGGACAAGATAAACGGCGAGAATGCGCTTACATCAGTAACACAAGAGGCTATAGCAAAGTACTTGGAGACAAATACCGTATGGAAAAATAGGACAACTACGACTTCATAAACAACCCATATACCTCCGAGATCACCGAATATCAATACCCAGAAGACTACATATCCCCAAAGTTCAAAGTGCACAGTGGGCAAGGAAATGCGCGTGAACATCTCAGCCGATTCCTAGCAACCATGAACGACCATGCCTCTGATGGTAATTTATGCTTGAGAAGATTCCCCAAATCACTTGCGGATTCAACATTCACATGGTACGACAACCTGAAGCCAGGAAGAATAGATTCATGGGCAACCATGTCTATCCTCTTCCCCGGAAAATTTTATTCAGCAAAGAGGAAGGTCACAACGATAGACTTGAGCAAATGCACTCAGCGGGTAGGGGAGGATATAAGAGGATACATCACTATGTTCCGTCACTTCACACTAGATTGTCATGAGGATATCAAGGAAGGACCGCTGGTAGAGATCTGATTAAGCGGGATAACGACCGCCTTCAAGAGAAATCTAATTAACTTTAGATTCCATACCTTCGTTTAATTGGAAGAAGCCGCAGGAAGGATTTCCGATTGTGTTACAGACCCGAGAATGGACCATACATGGCGCTATACGCGTGCGAACAATAACTCGGATGGGTGAAACGCGCCTGCATATCAATCCGCTACTGGAAACCATAGCGGCGGCAGGCAGCCAAAACGAGACTTTATTCAGCCACCACCCTTTCCATGCAGCCGGAAGAAAATCGTCGGATTATTGGAACAGTTGGCAGAAAACAAGGAAATTCAATTGCCACCAACGGTAGTAGATGTCAACAAAATGGATAAAAACGCTGCTAGGTACTGCCACTACCATCAACGACTGGGCCACCCAACAGTAGAGTGTTTCGCTATCAGAAGCATCTTTAACTAGAAGCGTATGGATGGAGAAATCGAAGTTACCAACCAAGCAATCGAGCGCGATCCTTTCCCGCGACATTAAAATACATTGGATGATAGCAAAAGAAGCAGGCTAGGAGTTTTTGATGAACAATAGTGCGACATGATTTTGTGTAATCAGTTCGAAAAAAGAAGAAGGGCACCCATACATAATAATGAAAAAAAACATGTTTTGTTTCCTCATTTAAAGAAGTCCCCTCTATAGGCCACGAGTTTTTATGTGCACCCGCTCCACCGATATTACAATCGTTATAGGAGACAGGTTGCTATGTGCGCTCGGTCGGCCGACATACAAATTTACAAAAGGTTATGGGTTGCCACGTGCGCACAATCAGCTGACATTACAACAGGCCGCGGGTTGCTATGTGGCCCATTCAGCCGATATTACAATTACTATAGGCTTCGGGTTGCTATGTGCGCCCGGTCGGCCGACATACAAATTTACAAAAGGCTACAGGTTTCCACATGCGCCCAGTTAGCTGACATTACAATAGGACGGGGGTTGCTATGCGCACCCGCTCATCCGATATCACAATTACTATAGGCTACGGATTGCTACGTGCGCCCGGTTTACCGATATACAAATTCACAAAAGGCTACGGGTTGTCACGCGCACTCAGTCAGCTGACATTACAATAGGCTATGGGTTTCTATGAGCGCCCGGTCAACCGACATAAAACTACAGGATCGCTTTGGAAATTCCCTCAAGAACTTCTCTCCGCAGGTCGCGTTTCGAACCCTCTGCAGCCTAAATTCCTCAAAAAAAAAAAAAGAGAGGAGAAGCCGCGTTTTGAACTCTCTCTAAATGTCTAATCCCTTCAAAAAAAAAAGAGAGAAGAGAGGGGAAGGCGCATTTTGAACTCCCTTCAAAGTCTAACCCCTCTAAAAAAGAAAAAAAAAAGAAAAGAAAAGAAAAGAAAAGAAAAGAAAAGGAGAAGGCGCGTTTTGCACTCTCTTCAAAGTCTAACCCCCGAGAGGGGAAGGCGAGGTTTTGCACTCTCTTAAAAGGGGGATTGCACTCTCTTAAAAGGGGGAGATGCATTTCTTAATCATAAGGATCCGCCAAAACAATTAACACGAGTCATCCTCAATGAAAAAATCTTATAAAACGACTAAATCAATAAAAACAACTTCATATTTATAAAATTCAAAACTCGCCTCTACAACAACTTTTACACAAACCCTAAAAGGGCATACGCGCCAAAGAACAATTCTACAAGACTAAGAACTTGCCTTCCCCACCACTTCATGATGAAACAAGCGCCTAAGAAATATCCAGGGCCCGGTAACCATAAACACCTGCAAAAAAAGAGAGAGGGGAAACACGGATATTCCATAATAAAACAACAACAACTGATCTAATAGCACATCAACATTCAAAACGAAAAGCACAAATTAAGAGTATTCACAAGCATCATCAAAAGGCACAACCAAACGTGTCACATTGTTCAGAAAAAAAAGAAAAGAGAGAGGAGCGGAAAGAAGGAATAAAAATAGAGCATGTCAAATAGACTGGAACGCGGACCACCTTTCGCTTTTTCCTGTCAAGCTCTGTGCAAACCTCATTCTCAACTGTTTCCGCCTGCTGAGCCGCGCTAGTCGCAGTCGCCACATTAGCAACAAGCTGGTTCAACGCCATCTTCTTCTCGGAAGTCACTTGAGAGAGTTTCAGCAATTCCTTCTCTAGCTGGGCAATCTGGCCTGGAAGCTGCACGCGGGGATCACTATGATTCTTCACTTTAACCAGTAGCTCGTTCAACCACCCCACAAGAAATCCGAGGCCAAGCGCCGAACGGATAGGAGCCTCCAACCCTTCCAATACATCAGCGCCAATAGGACTATTTTTCACCCGTGAAAGTTGGTCAACCACTTCGAGGAGATTCTTGTTCATATAACATAGCGTCCGGATGTCGAGGATGCCCTCCTTCACCATATGACCGCACCGCTCCATGATATCCCTGTAGGTGGCAACTAAGGTAGATGGCACCCAAAATCCATGCACCCGTTTATGGGTTGACGGATCAACACCATCCTCGGCAGCGTCCACCACTTTCGAGAAACGAAACATAGCATCTTCAGGGACCAACAACGAATCAGGAGCATCAAAGCGCCTCTCCTAATGACCAACGGGCACAGATCCATCCCCATCAAGTCTGACGCGCTTCATAGAGCCATCCCTGTCCAGATTAACGCGCTTCCCACCACCCACACTACTATAGCCATCCTGTTTGGCAGAGTCTTGCTTGGCAGAGTCCTTACGTTTAGTACCCATGTTCTAAAAAAAATGATGATGAGAGATGGGGAAAGCGCGATACGTAAGAAACAGTAATAAAGAAAAAAAAATTGTATCCTCCTGAAAAAAAGAGGAGGGAAGGAAGAGAAGAGAAAAGAGGAGAGGAGAAGCAAACCTCGGAAATAGGAGGATCAGGAGAAGGATCACGAGGATTTGAGCGAAATTCCGAGGAACCATATGAAGACGCGTAGTCGCTTGAAGAATCTGCAAAATAAAGAAAATCTAACATTGTGAATAAAGACTTAGACGTATAAATAGAGCAAAAAACAAAAACAAAGGACGCAACAAATAAAATAATAAGACCCGTGTAAGACGGAGAATGAGAAGTCATCTTCAGGAAAATTCGGCTGGGGTGCCACTTGAGCAGAAGACCCACCCAGAACCGAACGAGTCGACCCGGTAGGACTCATCGAGTCCAACACCTCTCTAGGGGATTCCATGGCCTGACCCCTAACACGAACGATCTTTGCGCGTAAGGGATTCACCGACGATACATGCAAACGCGAGGATACCCATCCAGCACCTTTTGACAATTTTACACCGAGACCCTCTATACGATCCATGAATGAAGGAGTCGGAATACAACCATCATCTTGCCGAGCCTGTGAAAAACTGCCATCAGCTCTCCGCTGGGCCTGTATAGGAAACATAAGCGAGGCATCAACAGAAGAACAAGTGCGAGCGCTAGATAATACGGCCGCGTCCCGTGTAGCTTTTTTAGCAAGACTCTTTGAAGACCAATCACACTCATGCATGTTAAGGTACTCCTCGATCAAATACGAAAGCGGTTTCCACCCCACAGGGTTAAATGAAGGGGCTTCCTGAGAACGCAACACCCGCGCTTGGAAAACAAAAAAAAATGGGAGAAAGGGAAAACACATAAACAAAAACACACCTGTATTGGAGAACTGGCGTCAGGCCTTGGAATGCGAAGCGCAGCAGGTTTTCTGACAGAAGGAGGTTTATCCCCTTTCTTTCTACGGATAGGCTCGTGCCCTTCGGGCGGATCCCAGGAAGTTACCAATGGTTCCAAAAGACAACCCTTGGTGCCTGACTTGATGTCGTGCTCCTCAGCCACTTCATCATTCAATCTAACACGACCAGACGCGTGCAGTAATTTGAGGTCCTCATAAGTCAGAGTAGGAGGGGGCGCCGGCACACGTAAGACAAAATTCAGTGCGCGACCACGAATGTGAACTTGATATCCATGGGACGCCTCGGTCACAACCAAAGGGCGTTCGGGCATAGTATGTTGGAAAGAAAAGCTAGCCTCATAACGCTCAAGCGAGTTGGACCCTTGAAGACAAAATGAACAAAGCTTGCACAGATCGCCAAAATACCATAATCATAAAAAGGGAGAAAGGGGCGAGGAATCCCTTCGTCGAACCCCATTTTCCAAGCCACGTGGTCAGGGTTATAAGACATCACCATAAACTTACCAGTATAAAAACTAGGAAGGTAACCGGGTAACACCGCCATCACCGAGTCAAATCAGACGCTAACAAAGGTTGTGACGAATCTAAATTCATGCCTACCAGCAGAGATGTAAAATCATAATGCGCCGGGCCAGAACGATTGTCATGATAGGGAAAAGGCTCAAAACATTTGGCCACATCCATGAACTTCGCTATATCACCCTTAGTCACCTTCCCTCTATTATGCCAAAGAGCCATCTTAGGATAACCATAAGTGGCAATACCCATAACAAGGGTACCATTAGCCTGCTAAACCTCCTCTTCACGATGAACCGCTAATACGTTAGGATCATGAGCATACTCAGGAAGATATTCCCAAGACCACGCCTGCATGAAAGAAGAAGGAATAAAAGTCTCGACCTTATGAGTTGCATCAACCCTACGGATGTCATGGAAAAGAAGATCCAACTGATGATACAAACCACCCAAAAACATTGGAGCCATAGGGAAAGAAACATCACGTGACATCAGTATAGCCATGGGGATAAGTTCGCTCTTAATAGTATCACGGGGACTATACTCGAAAACATCATGGCAAAGCCAAAACAAGATGATGGCCGCCAACTCAGAATGAGGGTTCTCTTCTTTCCTAAGGAGAGGATCCACCTTCTTACCAACTAACCTCGGAGACCAGTATTTAATCCAGAGGAGGAAAGTGGTGTGTTTGTGATGCTTGGTGACAAAATCGGGAATGACATTCTGTGCGGGCAGAGCAGCCGAACCGTGAAGCGCCTCATAAGAACGAAAAGAACTGGAAAGTAAGCGCTCACCTGTTGGGCGCGGTTGAGGAGTTTTATTGCCCTCAATCACCTTGGATTCTCCTTTGGCTGGGGGAGTTTCTTTCTCTTTCTGATCAGCGACTTTAGACTGGCCCCTCTTCCCTAACTTTGCTGATAAATGATCCTTCCTCACCTGCTCGTTACGGAAATCATCTCTGCAATCTAGTAAATAAGCCCACAACTTTCTGTCCTCGTCAGTTAAGGCCTTGAAAACAGCCGCCTCATCATAAAGATGAGTCCCATGAATGGGAAGTCCCGTAAGCGCGAACACATATTCAAGGACGATGGTGGCATCGCCCCACGCAAAGGAAAAAGTATAGACAAGAGGCGCCCAACGATAACAAAGCCGTATCATATCACGTTTACTCCTAACCACTTCTCGGTGACGAGATGAGTTTATAGATTCCTCGATGCCCGCCGAACGGAGAGTGGCCATGTAGTCAGGTTTGGAAAGAATGTAAGATACCCAGTGTGTCCATATGAGAGGCGTCAGAGCAGTGGAGCGAATCTCCATCGTAGGAAGACTGTAATCGCCGCAGTGAATGGCCATGCACGGAACTGAAAAAACGGGGGTCTAACAACCACACCCAATATTTCGTTTAGGCAATCTGTATGGACTAACTCCAATATAATTCCAAGAGAATCAACTAGACAGTCAGACTCAATCAAGGAAAATATATCAAAGAGTTATATCTCTGTTTCTCAATGTAATCAGCAAATCAAACAGAGAGAAATCCGCGAGCCTGATTATTATGAGAAACAACTTGAATGGTACCAAAGACCAATGTTCAAGTGTCAATAAATTTCAATCAACAACCAAAGGTTGGATTTACCAATTGATTGAACTATGCACAACCTGTGATATTTCAATTATATATAAAATATAATGCGGAAAAGAAATATAATGCGGTTTCCTCGTTAATAAAACTTCTAGTGTATGTGTTATTTGTTTTCCGCATTATATTTTCTATATAATTAAAAGATCATAGGTTGTGCGTAGTTCAGTCAATTGGTAAATCCAACCTTTGGTTGTTGATTGAAATTGATTAACACTTGAACATTGGTCTTTGGTACCGTTCAAGTTGTTTCTCATAATAATAAGGCTCGCGGATTTCTATCTGTTTGATTTGCTAATTACATTAAGAAACAGAGATATAACTCTTGGATATATTTTCCTTTATTGAGTCTGACTGTCTAGTTGATTCTCTTGGAATTATATTGGAGTTAGTCCATACAGATTGCCTAAACGAAATATTTGGTGTGGTTGTTAGACCGTCGCTTTTTCAATTGGAATCAGAGCAGGCAAACACGTTTAAGACCTCATAAATATGTATTTGTGGCAATCTGACTCTATGGACAGAAACACTATCTCTGACAAACACATCACCAGAGACAAAAGTTATGTTTTTATGAAATTTTATTAAAGAGAAAGACTTGTCGATCTCGCATATAGATGAACATTTTGCTCCTACGAAACAGACAAGTATTGAATTGTGTTACCCTGACTATCTTATTAACGAGTCTGGCTCTGAAGTAGAAAGGGAAGCATCCCAAGAGAGTGCAGCGATTCTAAAGTTGTTGGAATCCAGGTAGTTGAAATCAATAGGCTGAAACACAAGGTCAATACGATGATTGGTATGGTAAAAGATCGTGATTCCCAATTAAGGGTTCTTTGTGAGGAAAATGTTGCAGTTTGTTCATCTCGAACCTTACTCGAGGCTAAACTCAAGGAAGATACCATGGAAATAGAACGTCTATTGAGTAATCTCTCTATTCAATGTAAAGGATGCTCTATGGAGTCCACCATACCAATCACTTTTGATTCAACAACGATAATGGAAAATACGACTACCTGTAATCATGTTTCTCTATTAAAACCTGTTTCAGAATCTAAACAACAAATCCTTCCGCTTGCTAAAGATGTTGTTGCTTCTTCCCCTAATCAAGGAATCACCACATCTCACGGAAGGAAGAAATCTTCTAACGATGTTACTAATCCTACACACTCTAATCACTCCCGTGATCAGAAAGTATGTCTCTTTTGTGATTCAAAAGGACATGTTCAACGGAAGAGAAAACTGAGGTTGAATGACTATTATATTGGTCGACTTCAACACACCTTAGATTTAATACTCAAAGGTGTAACTGACATTCGTATGTCTAAACCTATTGGTTTTAGTACTCACTCTGTGTATTCTTCCAGGAAAGTCAGTTCAATCTGCTCATTGGACGTTCGAACTAATTGTAGCATTAATACAAATCGGTCAAGGAAATTTCAGAAAAGTCATTCTCAACTTAAGAGGGATGATGTTCTAGATGTGAAAAGGTACCAGGAAGTGAAAACAACAATGGAGACATGAAGGGCAACCTCAATCTGATAATTGAAGGATACAAGGAGCTTATCAACAGGCTATAAAAATCCTCCAAACAAACCTCTTTTGGTAAGGATTCAAACTTAGTCTCATACTTTGATGATAGTAAGTTTTATGATACTTTTTCATATCAAAAAAGGTTTCCTCCAAAAATTAGAAGGAAAAAGAGGATTAACCATGAACAATATTCATTTGATGAGCATAAAGCTCATACTTGTGTTAATTAATCACAAGGGTTGAATTCTTACTCATAAAAATCCTGTTAAGTAAGACATGCTAATAATCGGGTATACTCTTGGTAAAATACTTTCTATTTAGTCGAGCTATTTTCTTATCGTTCATAGCTAAACTATTGTCTACAGATAAGTTTTGCCAAAGTATTGTTTTGCTTCGAGAATCACTTCGATTGTCTACTTTTTAAATTTTGAAAAGTTTTTCTTCAATTGAGTCATGAGCTACTTTTGTGCCTTAGATTTTTTTTCGTGGAAATATAAAATTTATTGAGCCAAAAATTGTGAAAGAAAATCTTCACATAACAAATTTTTGCTGTATTTCTTTTATCTTGTAAAAAGGTAATTTACGGTTTTAGTTTTTTTTTTTTGGGTTCCAATTGTGTTCGTACGGGTATCCAAATATTGCTTGTCATGAACCAATTTTAGAAACCCTAGTTATTCCCTAAGAAAACATTTAAATACCAATCCTATTGAGTCACGTACGCGTACTCTAGGTTATTCTTTTGTGTCAAAAATGTCATCTCCTTCTCGCACCTGTGATTTTGCAAAAGGTTTTCTTAAAAAAGGTATTGGATTCGGGTCCAAAGGGAAGAAGAAAAGAACCCTAGTAGATGTTGATGATATCAAATATCAAAATCATGAAGATTATTCATGAAAAAGTGGGGGTACAACAACCTCACCCAATAATTCGCTTAGCAATCTGTATGGACTAACTCCAATATACTTTTAAGAGAATCAACTAGACAGTCAGACTCAATCATAATAAAAAGTATATCAAAGAGTTATATCTCAATTTCTTGATTCAATACTTACTCAAGCAAATAGAAATCTGCGAGTCTATTTGAATACAAGAGAAATTAACTTGAACGGTACCAAAGACCAATGTTCAAGTATCAATCAATTTCAATCAACAACCAAAGGTCGGATTTCCCAATTAATTGATTCAACGCACAACCTGTGATATTTAAATTATATAACAAAATACAATGCGGAAAAGAAATAACACAGACACCAGAAATTTTGTTAACGAGGAAACCGCAAATGCAGAAAACCCCCGGGACCTAGTCCAGATTGAACACACACTGTATTAAGCCGCTACAAACACTAGCCTACTACAAACTAACTTCGGTCCGGACTATAGTTGAACCCCAATCAATCTCACACTGATCCAAGGTACAGTTGCGCTCCTTACGTCTCTGATCCCAGCAGGATACTACGCACTTGATTCCCTTAGATGATCTCACCCACAACTAAGAGTTGCTACGACCCAAAGTCAAAGACTTTAATAAACAAATCTGTCTCACACAGAAAAGTCTACATGAATAGATAAATCTGTCTCCCATAGAAATACCTACAAGTTTTGCTCCGTCTTTTGATAAATCAAGGTGAACAGGAACCAATCGATAACCCTGACTTATATTCCCGAAGAACAGCCTAGAATTATCAATCACCTCACAATAATCTTAATCAACTAGCGAAACAAGATATTGCGGAATCACAAATGATGAGACGAAGATGCTTGTGACTACTTTTCTATCTTGCCTATCGGAGAAATTAATCTCGAGCCAATTTTACAATTGTACTCAATACGATAGAAACAGCTAGATCAGATCACGCAACTACAGAGAAAATGGATGGGTCTGGATTCATAATCCCAATGAAGTCTTCAAGTCGTTAACCTACAGGTCTCGGTAGAAACCTAAGGTTAAAGGAGAATCGACTCTAACTTATACAACTAGTATCACACATGAGGTGTGGGGATTAACTTTCCCAGTTGCTAGAGTTCTCCTTTATATAGTCTCCAAATCAGGGTTTGCAATCTAAGTTACCTTGGTAACAAAGCATTCAATATCCACCGTTAGATGAAAACTTGATTAGATTCAAGCTAATATCTTTCAACCGTTAAATCGAACTTAGCTTCTTATACACAAATGAAATATACGTCATTTAGGTTTGTTTAACCATACCTAAACGTGTACAAGTCGTTGGTTCAACAGTAGTTAACCAAATGGTTAGACATATGAGCACTTTCATATCAACCATATTCATCTTCACCTTAACTAGTTCAAATGACTCAAAAGAACTAGTTAGAGAGTTGTTTAATTGCTTATATCCCATAGAAGTATACAAGATACAATCGAAGCAAATCGGTTTTGATTCACTCGAATCGATTCATGAACTTTATAGCCATGGTTTACAAATATGCATTCCTTAGTTTATATATATTTAAGTTCACGAATAACCAATTTTAGAAAGAAACACACTTAAGTATGCGTACGGGTATGTGTACTTAAGTAACCGGATTTGAGTTTGTTTTGATTTCCAAACTCAGCAGAAATTCACGGACGTGAACTTTCCGACAGTATGCGTACGGGTACGCATACTTAGGTAACCGGATTGAGTTGGTTTTGATTTCCAAGCTCAGCAGAAATTCACGGACGTGAACTTCCGCCAGTATACGTACGGGTACGCATACTTACCCAGTCTCCATCAACCATTTAGTACACACACAAGTATGCATACATTTGGTTCCCGGTTTTGGACTTATACACTAATGCGTGAACACATTATATGCTTATATCCAAGGATGGTTACATGTTCTAAACTCTTTATTTCAATCATTGAAACATTCTTAGAGGATGTTAAATAGAGGTTACTCACACACTATTTTTCATCAAAGCAATTTTCAAGATATTGAAATAACCAACATGACTTTCGTCACTTTTAAAGATGAACTTGGCCAAAGCGAAAGCTTACCAACACATATTTCGAGAAAAATATAAGCGAGATAAACTCGGCTCGAAATAGCAAATGTGTATAATCGAAGTCTATATAGCAATACGACTTTTGTCTCAAGATAGGAGATAGAGTAGATAATTTTTTTAGTGATAGATAAGTTCAAATCTCCACATACCTTTTAGTCGATGAAGTTCCACCAGTTCCTTGAGTAGTTCTTCGTATTTGTATGATGAACGCCGTGGAGTCTAGAGCTCAACTACACTTTCTATCCTAGTCCGAGACTTAGCTATAAGTATACTAGAAATCAAGACTTATAGTTTTGGCAACTAAACTATACAACAAGCTTGAGATAGCAACGATTGTGAGTTCGACCGAGCAGTGCTCTAACAATTCAGATGTCTCATGCTATTATGCTTATACTCATCAAGATGTAGAGAATGATGAAATGGTTTCGGCCGAAGTGGTTCATGATTTTCTTAAATATTTTGAGGAAGCAAAACTACAGCTCGTTGATACTATGAAGGGTCTCGATGTGTTATGAACTGAGTTTAAAAAGTTTAATTATGACCCTGTTCTCATGAGGACACATGTTAAAGCTTCTCAATGAGGATATCTTCTCTGAAGAAGCAGTGGATGCTGTCAATAACAAGCTCAAAGGACTCAAAACTCGTGAGGGTTCCGGAAGTACTCCTTGATTTCAGTTCATGATCGGTTTTGTCGGTTTAGGAGTCGTCTGATTTTAGCTTGTTGATTTTATTTTTGTCAAGGAAACTTCTTATGAGAACTTATTCTTGTGTTTTAAGAAGGATAACTAGGGTTTGGAATAACATATATTGTGATTACACATAGCTATTGCAAACGTTTTTCATCTTGCAATGTTTTTAGATTTATTTATTTAAATTCTAAGTTATTTGGAAGATGATTTTGCAGTATTAATCTTTATTGGTTTCATATATTGCAAATAATGTTATGGGATATGTGTGTTTAGGTCCGTGAACTATGATTGTCCCATATATGTCAAAGTCTATTATGTCATTATGAAAATAATGATGGAAAATAAAATGAACTTGTGCTTTATTGCCAAATCTTTGTGGGGAGTGCGGCTGTGGAATATTGTAGGAGTTTTCTTGTATCTTTATAAACTCCTTGATGAATACTCTAAGTTTCGACTATGTGAAATCATCGAAAAAAAGTTGATATGTTCTCTTTTAGTTATGAAGTATCTCTTTGAGAATTTCATTATGATCCCGCTAGTTTTCGTACCTTTGCCAATTTATATTGACAAAAAGGGGGAGAATTATTTGTAGTTCACACTACATATACATATGGTTTACGGATCATTATATAAGGGGGAGTGGTTTCATTGTGAGATGAAGTATTGACTAAGGGGGAGTGGTACATATCACCGTAGTATTATTGTCAAAGTTGTGATACAATTGAACTTTGATGCTGTGTAATAATACTATGACACTGTATAAAAATAATTGAGAACATTTGTTTTCTTATTATTATGGCTACGGATCTTCAACAACTATGATGCTGATTTGAACACGTTCAGAATCACTGGTGTACTTGGAGTGACGAAGAATTCAAGGAATGTTGAAGAACCAAGGAAATCAAGCATTTGGATGAGAAGCTACAAAGTGTATTTATTTTTTAATCCATATGTATTGATAGTTTTGTCACTAAAATTGACAAAGGGGGAGATTGTTAGAGCATTGCTCGGTCGAACTCGCAAGCGTTGCTATCTCAAGCTTGTTTGTCAAGATTAGTTGTCAAAACTTTTGTTAGAGCACTGCTCGGTCGAACTCGCAAGCGTTTTTATCTCAAGCTTGTTTGTCAAGTTTAGTTGTCAAAACTATAAGTCTTGATTTCTAGTCTACTTATAGCTATGTCTCGGATTAGGATAAAATGTGTAGTTGAGATTTAGACTTCACGGTGTTCATCGATTGAAGGCGAAGAACTACTAAGGGGATCTTGTGGAACTTCATCAGCAAAAGGTATGTGGAGACTTGAACTCATCTATCACTCATAAGTCTATTTCTATTCTATCTCCTATTGAGATAAAAGTCATATATCTATATAGACTTTACTTTAAACACATTTGATATTTCGAGCTAAGTTTAACTCGCTTACATATTTCTCGAAATATTTGTTGGTAAGATTTCTCTTTAACCAAGTTCATCTTTTATTCTTGACGAAAGTCAAAAGATGATCGTGTGAAAATCTCCTGGTAACATCTTACATGATTTGTGTGAGATAGTCATTTGATGTAGACTCAGAATGTTTCGTATTGATCATTTGATCACTTGAAAATTGCTTTGACGCTAATAGTTTGTGTGAGACAGCTATTCCCGTCTTCTAAGAAAGTTTCAATGATTAAAATGGGAGTTTAGAACAATTAACCATTGATTGGATATAACACAGTATGCGTACTTGTATTCTAACTGTTGCAAGTTTATTCCAAGTCCGGGAATTTAGTATGCATACCTGTATGCGTACTGATTCAACAGTTGAAGTCCGGGAACTATAGTATGCGTACCAGTATGCTTACTGATTTCAACTGAGTTCGGTCATAAACGACAGTATGCGTACCCGTTTGCATACTGGCGAACAAGACCAGGTCCGTGAACTTAGGTATGCGTACCCATTTGTTTTGGGGTAAAAACTGATTCTGCTGGAAATGGTAAATTTGGGTGTGCCGCCGAGAAACGAATTTAAACCCTAAATAAATGTACTGAACAGGAGTACTTTAGATTCGAGATATCGATCTGTACAATCCTGGCCTAAACCAAGAAATGGTCGTTCCAGTCTTGCTTCGGTCACAAAATGAAGGTGAAGGGTTGATCTTAGGGAGGGAAGCGAAGAAGGTGTTTAGATCATAATGGCTAACTCTAAAGATGTGGTTGTTTTATGACTTGTATCAGAATGTGGAACTTGCTTGCAGAATGTAAGCTATAAGTTCTTTTTATGTTTTCTGGATACTTGTGTTAATAACCGTTGTTGGTTAAAATATGTTGAAAACCTATTTATACAAGTCATAGTTGAACGCACCCTGATCTCATAGGAATTGGGAGTAGTTGAGTGATGGAGAATTGGGATCGTATGAAAATGGTTAAAACCACGTCTTTCAATGACGGAAGACGGGTTTGTGTACACCCACTACTTCTCTGATGCAACTAACTGTCCGCCTTTCCTGACACTTTCTCATGATGAGCGTGTTGTAGCCGCACACTGTAAACCTCCATACTAATACCCTGATGAACATCCCCCAGTTTGTGACATGTTTGATGTCTCGAGTATTTTCATGGAAAATATTGCTCGAACGGTTGTCAGAAAATACCAAAACTCTCAGCCCGAGACACGGACACCCTGCCTTGACCCACCAAGGCCTGCCCTAAGGCTTGCAAGAAGCCGGTCCCACACATTTTCATAATTTTGACCTAATTTGCTAGCAATTGCTCATATTGGGTCCAAACTCTCTCCAACCTACTTGGGACTCGCTCAAACGACTGGCAGCTGGTCCCACGACCACCAAGGGCCGGTTTTATGCCCCCTTGGTTGGTCCCTCATCTCTCCATAAATTAGGCTTTATTATCTAACACTCACACGAGCATTATTCTAATGAATGATCAACACCAGCATTTGATCATTCTTTCACCAGCCGGTCAGCAAAGGACCCTGGAGCACGCTCACTCGAGCACTTGGGCATCACATGGTCGTCCATCATCCCATGTGTCCAGTCGCTCCTTTACTCAGTGACATGTTTTCAGTAATTCATCAATTGACGAACAATTGATCAAAATTTAGGGTTTCGAACAAACGCTCCACAAATCATAATTCTGAGAAAGTTCAAACACTAATAATTTTATGTTGATCAAGCAATCGACATCTAGATTAATTATATAATATTCGGTCCAGCTACCAATATTTTAAATTAATATTTTATTTGGTCATGCTACCAACAATTCATCGAATGAGCAATACTTGCTCATCTGCTCGAATATTGATCCAACTATCAATATTCAGTCGGTGAACGAGCAATACTTGCTCATCTGCTCGAATATTGATCCAACTATCAATATTCAGTAATTCACTTAACGAGCAAAACTTGCTCATATGCTCGAATATTGATCCAACTATCAATATTCAGTAATTCACTGAACGAGCAATACTTGCTCATCTGCTCGAATATTGATCCAACTATCA
Source organism: Papaver atlanticum (assembly GCA_023531105.1). Lineage (NCBI taxonomy): Eukaryota > Viridiplantae > Streptophyta > Magnoliopsida > Ranunculales > Papaveraceae > Papaver > Papaver atlanticum. The sequence continues at coordinate 1,527,808 of JAJJMB010014738.1, read as the reverse complement.
ATATTCAATAATTCATCGAATGAGCAATACTTGCTCAGTCGCTCGATTCATATACTAATATTCAGTAATTTATCGATCAATTGCTGGAGCCATATTTGCTCATATTATCAACATCATTCATTCGAAGAACCACGTCCCAGAGACATGTTCAATTCATGAATCATAGAACATTCGACTATCATGCTCCACTAAAAGAAACCTAGACCCATCGTCTAATCAAGTCAATGACTGACTAATCAAATACACATCTGCTTTTGCAAACTCCACGCTCGTGAGACATCAATCACGTCACATGGGGGATATTAATTAGGGTTTTGGTCTTGCGGCCTACATCACGTGTGTTCATCCACGATGAGAAATGTGAGTAAGTCGTGCAAGCGGTTGAGGGAGTTAGCAAAGTAGTGGGTGGATAATCAACCAACCCTCTCATGTAGGAGGAACTGGTGAAACCACGATTTCCCACTTTCCCATTCTTTCACTCGGGAAACCGTCACACTTACTGGAGATTAATGTGTCTACTATTCTGATAATATAAATAAGTCTCTGAATCCATGATTGAACCGACACAATTTTTTGAGAAATCACTTTCAAGAATTCCATCAATCGACCAGAACTTATTCGAACTCAACAGTTCACAGAAAACTTGCAGAAACCCACAACACATTCACAATCCTTGATCATCATTGATATCAAACATTTCTCAGCTTCCCTCCTACAGATCAACCCTCTTCCCTCTTTGTGACCGAATTGATTCTGGAACCTCTATTGACTTGGTTTAGGCCGAAGTCCTATAGATTGATCTCTCGAACTCAAAGCACTCCCGTGCAGTGCATCTGTTTGAGGTTAAGCAGTTCGCTCGGTTGAAGGAGCCTCCGTCACACGGTTGTCTTTCCCTTCCCTAAAAACCAGCGAATCGTTTTTCCCCATCTACAGATTGGCGACCACAGTGGGAGATTAATCTCTCGGTTGCAATCTCAAACTTTCACAAAATGGTTGATCTTAGGTCAGGTTCAGTTACAAATCCTAACACAAACAACGCTAGCACTAGCAACAATGGTGGTACTCCAGAAACTACTCATGTTTCCAACAACAGCACTGGCGATACCACTCCTCCACAAACCAACATTGGAAGCAATCCTCTCTTCGGCCGGCATCCTGAGGAAGTCATAGAAAATCTGCCTACCATATCTGATCTCTTGAAGGTCCAGGAAGTTTTCGCCAAAAATCAAACTGAAGTGGCTACTACTCAGAAGGAGCTATGCAATTATCTCAAAACTCTCACTGACAAGATGTCAGAGAAAACTCAGGAAAAGGGAAAATCCAAAGAAACATCTTCGGTTGTTGATCCTGAAGTCACCCCAATCCATGTAATAGATAATGATGAAGCCCACAAGGCTGCAGATAACTCACTAACAAAGGAACCTGCAGGCTTCATCACCCTTGAAGACCTGGAACGCTTTATGGAGGATCGGGGAAAAGACAAGACACCATCGGTTCATCGTCATCAACCTCCATATCCTGCTACTACACAACGAATTCCTCTCCCAAAGGGCTACACCTCTCCAACGTTCACAACTTTTTGTTTCCTCTCAACTTTTTGTTTTATTTTGTTTTTTACAAATAAATAAATAAATGAAAATAACACAAGATATAAAAAAAACACCAAAAGTTACTAAACGCGCTATCTGTCCGCAAGCAACTCGAGTAAAGGTATTTTCAACACCGTAAGAAATAGATCAACAAATTGATAGTAACAATAATGTTCCACTGTCTAGTACAACAGTTAGCACATCCCCTTTCGTCCATAGTACGGATGGAAGATAGGAGCATCGATTACTGCCAGGGAAGGTTAAATCCCCTATTTTCTCTATCTCTGAATGAGATGGAAATCTTGTTGTTGGGACCCTAGTTAGTAATTCGACGAAGGATTCGCGAATTGTTAGCAAACGATTCATTCCACCAACAACTGAAATCCTGTACTGGGTTCGCGTCTATTCTGAGCTAGCCGAACAATGCGCGAATTATACGCGTTTCCAAATAATATGGGAGCATAATTCGGCTCTTGTTCGGTTTTTCAAAAATTTGTACACTAGGAATCGAAACCTAGGACTAGGCCCTCCATCTCGTTGGGCAGACAATGAACCATTGAACCAAGCAGTTTTTGTTGCTTATCTTGTATACATTTTACATATATACTAATTCAAATCCAAAAATGACATTTATTTATATTTCTTACACATAATATTGGCTGAATTTCTGTACTTAACTCACATTTCTAAAACGAATTATACATATATATATATATGCCGTTCCGAACTACTTCCGAACAACGAACCGTTGACCGGAACTTTGGTCGTATCCATATAATACTTGTACGTTTGTCGTTCCGAACTTGTCTCCATATCCCGAATTGCTAACTAGGGTTGGGACCACGGTAGTTCAACACCCACAAAAAAAAAAAAAAAAAAAAAAAACGGGTACCTAACTCAGCTGGTCATCCCCGTTCCCCAAAGTTTCATGCGTTCCAGGAGGTCCAAGGTTCGAGCCCCGAATGTCGTAATATTGCAGAAATTAACATGGAAGGTAGAGTTAGTTTGCCCCCTTGTGACATTATCTCAATCCGCTTCGGCTCCCTTGACTAGGTTACCCATGACCATGAGGCTCGATGGTAGGCTAACACTTGTTGGAGTTTAGCTTGTTAGGCTTTAAAAATAATAAATTAATCTGCTTCCTAGGAAACAGAACCGTCGAGATATTATATTATTAGGACCTCACTTTCCCTTTCAAGTTTCACCTAAAACCCTTTATCCACAATTCCGCTCATAGCGATCAGATAATCATTTTCACAGTTTTACTGAACAATTCATAAGAATGAACTCCATTCATCACTTTCAATTCTTCATCATCCTCTCTCTATCATTCATCGCAATTTCCTTATCCTTTCCTTTTCAGGTAATTAAACAAACACCCCTCTATCTCGCCCACTCTCGCATTCTCACCATTTTCTTGAAATTTTGCAGGTTACTGATCAGCTTCAGTATGATAACTTACAAATGACCTCATCGGAATTCTCAACTTCACTTGAAACTCTTCAAAAAAGAATCGGGTAAGTTATTTAAATCCTAATCACGAAAGCACTCTCTTTCACACAGGCGTCAAACCCTAAATCACTCTATTTTTGTACTGCAGTTATGAGTTCAAGAACGTTAATCTCCTACGAAGAGCAATGACACATGCCTCATACTCTGGAGAAAACAACAAAGCATTAAGCGATTTGGGATTAGATGTAATCAAGACTTCAATTGCTCTTAACTGTTTGAAAAAAGACATTGATATCTCTGTTAGAGATCTAAACAGTCAGATTACAAAGGTAACTGAAGTGAATACTTGTGCAATTGAAGGAACAAGGTTAGGACTGCAGAATATAATTAGGGTTCCTATGAAAGGGAATTCGTCAGCTCCACCAGTTGTTTGTAGTGGTTTTAGGGGTTTGTTTGGTGCCATTGCTGTTGATACAGGTAAAGCTGATGATGCTGGGAATGTGTTCTGGAATGTTCATCGTGGGATTTCTAGTACTTTCTTATTCTGATTTTGTGGATTTTGGCGTGGCAGTGAAGATTTAGTAAGTAAATAGGTTCTTGTCAGTCTAGAATTTGTAAAATTTATCTATGAACTGGTTTAATCTTTGAAGATTTTGGTGTCACGAATTCTAAATGAAGACATGTTTTCCTTGGTATTCCAGTGGTGTTCTGTTTTTACTCCGAAACAAGAAAATGGTTTATTGTTAAATTAGCACTAATTATCTCATCAAGAGAGAGTTGGTACTTGGTAAGTAGGTTGATAGGTTTATCTTGGTCAATTTGTGATGCTCATGGACATAGAAGGTGAGGAGGATATGATGGATGGCTTTAAAATCAGCAAAACTTAGTCATAGTCAAGGAACCAGAGAAAAACGTAAGTTAGATATATGTGAATAATTTGCTAATTCTGCTTTAGCTTCTTTGAATGATCTTGACCTCTGTTTATCACTCACTTGACATATGGGATATGCTGTGTAGGCCTGGTACTAGGTTTAAGAGCAACTTTTTTCGCCGTCCTGTAGCGTTCATGACCAAGATATGACATGGTGTCTTGTGGAAAAACGCTAGGGGATGGTCTGGCATTTTTTGGTTTTCCTTTTCTGTGGATAGTTTTGAGCCCTCTGTTTGTATCTTCCACGAGTTTTCTGTCTCTCTTTGGTTTCATTTAGTACTTGAGTTAAACTCTATCCTGCTCTTGCTATTTTTGAGCCAACCATATTGGATTTAGATTGCTAGAAATGGAAATTAGCATGAGAAAGTGAGAAACATAAACTCTTGTATTCTTCTTTATGTACCATTATCTCATATTTGTCAGTGATTTACATTTTTACGTAATGTGTGCTCTTAAAAAAATGGTTCATATTTATGATTTACATGCTACTGTATTACTGCAATTTGTTTGAGGTATAAATGAATGATAAAGGTATAAATGAATGATAATCATGATTGATGTTCCACACCACCGTTAGTGACCTTTCCCAGGGCTTGGACCAGAGGTCTTCCTTCCACCAATACCATTAATGTAAGAATGACCAATCCCAGGGCTTGGCCCTGATTTCTTGTCAGCAATGGTATCGGTAGCGACAGATAGATGACCGATCCCCCTTGGGCTAGGTCCTGATTTCTTGATTGCTCCTAGATCTAGGTTGTTGGTGAACTCGTAAATCACATTTCCTTCATCACAGTTGAAACCATCCTCCAAAACATGCAACTGACGACCTTGTAGAGATGAAATAAACATGATGCAGCTCAGGAGCAGAGAAAGAAGAAAATACTTGAGTACTAGTCCAGCCATGATAGTTTGAAGGATGTTTGTTCGAACTCTAAGCGATATTTTTCCTTGGGATGAAAAAGAATATTAGAGATTTTGTGTGAATGGAAGGTTAGCGAGCAGTGTGATTGAGAATGCACAAATGGGTAGTTTGCATCACAATTTATAGTAGCAATCAAGTCTCTGTTCAAACAGTTGTAGGTAAGAGGCTTAAGTCATGCACGAAAGAAATGAATGTTGCATTACTTGTAGTACTAGTAGGATAGTAAAGACTGATTACTTTGAAGAGTTTGAAACATATATTAGGGTGGAATTTTAAGTTGTTTTGATTTTTATTAATTTTTAGAAAGAAGCCACCATATTAGATTTGAAGAAAGAAGATGCGTGACAACGAAAGACCAAATGAGATTTGAAATCTTGACTACATCATTTTTTATGTTGTGAGATTACTGCGAAGTTGCTAGCGGATACTAGGGTTTAATTTTGGCATGAGGTAATAACTGTTAGAGTTAAGACCGAGTCAGCCATTGCATGTTGACTATCAAATTTACGAAAATATTACTTGTGGAAGAGTCAAATGCATGCATTTGATACTTTCAAAGACACTTGTGTTGTATCAAAGTTTTGACTTTGAAACATGGCTTAGGTCACAAATTTCTCATAGTACAATGCAAAGATGGTAAGGCTGTTTTTACATGGATTGATATGTTGGCTTCGGGTTTTTGCTAGTTTGATCTGAAGTATTATACAGTCTACGTGCCTAAAAGCTGTTATTTGCTTTCATGGGTATCATTTACTTGCATGCTCAGTTTTGCATTGCTATGCCTATGTTCTCTCAGACTATCACATCGAAGATAATAATACCCATAACACACTGAGTGTATTTTCACTTTTTACAGCTGTTTACAACTGTTCTTACAGTTTATGTTATTTAGTTGTGTGTCTAGGATTGGTACACGTGTTGTTCATCCACTCGGTACCTGTATATAAACTCTGTATGGCTCTCTTCTCTGTGTAACGTTTGGTTCTATCAATACAAGACTTTCTTTCTTTTCTTCAGTGTAACTATGGTATGAGAGGAGAAATCATGATACTTTGATTTCTCTAGGTTCGATCTTTTCTGCTTCTGCTTACTGATTTTCTTCATCTTCATCTTCATCTTCATCTTCATCATCTTTCTTCCTTATCTTCAATCTTATTTCTTCTCATTACAGTATTCGAATCATTCCACTTTTAATTCTAGATCTCATTTTCATATTTTCTTGATTCTTTCTTTAAAGCTTTCTTGATCTTTTTTAATGGAAAATCCAACAACTTACTCAATTTCAAAGGTTCCTTTTAATCAATTAACCAGTATTGTTCAATTAAAACTCAGAGATGACAATTTTCTCATCTGGAAGGCTTTGATGTTACCTGTGATTCGAAAATTCAATATAATGAAATATCTTGATGGCTCTTCTGAGTGTCCACCTCAATTTACAACTCGTATCAATGCAAACAATGGAGTAGAGAATCCCTTGTATACTGATTGGATGGATGAAGATGCAACGATTATGATGTGGATCACCTCAACAATTTCTGGCACTGTTATCTCTTATTTTGCTACTACAACATCTTCTTATGAGCTTTGGAAAGGTATCTCTGATCGATTTGCTCGAATTTCTTCTACTCATTCTATACAACTGAGAACAAAACTTATCAATATCAAGAAAGGAAATTCTACTATTGCTGCTTACACTAATGAAATCAAAACCATAACTGATCAATTGGCTGCTACTGGATCTTTTATATCTGATGATGAGATTGTCGTTGTTACTTTAGGAGGATTAACTGCTGATTATAACTCTTTTGCTACATCTGTGGGAATGAGAACTCCACCTGTTTCTAGTCTTGAATTGCATAATTTGCTTCATAGTGAAGAATTGGTTATTAACAGTAAGATTGCAAGTTCTTCTATTGAGTCCACCAATAGAGCTTTCTATGCTTCTAGCTCTAACAATGGTAGAGGAAATTCAAGAGGATTTCACAGGGGAGGTCGTAATTCTTATTCTGGTAGAGGATTTGGTAGAGGTGCTGGTATTCTACCTTCTCCCACAACAACAGCAACAAATTCTTATCCTGCTTCTTTGCCAAAACCTCATACCTTTGGTTCTACTTCTATTTCTTCATGGGAAAGACCAACATGTCAAATATGTCATAAGTATGGACATGCTGCTGATGAGTGTTGGAACAGGATGAATTTCTCCTATCAAGGAAGAAATCCACCAAGAAACTTACAGGCAATGCTTGATTCTGCCAATATTATGGGTCAAAATCCTTGGTATGTAGATTCAGGGGCAACACATCATCTTACTTCTGATCCTTCAAATATTGCTTCAACTTCTTCTTACAATGGTGGTGAGTCTATTACTACTGCTAATGGACAAGGTATACCTATTGTTACTTGTGGTTCTTCTAATATTTCAGTTCCTCATCAACAATTCATATTACATAATATACTTCATGTTCCTTTAGCTACACAAAATTTAATTTCAGTACACAAATTCACAAGTGATAATGATTGTTCCTTCACTTTCACTGCTTCTGATTTCACTGTCAAGGATTTACAGTCTCAGAGGATACTCTTTCAAGGACCTAGTAGAAATGGATTATATCCACTGACATGTGACATATTACCTACTTCAACATCAACAACTCCTACTTTTCATACTTCAACACCAACTACCACTGCCTGCCATTTTTCTAAAGCTACTACAACAACTTGGCATAGAAGGCTAGCACATACCTCATTCCAAACATTTTCTAGACTCTCTAGACTAATAAATGTATCTGATTTTACAAATAAACCCCTACATTGTGTTGAATGTCAGTTAGGGAGGTGTCATAAGAAACCTTTCACTATGTCCATGTCTGTTTCTCAATTTCCATTGCAACTTCTTCATATGGATGTGTGGGGTACTGCACCAATTACTTCTGTCAATGGATTCAACTATTATGTTAATAGCATTGATGATTACACAAAGTTTTGTTGGGTATTTCCTTTAACTTTGAAATCTGATTTTAAGCATATCTTTGTTCAATTTAAGGCTAATGTGGAGAATTTACTGAATCTTATGATAAAAGTCATAAGGACAGATGGTGGTGGAGAATTTGTTAACAATAGCTTGAATATTATTTTAGTAAACACTGGTATTTCTCATGAGATTACTTGTCCACATACACCTGAGCAGAATGGTGTTGCAGAATCCAAGCACAAGCATTTATTGGAAATTACAAGGACCTTCTTAATTCAATCCAGTTTATCTTTGGAATACTGGTATGATTCTCTATCAACTGCTAATCACATCATTAACAAGTTACCTACTAGATCCTTGTCTTTTGATGCTCCATACAAAAGATTGTTTCACAAAGAACCATATTATGACTTTATAAATACTTTTAATTGCTTGTGTTTTCCATGGCTCAAACCTTATACTTCAAATAAGCTTCAACCAAGAAGTGTTAAGTGCATTTTACTAGGTTATAGCTCTCAAAACAAAAGCTATAGGTGTTTAGATCCTACAAATGGCAAGGTGTTTATATCCAGACATGCAGTTTTTTATGAGGACATTTTTCCTTATTCATCAATGCAGAATACTTCATCTACTTATACAGTTCTACTGGATTTTCCTCTTACACCTGCTACAATGGACATTCTTTCTTCTAATGCATCTGGTACACCTTCTACTACTACTGATACTATTTCTTCAACTGCTACTATTACATAAACACCTTTATCTGATAATTACATTTCTGTACCTACTTCAACTGCTACTGCTACTTCTACTTCTAGTACAACAACAGCTGGTGATTCTATCTCTAGTCATTCTATGCAAACTAGATCTAAAAGTGGATTTTTTAAACCAAAAGTTTATCTAGCAACAAAGTATGTTTTATCTTCTGCTCATCTTTCTCATCTGGCAGTTCAGACTCCAACTTGTTTTTTTAAATCAGTTAAAGTCCCAGTTTGGCAAAAAGCTATGCACACAGAACATACTGCTTTGAAGGATGCAGATACTTGGACATATGTTCCACCTCATCCTTCTCAAAACTTAATTGGCTGTAAGTGGGTCTTCAAAATCAAGTACAATCCAAATGGTACTATTGAAAGACACAAAGCAAGGCTTGTTGCAAAGGGTTTTCATCAGTTAAAAGGCTTGGACCACACTGATACTTTTAGTCCAGTTGTCAAACCTGCTACAATAAGGTTAGTTCTATTACTTGCAGTTAACTTTGATTGGAAAATTAAGCAACTTGATATCAGTAATGCTTTTCTTCATGGAGATTTAAAAGAAGAGGTATATATGACACAATCTCTTGGATTTCAAGATCCAGAACATCCAAATTATGTTTGCAAGATCGACAAATCTTTGTATGGATTGAAGCAAGCTCCAAGAGCTTGGTATGAGAAATTATCAGATGCTCTTATTTCATTAAATTTCATACCATCTCTTGCAGATTCTTCACTTTTTGTTCAGAACATTGGTTCTCAACTAACTATCATATTAGTTTATGTGGATGACATCATTATTACAGGCAACAATTCTTCTCATTGTGCATTAGTTATTTCTCATCTTTCTACTCTATTTCCAGTCAAAGACTTAGGAAATCTGCATTACTTCTTAGGCCTTGAAGTTAAAAGAAACAAAGATGGTTTGTTTCTATCACAAAGCAAGTATGCCTTAGATTTACTCAACAAGACAAACTTAACTGGAATAAAGCCTTGTTCCACACCATGTCCTGCTTCTTTCAAGTTGAGTGCCAATGAAGGAGAATTATTATCTAATCCTACAGAGTATAGGTCTATTGTTGGCTCTTTACAATACCTTACTTGGACAAGGCCTGAAATCTGCTTTGCAGTTAATCAAGTATGTCAATTCATGCATTCTCCAACAACATCTCACTTAAGTGCAGCTAAAAGAATTTTAAGGTACATTAAGGCTACTCTTTATCATGGACTGTTGTTTACAAAAGGTCTCACTGCTCTACAAGGTTGTTCTGTTGCTGATTGGGATGGAAGTCCTGATGATAGGAGGTCTACAAGTGGATACTGTGTGTTCTTTGGTTCAAATCCTGTCAGATGGAGTGCTAAAAAGCAAGAAACAGTTGCCAGATCTAGCACTGAAGCTGAATACAGGGCTTTGGTCTCTACAGCTGCTGAGGTTGTTTGGCTTTGTCAACTCCTCAAAGATCTTCATGTTTTTCTACCAACTATTGCTTGTGACAATAAAAGATCCATTGCTATGGCTTCAAATCATGTGTTTCATAGTAGAATGAAAATGAAACACTTAGCTTTAGATTTTCATTTTGTCAGAGAATTAGTTCAGTCTAAATCTTTACAGGTTATTTACATCTCCACTTTGGATCAAGCTGCCGACATCTTCACCAAAGGACTCTCTGCACCTCGATTTTTCTTAAAAACAAACTGAAGATTCTTACACCTCTTCAGTTTGCCGGGGGCTAGTAACACACTGAGTGTATTTTCACTTTTTACAGCTGTTTACAACTGTTCTTACTGTTTCTGTTATTTAGTTGTGTGTCTAGGATTGGTACACGTGTTATTCATCCACTCGGTACCTGTATATAAACTCTGTATGGCTCTCTTCTCTGTGTAACGTTTGGTTCTATCAATACAAGAATTTCTTTCTTTTCTTCAGTGTAACTAACCCACACCTTGGCAAATATTATCCAGGGGATGCAGGGTTGCCGCGTATAGAAGCCTGGTCGAATAGTGAACTTTTTGGAGAGGCTAACCAAGACTGTTGTCTGTATATTACGCAATATTGCCTGATGCCAGTTGTCTGGATTCCCAAGATTTGCAGCAATTCTTATTTCTGAACTGTTTGGGCAAAATATTTCTTGATAGTGTCCGTTTTTTTTGTTTTTTTTTTACCTGGTACAGAATACTTTCCAGGGAACTAAGTGCACTGCACGAATTTTCGGGATAATGTAGTCTTCTTGTCAAGGGAATCAATCCCCGAGTCAAGTGGCCAGAGAGCAACAGAATTCTAGATTGCGAGTGCGTTCATTTGAAGGGCATGGTAATCATATGCAAATTAATCTGTGCCCTTTGAGGTGCATATCCAATTTCCTGCTCTTTAAAAGCCAAAGACTTGAACGTACTGATTCTCGACGGGAACGAAAAAATTAACAAAGAAATTAAGTAAAAAATTTAGTGTTTGGTTATAGAACTAACTTTTGAAAGCATTTAGGGGCGTATGCTCGTACATTTATACGTAGTATGGCTTCCGTGAAAGATGGTCCATAATGGATTAAGGTTAATTGATGGTCAACATGCACAACTATTTTGTTTGAAGGATTCATTAACGACTACATGGTCGCCTCTGATTTCTGTTTTTCACATGCACGTTGATACCCACTTTCTTAATTTTCACCATATTTTGAAACAAGAAAAGGGTTAAGTACGTACTGTTAGATTAGCGCCGACTATCACATCAAAGAGGGTTGGTACTAGGTAGGTTAAACATGGTCAACTGGCATGCTCTAAGAAAAAAATGGATCTGTATGTTGGTGGCTTTGGGATTCAGCAAATCGTCATAGTCACGAACCAAAAAAAACGCAAGTTAGATACGTAAACAACTTACAACTTCTGGTTTGATCTTGATCTCTGTTGTTCATTTCATTTGAAATGTGAGATATGCTGTCTATCGAGGTCGGAAAATCGTGCAGCAATTAATCTTACGATGCTAGATAGCACGTATATCTCCTCTGGCAAGGAAACTTGATCTCCGAGAAGCTTTTGTGGAGGTCTTAATCATCAGGCATGGATGTGTGAGACCAGTAGGAGGCAATTTATTCTGCACTTTCTTGTCAAGATATTATCAAGGTTTTCCTCTTCGGTGGATAATCTAGAGTTTTATTTATAGGCTTATGTTAAGATATTTATCCATGTACAATCTTGGTTCCTCCTATTTAGAGCCAGAGCCGTAAGTTTTGTTTATCTATTACATGAGTGTGAGGAGAGACCGAACTATTGAAAGAACTAATTAACTTCATATATGAATATTTTTTGCCACTCATAATTTACAATTTTACTTGTAATGCTTACGGGTACACTTGAGAGATCATAAAGAATACATGCGATTAGACTTTAATATGCATAATAATAATGATGAATATGCGCTGCAGAAAATATAAGCAAGAGTAAAGATCATTCTTGGTTTTGTTCACAACACAACAGCATTAGTGACCTTTTCCAGGGCTTGGACCAGAGATCTTCTTTCCACCAATACCATTCACGTAGAAGTGACCGACCCCTCTTCGGCTCGGCCCTGATTTCTTTCCACCAATGACATCCGTCACAACAGATAGATGACCAATCCCTCTGGGGCTAGGTCCTGACTTTACTGCTGCCAGAGCCAGATTGTTGGCGTAAACTACATTTCCGCTATTGCAGTTAATACCACCCTCCAAAATTGATAGCGAACGTGCTTGTATAGACGATACAAACATGATTGAACTTACAAAAAGAAAAAGATAAAAGGATCTGAGTTGTCTAGCCATAAGAGCTTATATTTAGGATATTTGCTCGTTCTTAATAAAAACACCTTTTTTTTTCCCTGGATTAACTAGAAATGTAGAACCAAAACTTGTTGTATGTTTGCAATGCTGAGAGTTGAGGATTGATGATGCAGGGAGATGGTATTTTCATCCAAATTTATAGTAGCAAACGAGTCTATGTTCAAACAGTTGTACGTAACGCACAGGTCATGAATGGAATTGAAATGGTAGTTGTACTACTAGTAGTAGAAGTATACTTGCTCTAATTTTGTATATTTATATTTTTTTTAAAGAGGTCATGAAAATAGATTTGAAGGGAAAAGAAAAGAGCAAACTGAAGACCAAATAAAACTTGGAATCTTGATTCTTGACCAGTAGTCTTTAATTTGACTCTACTTTCATGTTTTCACGTTGTAGTTAAAATGAAGCTGTTGGCTAACCTTTAGTTCGAAGATATTGAGCCTACTAATGATCCTCTTGTTTAGCGCCATAATAACCTTCGAAAGTATGTTTCTCATGTTTCAGTTCAAAATACTGAGGATGCTCATTCTCGATCCATTTACATCGCATTTTAAGCTAGGATTTCTGCTTTAGCACTGCAATTAGTTCGTAGTAGTGAAGTTCTACTCTATTAAGTATTTACGTGATGATATATATTACCATGAAACTGACGGTCGTGTTACTACGAGACTATGACCAGACAGATTAAAGTTATGATTGACTTTCAATTAAGAAAATAATAGATTAAAAAAGGTGTTATGAATGAATAACATAGTTAAGACCGAGTCAGCCACTGCTTGATTGACGATCTAATTACTAGTGAATTTTTTTACAAAAAGAATAATAGCGTACATACGATTTTGAAAAGAATCTCTGTTGTTGTATTAAAGTTCTGACTTTGAACTTTTGGTACTTGGTCTAATATATACTTGTTGTCTTGGGATGTTGCTGGTTAGAACAATCACATCTAACAGCCGTGGTCCATCGTCCGTGCCCGGCCAATAGTACTAATCACATCCAACACAGTTTAACTACTTTAGCTTCTTCTGCACTTGTCTGTAAACGAGGAAAATCCAACGGTTCCTGAACTCTAAAATACACTGGGTTTGAAAAGAAGTTACGGCCAAAATAAGTTCCGCAAACGGATTTCGTGACCCGAAGTTGTTTGCAAACCCAGTGTATTTTAATTTTAAATGATGGTATGCATACCTGGTATGTGTACCATGAAGGCCAAACATCCCAAACTACTATTTTCAAACCTAAACATTTCAGAACCTTAAACATAAATCAGGTTAGGTAGACATGAACGATACACAAGGTACATGGATTATTATAAGTACTTTAAGCAAATAATAAAAACGTAAATCTTTCTCAAGTTTATAGACATACCTTTTTAGAGGAATCCAATCGAACTCTCCGGCCTTACCAAAGATTCAAAATCTTACCTAACACAATATGTGCGCCCCAATTCTCGTTCTTCCCTCACCGTATACATAACATGGCATTCCTTGGTGAGGATTCACTAACAACACAATCAAGTAGTGTTTAGGTGAACAATGTCTTGGTCACCACAAGTGTCTGAAACAGACTTTTCCGCAACTATTGAATTTTCACAATCTATAGTTTTTGGCTTATTCCGTTTTTTCTTCCACCGATTCTTGTGTTCCACATTTGAATTATCATGAAAGAGGTCACTTTTAAAACCTTTCATACCCAAATTCATATTTCCAAAGAACTTTTTAACTTCCAACATCATGGATACTGCCTTCTCCATAGTCATGGAATTTTCTGGGAAATCATTCCTTTTCAGACTCAAAGGATCATTGACTTTCTTAGGTACCCACTTCTGAGTGTGTTTAGGAACAACCATAACCTTCTTTCCATTACTCTCTTCTAGAATTTTCGAAAGAGAATTGGATTGACTATTCTTTTGCAAGTTAGTCTTTCTCCAATTGGGAGCATTGGATCCTGTATTTATCTTTACAAAGTTATCCTTTTGATAAACATTACAATTGTGAAAAGACTTCGTATGACGTTTATATGCAAATCTAGATTTATCACAGCACTGATTCCTTTGCCTAAAGGTTGGACGTTCACAACCCGTAATGTCAAGGGTGTTGGTCTTAACATATGATCTAGGTTTAATCACTTCTTTTGACACCCAAACAAGAATATCAAGAAGTTTTTCATTCTTTATACGAAAACGACATCTCCTTTCCAGGTGACCTTTATTTCCGGAATAATGACAAATATAAAAAACATTCTTACCCTGATTCATGTGTGCTGGTTTTGGAGGTTGATATACTGTTCTCTTTCGAACCTTAACTATCGATGAAGGTATTTCACTTTTGTCATCAGTAAAAACCTTTTGTTCAGAAGAAACACTAGCTTTGACAAATTTTGCTAATATTTGAAGAATATATTCCCTTACAGCCCAATCCTCGTGTATCACGATGACATTTACTTACTCCTAGCATGGTAGTTAATTTTCTTGAACTAGTATTGAACTTTTTCAAGTCATATTCCAACATCTTGATTTTTTCAAGAGCAGCAGCTAAATCATCCTAAGGTTTCTCGAGTGAGATAAGCGCTTTCTCTGTCATCAAAACTTGTTTGCTAGGAGTTAATCCTTGCTTCAGTTGCTGCAAGTTTTTCTTCCGACATAAAGAAATCTCTACGAATATGATCATATTCAAGTGATTTTTTACTTAGGTCATTCTCACGATATTTGAGGATCGAATAGTTACTGGAATTCCATATATAAAGACTTTGATAAATTCTTATCAATTTATTATTTTTGCGACAAAGATTGGTCAGAAAAGGTGTGACATGAGAAGTTTTATCTTCTTATTTTCCACAGAATCGAAAAGCTTAACATACTCTGAGACTTTCTCATCAACATCTCTATCAATATTTGAGTTACCTTCGTCAGAAAGTTCATCTAAATGTTCTTCTAGGCATGTTTCCCAGTTATAACCAGTTTCTACATCAAGAGAATGTTTAGATATTGACGTAGATGTGACAGTTCTCTCAGGTGAATCTAAGCTTTGAAAATCATTTTGTATTTTCTTGACTGGTACGTTTTTAGAGATAGGCTCGTCCATAATAGTCAGATTGCTACAAACACAGACTTATGAGGTCTTGGCTTGTTTACCTTCTCTGATACCAATTGAAAAAGCGGGAGTCTAACAACCACACCCAATATTTCGTTCGGCAATCTGTATGGAACAAACTCCAATATAATTTTAAGAGAATCAACTAGACAGTCAGACTCAATCAAGGAAAGATATCCAAGAGTTGTATCTTTATTTCTCAATACAATTTGCAATCTAACAGATAGGAATCTGTGAGCCTGATTGATATGAGAAATAACTTGGATGGTACCAAAGACCAATATCCAAGTGTCAATCAATTCATATCCAATAAACAAAGTCGGATTTACCAATTGATTGAACTACGCATAACCTGTCATATTTCAATTATATAAACTAATATAATGTGGAAAAGGAATAACACAGACACCATAAATTTTTTTAACGAGGAAACCGCAAATGCAGAAAAACCACGGGACCTAGTCCAGAATGAACACCACACTGTATTAAGCCGCTACAGACACTAGCATATTACAAGTTAACTTCGGACTTGAATGTAGTTGAGCCCTAGCCAAGTCTCACAACGATAAAGGTACAGTAACGTTTCTTACGCCTCCAGAACCATGCCGGATTCTACGCACTTGATTCCCTTAGCTGATCTCACCCACAACTAAGAGTTTCTACGACCCAAAGTCGAAAACTTATAAGTCTTCCACAGAAACGTCTATTCTGATAGATAAATATGTCTCCCACAGAAGTACCTATGAAGTTTTGTTCCGTCTTATGATACATCAAGGTGAACAAGAACCAATTGATAATCCGTTCTTATACTCCTGAAGAGCAGCCTAGAAATATCAATCACCTCACAATAACTTAACTATATGGTGGTAGAAGAAGTTACTGCAGAATCACAAAGTATGAGACGAAGAGCTTTGTGATTACTTTTTATATCTTACCTATCGGAGATAAATCTTGAGAAAATATTAGAGAAGATAGTACTCAATACGATATAACAAGTAAGATCATAATACACAACTACAGAAAAAATTGTTGGATCTGGCTTCAGAATCCCAATGAAGTCTTCAAGTCGTTAACCTATAATGGTTTTAGGAAAAACCTAGGTTACAGGAGAATCGACTCTAGTACGTAATTAGTAACACACAGAAGGTGTGGGGATTACGTTTCCCAGTTTCTAGAGTTCTCCCTTATATATTCTTCAGATTAAGGTTTCTTAGAATCAAAGCTAAGAAAGCTTAGAAACAAAGCAATCAATGTCCACCGTCGGATGAAACCCTAATTCAAGATTCAAGCTAAGTCTGCTTAGAAAATAAGCATTCATTCTCCACCATTAGACGGTATTAGCTTGTTACACACAAATGAAATATACCTTCATTTAAATATGGGTTGCCGTACCTAAACGCGTATATTGAGTTGGCTCAATTATAGTTAGCCGAAGTTAGCCACATGAGCACTTTCAACTTAACCATATTCATCTAACACTTCTAGATCAAATATGATGATCAATCAATCATGAAAGTTAATCAAATTAATCTAATTGTGTTTCAAATAGAGTTGTTCAATTGTTCACCATTTCATATAAATATTTATTAACCAATTGAATCGGAATCGGTTTGATTCGTAATCGTACAGAGTACCTTGATGTGAGTTTTAATTGTAGTGAAAGTGGTGGTAATAGGATTCGATTCTCGAACTTGTGAAGGATTCTTTTAGACTCAAATTAACTAAAATAAAATTGTATCAAATTATAAAAAAGACACCGAGACTTTGGATTCCACCATTGACCAATTATTTGATAAATTCTAATCAATATTCATGCAATATTTTTCTTTAAGTTGACTCTAATATTTGCCTCTAATTTGGTTCTTGAAGTAATAATTGTAAGCACGAAGCATGAAACATCAAAATTATTAAAACTAAGCATGTCCCATCAAAACGCTTCACAACTACTCAATAAAAACCAATTTTTTCTTTTAAATTCTATGCAAAAAATCATGTAAAATAATTGCAATAAATAATAAAAATAGAATTATACCACTTTTCATGGAACAATGGCTTCCTCCGTCGCCTCGGCTAAGGGGTTTAGCTCCTCATATTAATCTCTTGCTCAAAATACATCTTTGGTGTTCAAAAGTTGATTAAAAGAGTGAAAAGTTCTAAACATCGGGTTTTGTAACTAATATAAGTGTTACAGAACCTATTTCTACCGAGAAACTGTTGCGACCAGAAGATAACTGTTGCAAAAATTGTTACAAAAGGTGTAAAGTTTGAAAGTTACGGTCACAGAATCTGCGACTTTCTTTTTCTGCTGTTTATGTTCTTCTTCTTCTCCGGCCACGGCTTGCACCAGCAGAAACGTGATTTCTTCCAATGGTTTTTCTAGCTTCTCTAAGGCTCTAAACTTCCCCTAACTTCTTCCTTTCTTTCCTAGGACCCTAACCAACCCTTTTATACATAGTAGAGCAAAGAAAATTCGAGAATAAACTTGGTTTTTTCCTCCACAGCACGTTAAGTTATTTCTTTTTTTTCTTATGTTTCACGTGCATTCGATTGTCCAAACTCCTCCCTTGATAGAAACAAGTCCTTAATAAGAGTTTCCTTCCTCTTCTTCACGTAAATTTCTAAAAAATAAACCAAGAAACTTCCCAAAAATAGAACGTGATATTTTAACCATTTTTCGCTTCCAATTCGAGTTCTAGCCACTTTGGATCCATTCCAACACCCTTACCTCGCCTGTTAGGTCCATAGGAACAAACCCAATCAAATTCAGCCCTTTAATCTCCCTAAAAATCGATCAAAAATCCATCCAAAAAATCGTCTGTTTTCTGAAAATTTTCCCGCCAAATTTCTGTTTTTGAAAACGTGAAGAAATTTGTCCTCCCCCTATCCAGTCTCGGTCTGTGCTTAGCAGCTGCTTGGAAATGGGTTACCCCTTATCCAAAATAAGAGTCCGAATAGCAAATGTCCTCCCAGGAGCCTTTAACAACTTTTCGAGCCAATTTTTCCGCAAAAGCCTATTCCTCCAAAATACACCTACAAGGGATAAAATACCAAAATTAGTACAAAAATGGGTACTAACACTATACATAAAAGAGATGAAAATAGAAACATAAATGCGTCTATCAAAGCATAAAGTTGTTCAATTGTTCACCATTTCATATAAATATTTATTAACCAATTGAATCGGAATCGGTTTGATTCGTAATCGTACAGAGTACCTATACATGAATCAAAGCATGAACATTATTCCACGATATGCAAAATTTGCATTCCTTAGATAATAAATGTTTTAATTCATGTGTATGAAAAACATACATGACCGATTCAAGACATAACCACTGTGTTCGCCAACCAGGTACGCGAACAACAACTCCATACCTTGGCCTTGTCCAGCCGTTCTCATATCAGGTACGCGACCAGCTGTCCTGGACCAAACTCAGGTGAAACCATTCGCATACTAGGTATGCAAACAAGGTTCCCGGACCTTTACAGGTAAAACTGCTCGCATAATAGGTACGCAAACAAGGTTCCCGGACCTGAATCATACCAAAACAGTTTGCATACTAGGTACGCATACTGTTGTGTATCCAGACATGGTTAAGTGTTCTTAACTCCCAATTCAATCATTGAAACATCCTTAGAAGATGACAATAGCTGTCTCACACAAACTATTAGCTTCAAGTAATTTTCAAGTTATTGAATGATCAATACGAAACTTTCCAAGTCGACATCAAATTATTGTCTCACACAAATCATGTAAGATGTTTCAATGAAATTTCCACATGATCATCTTTTGACATAATGTTTAGTTTCCAACAAAAGATTGTTTCCAACTAAACTCGTCAAGCATAATGATAAACATAGTTAAATAAAAAACTTCCAACACATATTTCGAGAAATAAATAAACGAGATAAACTCAACTCGAAGTATCAAATGTGTATAATATGAAAGTCTACATAGTTATACGACTTAGTCTATATAGGAGATAGAATAAAATAAACTTTCGAGTGATAGATAAGTTTTATTCTCCACATACCTTTTGTTGAATCGATGAACGCCGTGAAGTCTAAAGCTCAACTACACATTCTATCCTAATCTGAGACATAGCTATAAGTAGACTAGAAATCAAGAATATAGTTTTGATCAACTAAACTTGAAAAACAAGCTTGAGATAGCAACACTTGAGAGTTCGACCGAGCAACGCTCTAACACAAGTTATCTTGAGAAACAAGTTGTTCTTGTTCTATAAGAGTTCTATTATTAGAGTTTGGTCTTATTAGGAAAATGTATTTGCTTAGTCTTCAAGTTTGTTTTACTTTAAATAGGTTGTTGAGCCATGAGAGTTTGTACACCAAGATTATTATCAATGTAGTCCTTTTGCTTCCGCGTTTATGCTCTCCTCTCTCTTGCTCGATCCTACATCTGGTATCAGAGCAAGGTGAGAGGGAAAGAGAGGAGAGAGAGAAAGTTGGATATTTTAATAGATGTAAATTTGGAGAGAAAGGGTTAGCTGGTGTGTGTTCGTAATTGATGAGTGCCAAATATTGCATATTTCTACACCTTTTTATTGGCAGTTAACTCATCTTTTGCGCTTTAAAATCATATATTATTCCAAATTCTGTATTTCTCTGTTTTCAAGAATAAATACTTGTACTAATTAATTTTGTGTTTTTAAGTAGTAAATAAAGCTTGGATGAATTAAGGAGCCAAAAGAAGCGGAGAATTGATAACATTGAAAGAGAGACAACAAAGACTCACGCTAGATGGAAGTGAAGAATGTTGTTTGCACCTCATCCGCAAGTGAAGAATGTTGTTTGCAAGAAGACATGGGCCTAGAAGTGATAAAACCCAAGATCCAAAACTCAAGCCCGCTGCCATATCTGAGCCATCAGATTTGATAGAGATGCACAACATCCAACAGCATATCCATGTGGTACATCAGATATCTCTACTCCCGCCTCACACCTTAGCTCCTACCATTCTTCACCAAATCGAACAGAAAGCCAAACACTCCCTTGTACGGCTTTCTCATCTTCTTCCTCTCCTGCAAAACATCAGCTCACCATCATCTCACTTCCACCTCCATCAATCACTCCCATTCCCGACCACCTCTGAAGCACAACCACCCTATCAGCCACCCTGCAATCAATCAACTTCCTAGCCTCTGTCTATCTCCATCATAGCTTCTTCTCCACATCAAAGAGAGATAAGGCTAGGGTTATCTTCAATGGCAAAAGGCAAACATCAAATCAAGGACTTGCAGAGATGAATCAGAGTAGGGGTCTATCAGAAATCGCAATTTGAGTGAGTGGGTATTCTCTAATTCTCGAATTCATGAGATTGGGAAGAATTGAGGTATAAATAGGAGCTACTGTTGTGTAAGAAATCATCCGAGTTTAGTTGGATCAATTGCTAGTTTAATACAATTTGTGTTTTAATCATCTCCATCATGTTCTAAATTCACCTGCTAGGGTTCAGATGAAGCCCTAGTTTGCTACTTGTTATTCATGTTAATGGCAGTAACCTTGTTGTGCTTAAATGTTCATATTGAAATTCAGTCTTAGGGCCTCAACATTTTACTTTCACAGTGTATGTCAAGCATCACTTGTAGTTAGAATAATCCTGTGTTGTTGAACTGCAACTCATGCTTAACCTTATATATTGATCTTTTGATTAGCTGTGCCGTAAAAAGACAGTTAATGCTTAGGAGAAATACCTTAGTTGTGATTGGATCATTCATATCAAAGTGACCTTAGATACGCAGAGGATTAACATCCCTCTTGTTATCAGTTATAGGGACAAGGTTAGTAACATTGAAGAATAACTAGTGTAAGTTAGCGGTGGACTCAAAGTCCCTAGTACCCTCCTCATCATTTGTTTGACTTACATCTTGTTTTGCATATTGCTTTACTATTTCTGTTACTATCGAATATCTTTGTCGTATCGACACAACCAAAACCGTTTTGTTACTCTTGTTCGAATCAGTATAGGAAGACTTTAACTTCAAATTTACACCCACCTTGTCTCTGTGGGATCGATCTGTATTTGCACCTTACACAATTGTCACTGTGCACTTGCAGTCATTGTAGGTATTGTTTCTAGACCTACCAAGTTTTTGGCGCCGCTGCCGGGGACTCTGTAGCGGTGTAGGTGAAGTTTCCATCTTTTCTTTACTGATTTGCAGCTTACTCTTGTATATAAGTATCTGGAATTTCTGTTTCTCTGCCATTGCTAGTGTAACTTAGTTGTTAATCCATCTGTCATATATTTTGCATCATCTTAAAACTTTCTATCTTTGCATTCTGTATCTCTTTAGCTTGCTGTAAGTTAGGACTTTTTGTTTTGATAATTCCATCTCGGTAGTGTAACCCATTTGTTTATATGGTCCGCATTTATTTAGCTGTAGTTTTAAAACTTCAGTCATTTCATTCACTACATCATTGTTCACCTCATATCTAGTTTGAGTTTTCTGCATCTGCAACTAGACTCATTTCGCAACATTTGTTTGTAATTCTGTAACGCAGTTGTAGTTCAAATTCACTTGTCCATCATTGTATTCTGTGCCTGTTCCATTGCAACTGTGCAGTTTCTGATAAACTTAATCTGCCCTGGTTAACAAATTCAGCAGAACAGTTCAAATCTTCCTTGCCATGCTGTAGATTTTTCACAGCCAGTTTTAATCAATAGTGATACTTTCCTGCCTTTGCTTTTAGCTGTACAATTCTGGGAACTGATGACTTCTTTTGAGTAAACTAGGTGCCTGTGAAGCTGTTGTTAAAGCCAAAGAAGAGGAGAAAAAGGAGCAGCACAATTGTGGAAGTGCCTAAACCTGGTTTATACCGGCGGTATCATTTTCGAAACATGTTAACTGTCATGTCTATGTGAATGCTATAACATACTTGCCTGAACCAGTTTTGCTTTACATAACACATTTGTATACATGAACCTGTGATGTTTGAGTGACTTATTTGCTCGCTGAAATTGTTATTTCACTTTACTGAGCTTGTGTCTGTCTGCACCTCATAATCTCGACAGAACTTGTGTTTGTGTGCACTCATCCCTGAAATTGATTGTCAAAAGCATTAATCTGAGATATATCTTGGCTGTCTGTGAACTAGTATCCTTGATACCCTTGTGCATGAATCAGTAATACTTGAGTCGCATGTTTACCTGCTGAATCTGTTATGTTCTGTTAACTATCTAAAATCTGAAACATACCAATTCTGCACACACAACGCCAGTAAGAGTTCTGTGCATTTGCTGCTTGGCTGATCAGTACAACATAATAGTTCTGTGTGCATATATCCTAGTTTTATCCTGTGTTTCATATGAGCTTTGCCTCCCTGTTTTGAAAATCGTCGCCTGTATGAGTATGTTAACATGATTAATGTGCTATCTAGGCTATGATTGTCACCTTCCGTGACCAAACGAACAGACTAGTTAGAATCAGTCAAGAAGACATAGTCGACATACCCACTTCTGAAGAGAACATCCCTGACCAATTTGAAACAATGGGTGAAGAATTGAACCAGGACCGTAGTATGAAGGAGCACATGTACCCAACAAGGGCAAGCCAGCCCTCGTGTATTGTTTTACCAGCTGATGCTGGTCAATTTAAGCTAAAAGATATAACAATTCATATGTTTCCTTTGTTTAGAGGGGTTGATACTGAAAACCCTTACAACCATGTAAGGGATTTTGAAGATATTTGTGGGACTGCGCTTTAACCAAATGCCGGAAGAGTCCCTCAAACTGAGACTGTTTCCTTTCTCTTTGAAAGAAAAAGCCAAGTCCTGGTTGCATGCCTTACAACCACAGTCCATTAGAACATGGGAAGATCTCACTAAAGAATTTTTCAAAAAGTTTTTCCCTAACCATAAGACTGCGACAATTCGTCAAAGTCTGAATAGTTTTGTGCAATTAGAAGGTGAGACTTTGGCCAAATATCTGGAGAGATTTAATAAATTATTGCTCCAATGTCCTCACCATGGTTTTGAAAAATGGAGACTTGTGCAAATTTTGTATGAAGGCTTAGATGTCAGAACCCGAACCACAGTCGAGTCAATGTGCAATGGTGTGTTTATTGACAAGAGTGCTAATGAGGCTTGGACTTTCTTAATCGAAGGCACTGAAAACACTCAGCAGTGGGAGTCCATTCGTGAACCTAAAAAGACTGCCCCTGCAGTTAATGTCCATAGAATTTAGTCGGACTTTGAGGGAAATGCAAAGATTGCATTATTGGCTAGGAGAGGAGAAGCGCTAGAGCTGCAGAAGAGTGAGAAACCTACTGCACCTACTCTCCGTGACCAAATCGAAACAGCCATTTGTGCGGCATGTCATGGTTCAGACCACTTAGTGGATAGTTATCCAGACCTACAGGCATTTCAAGAGTCTAAAATCGAGCAAGCCAATGCTCTGTATCAGAAGCAAGAGAATAATCCTTATTCTCAGACCTACAACCCAAGGTGGAGAAATCACCCTAACTTTTCATGGTCTAAGGAGCTTGTATAAGGAGGCACACCTATTAATAACCAAGGATACTCATATCCCAGAAACCCTCAAGTGCAATCACACACACAGTACCCTGTAGAGAAAAATCTTAGTTTTGAAGATAGTGTCGGTCTGTTGACCCAAAATCTGTTGCAACTAAACAAGACCACAAACCAACGTTTCTCAAGTTTAGAACTTAAAATGGGCCAAATTTGTGATGCACTAAATGAGAGAGAAAAAGGTAAACTCCTTAGTCAGCCCCAACAAAACCCAAAAAATGCATTTCAGGCAAGCACGTCAACTTGCAATGAGTCCTCACAATATCAAGTGAATGATGTCACCACTCTTCGTAGTGGTAAAGTTGTTGATAACAATGTAGGTGAGCCACAGTCGAGTGAGTCTAAATCAGACTCACCAGTGCACACAACACAACAGAAAACATCTAATATAGAAAAAGAATCTGAGCATGATAGTGACTCTAAGAATTCTACTGATGTCAATGTTCCTTTACCATCATCTGTGCCTGTAGCCCCATTTCCTCAAAGATTGGTGCATCAGAAGAAAAGAACCCAATACAATGAGATGTTGGAGATGTTTAAACGAGTCAATATAAATATCCCCTTTCTTGAAGCAATCAAACAGATACCTGCTTATGCTAAATCTTGAAAGATCTATGCACACAAAAGAGAAAGCTTCATGTGTATAAGCGTGCCTTTCTCACTGAGCAGGTGAGCTCAATTATTCAAAACAACACACCACCTAAGTTTAAAGACCCTGGTAGTCCAACTATCACATGCACTATAGGTGACCATACAATCGATAGGGCTTTGTTAGACTTAGGTGCAAGTGTGAACCTTTTGCCATATTCTATGTATAAGCAATTAGGTTTTGGGGAGCTGAAACCCACTCCTGTTACGCTACAATTAGCGGACAGATCGGTAAAAATCCCTCGGGGTATTGTTGAAGACGTGTTAATCAAGGTTGAGAAATTTTATTTACCTGTGGACTTCATTGTGTTAGATACACAACCTGTGCAAAACCCAGATTGTCACATTCCTGTCATTTTAGGACGTCCTTTCCTGGCGACGTCTAATGCTATTATAAACTGTCGTAATGGAGTGTTGAATTCATCTTTTGGTAACATGACTGTAGAACTGAATGTTTTTAACATCAGTCAACAACACACTGAGTGTGATGATTCTGAATTGCATGAGATTAACATGATTGAAAGTCTGATTCAAGACTCACTGCCTGACATCTTATCTGTGGATCCTTTGCAAGCATGTTTAGATAATTTTGACTTAGATCTTTTTGATTCTGAGTACATTAGTGAAGTCCACTCTTTGCTTGATTCTGTACCACTCATGGATATTGCTAAATGGCAGAATGTTGTAGAACCACTTCCACTTTCTGATTTTAAGTCTGAACCCTCTCTCATCGAAGCACCCAAACTTGATTTGAAACCATTGCCTGACACTTTGAAATATGCATTCTTAGGTTCTTCTGATACTTTACCTGTTATTATTGCATCATGTTTAGACACAGAACAGGAAAGTAAACTGTTAGAAGTGCTTAAAGAGCAAAAAGAGGCCTTAGGTTGGACCATCTCAGACCTTAAAGGTATAAGTCCCACAATTTGCATGCATCATATAAATCTTGAGGAAAACACTAAACCATCTAGGGAAATGCAAGGAGACTTAACCCTAACATGAGAGATGTTGTTAAAGGTGATATTCTGAAATTGCTTGATGCGGGTATCATATACCCAATTCCAGATAGCAAATTGGTCAGTCCTATTCAAGTTGTGCCCAAAAAGTCTGGCATTACTGTAGTTCAGAATGAAATGAATGAGCTAGTCCCCACTCATGTAACCACAGGGTGGCGAGTTTGCATTGACTATAGAAAACTGAACACAGCAACGAAGAAAGACCATTTTCCTCTTCCCTTCATTGACCAAATGCTAGAAAGATTGTCGAGGCATAGTCACTACTGTTTCTTAGATTGCTATTCGGGTTATAACCAAATTCATATAGCACCCGAAGACCAACCAAAAACCACATTCACATGTCCTTATGGAACATTTGCTTATCGTCGTATGCCTTTTGGGTTGTGTAATGTACCCGCTACTTTTCAACGTTGCATGATGAGCATCTTCTATAACATTGTAGATAAATTTCTTGAAAACTTCATGGATGATTTTTCTGTCTTTGGGTCGTCTTTTGATGAATGTTTGCATCATCTTACTCTTGTGCTGATTCGATGTAAAGAAAATAATTTGGTTTTTAATTGGGAAAAATGTCATTTCATGGTTAACTCAGGCATCGTTCTAGGGCATATCATTTCTGAAAAAGGCATAGAAATAGATAAAGCTAAAGTTGATCTCATTCAACACTTTCCTCAACCTCGCTCTGTGAGGGAGATAAGATCATTCTTGGGCCATGCCGGTTTTTACCGCCGATTCATCAAAGACTTTAGTAAAATTTCAAGACCCTTGTGTAGTCTTCTTGCAAAAGATGTTGCATTTGTCTTTGATGACGCTTGTAAGGAAGCATGGGAGCAATTGAAAGCTCTTCTCACATCTGCCCCTATAGTCAGACCACCCGACTGGACCTTGCCGTTTGAAATTATGTGTGATGCGTCTGACTATGCTGTAGGAGCTGTTTTAGGTCAACGAGTAGACAAACTCCCTTATGTGATCTAATATGCTAGTAAAACACTTAATGATGCTCAACTAAATTATTCAACTACTGAGAAAGAATTGCTAGCTATTTTGTTTGCATTGGATAAGTTTAGATCTTATTTGATAGGGTCCAAGGTAATCATATATTCTGACCATGCCGCATTGAAATATCTTATGTCCAAGAAAGATGCTAAAGCTCGTCTAATTCGATGGATACTCTTGTTACAAGAGTTCAATCTCGAAATTCGAGATAAGAAAGGGTCTGAAAATGTTGTTGCTGATCACTTGTCTAGGTTGAATGTTGAATCTGTTGATTAATCTTTGCTTATTAGAGAATAATTCCCTGATGAACAATTGATGCTTGTTTCTGAAATACCTTGGTTTGCTAATATTGCTAACTACCTTGTTACTGGAAGAATGCCCTTGCATTGGTCTAAACAAGACCGATCCAAGTTCTTATCTGAAGTGAAACACTTCTTTTGGGATGACCCATACTTGTTTAAATACTGCCCTGACCAACTCATTAGGAGATGTGTCCCCAATTCTGAACAAAGAGATGTCATCTCTTTCTGTCATGACCATGCATGTGGAGGCCACTTTAATGCCAAGAAAACTGCAGCAAAGATCTTGCAGAGCGGTTTCTATTGGCCATCATTGTGTAAAGATAGTCATGCATTTTGTGTCACCTGTGAACGGTGCCAGAAATTATGAAGTATCTCAAGAAGAAACATGATGTCCTTACAACCTATTTTGATTGTTGAATTGTTTGATGTATGGGATATTGATTTCATGGGTCCCTTTCCTAATTCTGAAGGTAATTTGTACATTCTTGTTGCTGTTGATAATGTTTCTAAGTGGGTATAAGCCATTGCCTCCAAAACAACTGATCATAAAGTAGTTCTTTCTTTTCTAAAAGAAAATATCTTCTCTCGTTTTGGAACACCTAGAGAAATAATCAGTGATGGTGGTACTCATTTTTTGTAATAGACCTTTTGAATCACTTATGCGCAAGTATGGAATCACTCATAAGGTAGCAACACCATACCATCCTTAGACCAGTGGCCAAGTAGAAGTTTCTAATAGGGAAATTAAGCATATTCTTGAAAAGACGGTCAATCAGACTAGGAAAGATTGGTATTTACGTTTAAATGATTCTTTGTGGGCCTATAGAACTGCATACAAAACTCCCATTGGCATGTCCCCTTACAGACTAGTGTATGGTAAAGCTTGTCATCTACCTGTTGAGTTAGAACATCGTGCATATTGGGCTGTTAAGAAGTTGAACTTTGATCTTGATAAGGCTGGTACCCAAAGGAAACTTCAACTCAATGAGTTAAAAGAACTAAGAAATGATGCTTATGATAGTGCCAAAACGTATAAACATAGGATGAAAGTGTTTCATGACAAGCGTATTCTGCGCAAGTCTTTCACACCTGGTCAAAAAGTTTTATTATACAACACTCGTCTGCATCTTTTTCCAGGTAAGTTACGTTCTCGATGGTATGGACCATTCGTGGTACGTACTGTTTTCCCTCATGGAGCTGTTGAAGTTGAAAATCCAGCAAACAAGAACATCTTCAAGGTCAATGGTCAGAGATTGAAACAATTTCTGGAGTATCTTCCACAAGAAATTGAGACCATGGACTTCGAAGACCCTGTTTATGTGGACTAAACTAGTTCACCTGTGTACATACAAATGGATTAAAAGTCCATTCTCTTTCCATTTTCTTTTTCTTTTTGCATAACTTTTATGTGCGCTAACCAAACTTTTTGTCTTGCGCTCATGCTGTTTGCTTTCAAAGTATTCATTCAATTCCGGTTTAGCACAATCCTTTTGCATCTGGTAATCTCTTTCCTTTAAATCTGTTCTGCACTGTTCTCCTGGTATGTTATTGTAATTCTGATCATATTTTGAAACATTAAGGACAATGTTAGATTTAGGTTTGGGGGAGTATTTTGCATATAGAGTTTTTAGTCTTTTACACCTTTAAAAAAATAATCCAAAAATATTTGTAAATATTTGCATAAAACCTCAACCTTTTAGAGATCTTAGAGTCACTAGCATGCTTCTAGCTATGTTTACATAGAGAGTCTGACCGAAATAACTTAACTTGGAAGTACTGGAGAACACAATCGGGTTTCTTGTTTCTCTGAGCGTTAAAGTTGGATTTAACCATGCCGGTGGGCGAATTAGGTACAGCAAAGTATTTGGTATTAGAGTTGTGATCACCCTTAGTGGAGACTACCTAATTTTACATCAAGCGAGGCACCAACCTTCATTTTTGTGTCTATCTAAAAAGTCCTTTTAGAGTGTGTGTCACCGTACGTCAACTCTGGGTAGGAATGGTGAGCTACCCAACTTCGCACCACTTTCAGAACTATTTTTGATCTCTTAAGTGCTAATTCCGTCGATCATGAGGATGACGTCTAAAGATGAAAACTCCTTCTTGTAGTTTGATTTGCAGTTAGCACCATTCTCTCTCTCGACAACATCAAACAGATCCATAGAAACACATCACCATCAACGAGCAGAGCAGCGTCAGATTTTATGAAGAAAGTTGGAATAGTCCAAGGTTTTCATGCAACAATTCAAGGAAAAGAAAAATTCTTATTCAAAAGTGAACATACAGTACAAAAAACAGAATTCTATACACATTTGAAGATGTATCTTACAGGAGCAAAGAAAAGAAAATAAGATGAGAATTAGTGAAGTTTATGAAATCAAGACAATACAGGTTGTGAAGAATTAAGTGATAACGTCCTTCATCCATGGCTTTGTTAGTTTCATTATTTATTTTGTTATTTTCAATTTGTCATTGTGTTCAACCAAAAAAAAAATGTATTATAGTTGTTTTTAGTTTGTTTAATAAGCACCATAGTAAAGAAGAAGAATTCAGAGGAAAATTCAAGCAACAAGGAAATTGAAGAGAAAAATCAGAAATTGTCAAGGCTCTAAGAAGTTCAAGAGTTCATCATCAACAGTTGAAGACCGAAGACCGAAGATTGAAGACGTTTTTATGGATGCTATGAGAGTGGTGTTGATTGTTGATCGGATGTGAAGGTAAGTGAGTACTCCCATCCTTGCATAATGATTGATTTCCTTTCGTAGAGATAATCGGAAAAAGATTCTTATTCCCACAATTTTGTGGAATCTCCAGAAATCATTTCGGAAGGTTTTTCTTCCCACCATTCAACGTGTGCAGGATTTCACTCTTTATTCCTGCCTGCTGATAGACGTATTTATGTGTCTATTTTCATCTCTATTGTGTATATGTTTATTACCCATTTTTGTACTTATTTTGGTATTTTCATCATGCTTATGTGATTTTAATGTTGTTGTAGTAATGGTAAATAGGATTCGAACTCTAAGACTTGTGAAGATTCGAGTTTTTAAATTTAATAAAAATATATAAAAAAAATATTACAAAGGGTGCGAGAGTTACTGGGACTCAGGATTCCACCGAATTCAAAACATAAGGTTCAATTATTAATTCTTTGACCATTTTAGCTCAAGAAAAACATGGACTCTATTTTTGCCAAGGTAGTTTCTCAAAACATTGATTGTAAATCCTAAGCATGATGTATCAAAACACCTAAGCTAAGCATACATCATCAAATTAAATGACAACCAATTAATTCAAATCATAATTTCAATTAAAATTAATGCAAAAGTCTTAAAAAGAATTAATAAAATTACCCCAAGTATGATATTCGTCTTCCTACGTCATCCCAGTGTTGGGGTTTAGCTCCTCATGGTAAAAATATGCTCAAAAGATAGAAACATGGCTCAAAAGGTGTTTTTATTGAAGAGAAATAATAATACAGCGAATCTGCAACACTTAATGGTCGTTACAGAAGTCACCGTTCCAATTGAAGTGCTGTTAATAAACGATAAATCGGTTCTGCTGTTGAAGAATGACACTCGTCTGCGACTATTCCGTGTGGGTCAATGTTCTTCGTGTTCTTCAGCAGTAGCAGCAGCAGAACCCGGTTTCCTGCACCTTTGATTTCTCGGCTATGTGGTGTTCTAAACTTCCCCTAACTTTCGACACCCCTTCTATATGACCCAACCAATCTATTTATATCAAAAAGAGCGATTAAATCTCTCCAAAATCTTCAAAAATCTCTTCCTTTCTCTTCACGGCAAAGTTGCAGCAATTTCTTGTTTTAGAATTTCTACGCGTTTCTGAGATTTCCTTTTGATTCTAAACTCTTCCTTAGATAGATACCAATCTTTGGGAAGGTTTATAGCACTTTAATCTCTCTAAAATTTCCTAAAATTGGTCACACATGTGACTTTCCATATTTTGCTGTTGAGATAAAAATCCGTCAATTGAGCCCAGTTTAATCGATTTCAACACCCATGTTAGATTTCTAGACCCATAAGGAGTCTACCCTATGAAAATCAGAGGTTTAGTCGACCTCAAACTCCTCCAAATCACGATCACCAAAACTGCCAAGAATGTGTTTATATTTTCCCGCCCAAATTAAGAATTTGAACGTGTAGGGGAAAGGTTACCTCTTATCCATTGCTGGAGTCCGCATAACACTCGTCCCTTGGGTTGCATTTATCAACTTTTCGAGCAAATTTCGCCGCAAAAGCTTATTTCTCCAAAAACACCTACAAAGAGATAAAATACCAAAATAAGTACAAAAATGGGTACTAACAATATACACAATAGAGATGAAAATAAACACATAGATGCGTCTATCAAATACTCCCAAACTTATTATTTCGTAGTCCCGATCACATCAAAACTACAAAATAAAATCCTAACTCACTGTCGCAGGCATCGTCGATTGCACTTAGCATGTGCAACAAGCCTTTAAACCCCTAGGTGGCCCTAGTGGCCGAGTTATAGTCTCGGGAGGATTTACTAGAGATATACCCACAAAACCTTTACTCCAGACCCTAGCTATCTACGCAGAACCTTGGAATGCACTAAAGAACCTCCTTGGTTGGCATACTTATTGATTACGGGAGGAAGTACCCTGATGCGAAATTCCAATTGTTGTATACGAGTTTGCACTCAAGCATACTAAAATTCATATATAAGTGACAGAGCTCTACTCAGATAGTCGCACTATGGACATCAATATCCGGAATCAAACAAATCACATGAATAGATTAAGAAGATGGATATAAAAATAGATGGTTGGGAATGGACTTCAATGCCGAGATGAACCTATGACCTAGTGGATTGAGATACTGGTCTGGACTAATATCAACACAACTGGCATATACAAGGGAACCAGTGGTCGACAATCCTAAATCTACATCAACTCAGCTGGCATATACAAGGGAACTAGTGGTCGACTTTATAATAAACCTTTATTTTTTTATTATTATTATATTTTTTTTAACAACATGATTAGATCTTTTGGATCCAAGAGCATGCTTCTTGTCAGCAGATTACATGGTAATTCCCGTGGATCCTGCGTTCCACGCTTGTTTAGGCGACGGAGACAGGGAGAACATACACATATTGCTATCCAAGTGTTAATATTTATTTCGATTGGTCTAATTGGTCTGGTCTTTTTTTTTTTTTTTTTAGTAACTCAATCACCCTATTTCAACCCAGCAGACATCAACATAAAAATTTGCAAAAAACAAAAACAGAAGTAATAAGATGATTCCGAGATACGGTGAAACTATCATGTTATTTCTAACACCTGAGCTCCGTGCTTTTATGAATAGACTCTATATAGATGTTTCCATCCACTCAGATTGGTTCCTCAACTCCTAAAACCAAAATGCTTCCATCCACTTAGATTGGTTAGTGCCATCCTTAATAGGCATAAATTTCTAGGCTCTGGAGTTTATTTATTGCAACTAAAAAGTTTCTCCCATACCCCAAAACTTAAATCTAACATTGTCCTCAATGTTCTAAAGATAAAATTAAAAGCATGAACAAGGAGAAACTGTTACCATTTGAAGAAAAAGAGTTAAGGAAAGATATTACTGTGTCGCATGAACCATGGGTTACCTCCCAAGAAGTACTAAGTTTAAAGTCTTCAGCCAGACTAGGAAAGAATTAGTCACTCGAATCATAAAGTAACAGTCGGAATAACCGTGGGTCTTCAAAACTAAATTGAGTTGACCAAAGGAAACTGCAATAAACCAAGAAAGTGAACAAGAATAGCATGCCCTTATCTAGTTTCCTGATTAGAATATCTATATCTAATTGTGGTTCAGGTTCAGGCTCTATGAAAGGGTCGAAATAAAATATTTTCATTGGATGCATTTCCTCATAAGTGAGATCCAAATTATTAGGTTCTAGAGTCTGTAGAAACTCAAATAAGAACTTAGAAGCACATAATAATAACCTAAATAATTTAGGATCCTCTAAGTCAATCAGGTTTGACTTACATAATTGACCACAGTGAGAATAATGGTCATTCTTAAGCAAATGTGTCGATTTTATTAACCTAAAGTACTTAGGCTTAGTCTCAAAACTTAATAATTGACACATTTGAAAATCATATGTTCCCACTTTTGGAAGAAAAATATTTGGTGGGAAAACAAAGTCGATCGGGGTATCATAACCTGGGTAAACCACATCAACCAGAGGATGGGTTTCTAACAACTGAACTTCCTTATGGACATCACTAGATTCAGGAAAACGTGTATGAAGATAATCTGTTAAAACGGTTGAGGCACATATGTCAAGTCCCAAGTGAGGGACCTTTCTAAGAGTTAAAGCACATGGAGAATGATAATCACCCCCAAACTTAGAGTTTTCAGTGTCTCTAGTTAGACTAGTCACAATCTCCCTAATTTCTCGGTCATCAGATTCCTGAAAATAGGCAATTGATTCTTCTAAGTCAAGTGCATCCTCACTCATCTCTACGAGTTCATTTTCTTTGTCTAAGACTATTATTTCTAAATCACTAGACAATAAAACAGTATTTTCAGGATAAACTCGTTCCTCTAAACCATTATTGGCTTCGTAATTAAAAGGAAATACTACATCGCCTAAAACGGGGATATCTCTAGACAAATCCTCGTCCTTTTGAATAGGTGAATAATTATTAAAATTATTTGGATTTGAACTAGAAATAACATTATCATTATAAAGCTCAATTGGAGTAACAAATTCCTGATCACCATGCCTACATATTTCAGATTCTTAATCAACACTATCCTCGTCATAATCATTATTGTGATAACATGAAAATGGTCGAACCTCATCTAAACTAGTGTTTCCAATGCTAACCTCGTCATCTTGATTATGCAAATAACTATCCTCATTTTCAAGGGTACTATTGGAAACACTGAATTGGAAATCAAGATTATTTCGAGCAAGTCTTTCGTTCATCTCATCCATTTGCTTGAGGGATTCCTCTATAGAAAATTCACTCAATGGTGCAGTTCGTCTATTCATTTCCGACACAAACCTATTTGTTTGCTCAGTTAACTGCTTAAGAGACTCTTCTAAAGATACGGAAGGATCATAAATAGGAACAGAAGGAACATAATAAGGACTAGTTTTCAACAATTTGATTGTATTGTCCAAACACGAGTAAATAGTACTATAATGTTCCTGATTTTCTTGCTCGTAAGACCAATTCGCGTGTGGACAGTAATTTGGCTCACCATGGTATGAACCATAACCTTGAAAAGGTTGGCGTTCCCAACTACTATTCCCACCATGGTCATAAAAATGATGATGTCCATATTCAAATTCAGGTCGATACTCATTGTATTGGCTTCTATCATACCAGTTCGACATTCTTAATTGCAAGGGAATTCTACACAATCACAAACAAGGTTGACTCGACCAAATCAAACCTATAAAATCTAGCAAACAACAAGCATGATGGCTCCCTTAGATTGTTTCTAGACCAGCTTCTATCCTTCCAAGAGGCAACTAGGTATAGTCTTAGCAAACCTCTCTAGAACGATCCGAATAAATTAAGTCGAAGAGAAGTAGGGGAAGCTCAGAGGAGCTTTGATACCCCCACCTATTTGGCAACGCTTTCCTGGGTTACAAGGCGGCTCTAATCGACTTACAGTAATCTTCCTGGACTTTGATTTAGGCTAACAAGATACCCAATACGATCCTTTTGAACGACTTTCCTATTAAGCTCGTTACCCTATCGGTCTCGTTCTAGTCAATATTTTAATGCTTAGGTCCGCGTTAGGTATCGTTTTCCTAAGACGGGAAAGAAGAGAACGGTGATGAAATCCGAACCCTTATCTTGTATGGCCTGGCCTTGCCCTTTACTAGGAAATTAAAATCCGTATTCAAAGCCTCAACATATATGCACCTTAAGGAAGACAGTAAACCCGCTGACAGTGGATTCGCGGGTGTTTAGAATCTTACCTCCCGTACCAGACGGGGGATGAATCGCTGAAGTCGACTCGGGCCACTGACTCCTGTGTCAGTGTACGAACCCGAGGGGCCGAGACGATATCGTAATCGTCGTCCTTCCCTGCAAACAGTTTTGTATTTAATTACCCTTCCGTATGGTTTAAAAAAAAAATTAAAGTCCAAAGTCCAATGTCCCAAAAATAAAAATAAAAATTTACAAAAATAAAGTCCTATTTACAATTTCTAAAAATAAAATCTAAAAATAAAAATAAAATCTAATTAAAAAATAAATAAAATATCTTCGTCTTTTCTCCGTTCTTTTCCTTTGTCTAGCACTTAATCCTCCAGGTCTTTCGTCTCCAATTCCTTTTTGATTCAAAACCTGCAACAAAAAGACAAATACCCAAGAAACATAAAAAAGAACAAAGAAAAAAAATATCTAAAAACTCTAAATCTAAAAACAAATCCGCGTCGGCGGCGCCAAAAATTGATGTGATTTTAAAGTTGTTGTAATAATGGTAAATAGGATTCAAACTCTAAGACTTGTGAAGATTTGAGTTTTTAAATTTAATAATAATATATACAAAAATATTACAAAGGGTGCGAGAGTTACTGGGACTCGGGATTCCACCGAATTCAAAACATAAGGTTCAATTATTAATTCTTTGACCATTTTAGCTCAAGAAAAACATGGACTCTATTTTTGCCAAGGTAGATTCTCAAAACATTGATTGTAAATCCTAGGCATGATGTATCAAAACACCTAAGCTAAGCATACATCATCAAATTAAATGACAACCAATTAATTCAAATCATAATTTCAATTAAAATTAATGCAAAAGTCTTAAAAAGAATTAATAAAATTACCCCAAGTATGATATTCGTCTTCCTCCGTCATCCCAGTATTGGGGTTTAGCTCCTCATGGTAAAAATATGCTCAAAAGATAGAAACATGGCTCAAAAGGTGTTTTTATTGAAGAAAAATAATAATACAGCGAATCTGCAACACTTAATGGTCGTTACAGAAGTCACCGTTACAATTGAAGTGCTGTTAATAAACGATAAATCGGTTCTGTTGTTGAAGAACGACACTCGTCTGCGACTGTTCCGTGTGGGTCAATGTTCTTCGTGTTCTTCAGCAGCAGCAGCAGCAGCAGAACCCGGTTTCCTGCACCTTTGATTTCTCGGCTCTGTGGTGTTCTAAACTTCCCCTAACTTTCGACACCCCTTCTATATGACCCAACCAATCTATTTATATCAAAAAGAGCGATTAAATCTCTCCAAAATCTTCCAAAATCTCTTCCTTTCTCTTCACGGCAAAGTTGCGGCAATTTCTTGTTTTAGAATTTCTACGCGTTTCTGAGCTTTCCTTTTGATTCTAAACTCTTCCTTAGATAGATACCAATCTTTGGGAAGGTTTATAGCACTTTAATCTCTCTAAAATTTCCTAAAATCGGTCACACACGTGACTTTCCATATTTTGCTGTTGAGATAAAAATCCGTCGATTGAGCCCAGTTTAATCGATTTCAATACCCATGTTAGATTCCTAGACCCATAAGGAGTCTATCCTATGAAAATCAGAGGTTTAGTCGACCTCAAGCTCCTCCGAATCACGATCACCAAAACTGCCAGGAATGTGTTTATATTTTCCCGCCCAAATTCAGAATTTGAACGTGAAGGGGAAAGGTTACCCCTTATCCGTTGCTGGAATCCGCATAACACTCGTCCCTTGGGTTGCATTTATCAACTTTTCGAGCCAATTTCGCCGCAAAAGCTTATTTCTCCAAAAACACTTACAAAGAGATAAAATACCAAAATAAGTACAAAAATGGGTACTAACAATATACACAATAGAGATGAAAATAGACACATAAATGCGTCTATCACCTGCACAAAGGAGAGACTACAAAAAGCTGTCTTTTTGAGTGCAACTATCATAAAACCCTATTGGTGAGGCAGAAGTCGAGGCTTGTGATCACTCTCGAACCCAAATTCTTTCATATGGTATGGTTACTTCTCGCTCAACTCTTAAGGACGAGAATGCGTTCTTTGGTAGTTCTAACTTCTTGTAACTAGCATGCAGAAACTCTATGTCCTCATAGCTCCTTGGATGCTTGGGACTCTATTACCCTCTGATGTTGGAGAAGGTTTTGTGGGTACACCTCTGGTAAACCCTCACGAGACTACAACTCATCCACTAGGGACACCTAGGGGTTTAAAGGCTTAGTGCATACGCTAAATGCATTCGAGAGACCAGCGGCAGTGGTATAATTAAGATTTCTTAATTTCTGTTTCACTTGAGGACAAGTACAATTCAGGTTTGGGGGTATTTGATGAGTGCCAAATATTGCATATTTCTACACCTTTTTATTGGCAGTTAACTCATCTTTTGCGCTTTAAAATCATATATTATCCCAAATTTTGTATTTTCTCTGTTTTCAAGAATAAATACTTGTACTAATTAATTTTGTGTTTTTAGGTAGCAAGTAAAGCTTGGATTAATTAAGGAGCCAAAAGAAGCGGAGAATTGATAACATTGAAAGAGACAACAAAGACGCACGCTAGATGGAAGTGAAGAATGTTGTTTGCACCTCATCCGCAAGTGAAGAATGTTGTTTGCAAGAAGGTATAGGCCTAGAAGTGATAAAACCCAAGATCCAAAACCCAAGCCCGCTGCCATATCTGAGCCATCAGATTTGATAAAGATGCACAACATCCAATAACATATCCATGTGGTACATCAGATATCTCTACTCCCGCCTCACACCTTAGCTCCTACCATTCTTCACCAAATCGAACAGAAAGCCAAACACTCCCTTATACGGATTTCTCATCTTCTCCCTCTCCTACAAAACATCAGTTCACCATCATCTCACTCCCACCTCCATCAATCACTCCCATTCCTGACCACCTCTGAAGCACAACCACCCTATCAGCCACCCTGCAATCAATCAACTTCCTAGCCTCTGTCTATCTCCATCATAGCTTCTTCTCCACATCAATCCTAGAAGCTAGGGTTGACAGAGATAAGGCTAGGGTTATCTTCAATGGAAAAAAGCAAAAATCAAATCAAGGACTTGCAGAGATGAATCAGAGTGGGGGTCTATCATAAATCGCAATTTGAGTGAGTGGGTATTCTCTAATTCTCGAATTCATGAGATTGGGAAGAAATTGAGGTATAAATAGGAGCTATTGTTGTGTAAGAAATCATCCGAGTTTAGTTGGATCAATTTCTAGTTTAATACAATTTGTGTTTTAATCATCTTCATCATGTTCTAAATTCACCTGCTAGGGTTCAGATGAATCCCTAGTTTGCTACTTGTTATTCTTGTTAATGGCAGTAACCTTGTTGTGCTTAGATGTTCATATTCAAATTCAGTCTTAGGGCCTCAACACTTTACGTTCACAGTGTATGTCAGGCATCCATTGTAATTAGAATAATCCTGTGTTGTTGAACTTCAACTCATACTTAACCTTATATATTGATCTTTTGATTAGCTGTGCCGTAAAAAGACAATTAATGCTTAGGAGAAATACCTTAGTTGTGATTGGATCATTCATATCAAAGTGACCTTAGATACGCAGAGGATTAACATCCCTCTTGTTATCAGTTATAGGGACAAGGTTAGTAACATTGAAGAATAACTAGTGTAAATTAGCGGTGGACTCAAATGCCCTAGTACCCTCCTCATCATTTGTTTTACTTACATCTTGTTTTGCATATTGCTTTACTATTTCTGTTACTATCGAATATCTTTGTCTTATCGACACAACCAAAACCGTTTTGTTACTCTTGTTCGAATCAGTATAGGAAGACTTTAACTTCAACTTTACACCCACCTTGTCTCTGTGGGATCGACCTGTATTTGCACCTTACACAATTAGCACTGTGCACTTGCAGTCATTGTAGGTATTGTTTCTAGACCTACCAGTAATGGATCGTAGCGATTGGGTCCATGAGGTTATGTTGTGGGCTTAAACAAAAGCTAGCTAGAAGAAAAGTAATTTAGGGCTAAAAACTCGTGAAACATTGAATTTTCTTGGAACTCAAAATTACCAGTGAGAATGGTGAGTAGTTGCCACCTGTTGTGAAGGGAGAAGATTGAATTGATGAAATTCAGTTAAAGAAAGAAAAGAAGGAATATGGAGATTTGTATTACAAGTTGTTTTAGGATAACGTTTGTCATGATAGTGTGTATTCTGTTTCATGGGGTACACCGTAAATATCTGAATTTTGGGCAAGATTTAGAAGTTGAGATACCCAAGGAAGTGATATGCATCCGTTGGTTTCGATGGCGGTTGATCGATGAATATTTACTTTTCGTTAAGGATTAGAATAAATGGGTTCATCTTGTATTGAATTTCCGATTCCAAGAAAGTCAGGAATTTCAACGAGAAAGTAGATTTGAAGAATCACTAAAAGAAATGGTAAAGTTGGTGTTTCCACGGGTATGAAGACAATCCGAAGACGTGCGTTGGTGGTTTAATTTTTGGTCGCGTTTAGAGAAGTTAGGTGCTGGGGATTTAAAGTTAAGAGGGAATCGCAGAGATGTAATAAAAAAGAAAAAGAAAAAAGATAATTTGGTCTTTTTATATTTTTTTGACATTCCTTAGCAGACAACTCTCGATGCAAATAGTATTTTATATCCCCCAATTATTTCTTTTCCCTCAATTGCGTGTTCTTTTCGAAGGGAGCTACAATTGATTTATTGTACTGCTCACTATCTACCAGGGGTGTATTGGATTAGGATTTACATGGATATTTTACAATCCTAAAAACTCCTAGGTATTCAATTATGATATGTAAAGAACCATTAAATATATATGGTATTTAATTAGGAATGTTTTAGATTCCACAAATATCCTAGGTATTCAATTTATTTAAGATTTCGTAGGATATGTAAGGGACAAGATGGATTCTTATGGATATTTGTAGGAAAAATATGTATGTTATAATCTCATATTAATCTTAACCCAAACAACAAGAATTTCATGGATTTTTATGGACAATTTTTTTTTATCACAGCATGTTATGTGCTTCCACCACCATCACAACCACCACCATCGACCACCACCAACCACCACCGCTACCATCATCATCGCCACACACCAACTACCACCACTGACCACCACCGACCACCGCCGCCACCACCAACTATCGCCCCATCACCATACCACACACCAACCACCACCGCCCACAACCACCTCCACTCACCACCTCGACACTTGGATATTTTTTTTTAAGGGGATCATGATGACCTTGGTTTTCTCAACTATATTTTTAGTTGGTGATATATTTCAATTTTTAAAAATCTAACTACTACATATATGTTAAAGAATCCTTATAATCTATTATAATCCAGAAACATTATAGATCTACTAGATTCGGATAAAACTAATACAATATCTAATTTTATCTAGATAAATCCTCACCCAATAGACCCATGTACGTGTTATCCAAAGAGGATACAAACCGTGAAATGTACTAATCACTAGTAGAATCCAACATAGTTTAACTACTTTCCTTTGTTTTGCACTTGTTTGTAAACGAGGAAAATCCAACGGTTCCTAAACTCTAGCTAAAATAACTTAAGTCTTCTTTCCCTCAAAATAAAATCTTAAAATAAGGTTCTGCTACTAAACTCCCGAATCGATCAAGAATCATGGTTCCTCCACTTAAATCTAAGCTTGGATTCTAGAAATTTTTTCTTGTTATACCCCCGCATTTTCAGACCGTACTGTCAACTAGCCAGGAAAAAAAAAAGGCGGACCTTAAGTATACTGTCGGCGTAGAATGTTAACTATCGAGCATGCCGGCAGTTACCACCGGTATAGCATGCTCGTTAACCTACAATGCCGACTCATATCGCAAATTTCACGAAAATTTTAGTTTTCTTTTTTCACTTGGTGTCGGCAATGGTAGATTTTATCGAGCATGCCGGAAAATCTTGTCAGCATTGAAATTTTATGACTTACCATGACGGCGTTTATGATACTCAAAGTGTGAAACTACTGGTTCTTTTCCTGGCTGACAAAATAAAGAAAAAGTACTTAATATAAATTAAACCAATTTAATTTTCTTTTCCATCTCTTGTCAGGAATTAGATCTCAACAGAAAGCAAAAATCTTGGTAAGCACATTAAATGGTTCAGACAGAACTTACAACAAGAATCTTATATCCGCCTTCCTCATCGAACATATATGTTTACAAGCCAAAAACAGGAAATCACTGAGAGATTTACCCAAAAGTGTAACCTTGCACAAACTTAGCGAAGATTACACTACTAGAATACTTGATCTACGTGGCTGAAAGATAAATAAAAAATCGAAAATGAAAATGTTGTATTAAAAAGAAAAGACAGGCAGAGCCTGCAAACACAAGAGTTACAAGGGTAGTCTACATATGCAGAGCAGAGAATAGACTACAAGCACAGACTAAGAACTAGAATACATGTACAGAATAGCTTCCCAGGTGTGTAGCACAGTGTTTAAATCAACAAATTTAAAAATGTCTGTCTCACAATTCCAAAGGATAAGAGTTTGTTTCACCAGGATGATAATCTCTTCCACTGACATGTGTCTCTTCCCGAAAACTCTATTGTTCCTTTCATTCCATAAGTTCCAAACTATAGCTGAAAATAATAGATTAAAGTTATGACCAGACAGATTAAAGTTATGATTGACTTTCAATTAAGAAAATAATAGATTAAAAAAGGTGTTATGAATGAATAACATAGTTAAGACCGAGTCAGCCACTGCTTGATTGACGATCTAATTACTAGTGAATTTTTTTACAAAAAGAATAATAGCGTACATACAATTTTGAAAAGAATCTATGTTGTTGTATTAAAGTTCTGACTTTGAACTTTTGGTACTTGGTCTAATATATACTTGTTTTCTTGGGATGGTGCTGGTTAGAACAATCACATCTAACAGCCGTGGTCCATCGTCCGTGCCCGGCCAATAGTACTAAT
The DNA here is from genome assembly GCA_023531105.1 of Papaver atlanticum. Lineage (NCBI taxonomy): Eukaryota > Viridiplantae > Streptophyta > Magnoliopsida > Ranunculales > Papaveraceae > Papaver > Papaver atlanticum. The sequence continues at coordinate 1,485,826 of JAJJMB010014738.1, read as the reverse complement.
CACCAGTAGAATCCAACACAGTTTAACTACTTTAGCTTCTTCTGCACTTGTCTGTAAACGAGGAAAATCCAACGGTTCCTAAATTCTAGCTAAAATAACTCAAGTCTTCTTTCCCTCGAAACAAAATCTTAAAACAAGGTTATGTTTCTAAAATCTCGAATCGATCAAGAATCATGGTTCCTCCACCTAAATCTAAGCTGGGATTATCGAAATGTTTTCTTATTTTACTCGTGATTTCTCCTACTTTCTCTACGTCAATCATATCTAAAATCGATCTTCGTTTAGTCTCTAAGAAGAAAAAAATGAGCCAGAGAGTCCGCAAAATGTTAATACTCAATTATCCCTGTAATCCATGATTCAATTGTACGAAATTTTATGATCTGGATTTTTTATAGTTTTGATAATTTTGTTAAGGGTTTGTGATTTTTTTCTGTTGTTGTTGGCTTAACAATTAGGTAGAGTGGGGTATGAAATTACTGATATGGGTATTCTAAATCAGTAACATTTTCTTGGCTTATTTCAGTTCCGCCTTATTGAATTATGTTTTGAAGATGCTGGTTATGACGTTTTCAAAAAGAATGAGGTCATTCTGAGTTCGGACGAAGAAGTTACGGCGAAAATAAGTTTACCGAATATCGACGTCTACACGCCAGTTCGCCGAAGGTGTCCGCAAACGGATTTCGTGACCCGGAGCTGTTTGCAAACCCAGTATGCGAACTGAAGTCCCTTGATTTTAATTTTAAATGATGGTATGCATACCTGGTATGTGTACCATGAAGGCCAAACATCCCGAACTACTATTTTCAAACCTAAACATTTATGAACCTTAAACATAAATCAACTTAGGTAGACATGAACGATACACAAGGTACATGGATCATTATAATTACTTTAAGCAAATAATAAAAATGTAAATCTTTCTCAAGTTTATAGACATACCTTTTTAGATAAATCCAATCGAACTCTCCAGCCTTACCAAAGATTCAAAATCTTACCTAACACAATATGTGTGCCCCAATTCTCATGCTTCCCTCACCATATACATAACAGGGCATTCCTTGGTGAGGATTCACTTACAACACAATCAAGTGGTGTTTAGGTGAACAATATCTTGCTCACCACAATTGTCTGAAACAGACTTTTCCGTAACTATAGAATTTTCATAATCTATAGTTTTTGGCTTATTCCATTTCTTCTTCCATCGATTCTTGTGTTCCACTTTTGAATTATCATGAAAAAGATCACTTTTAAAACATTTCATACCCAAATTCATATTTTCAAAGAACTTTTTAACTTCCAACATCATGGATACTTCCTTCTCCATAGTCATGAAATTTTCTGGGAAATCATTCCTTTTCAGACTCAATGGATCATTTACTTTCTTAGGTACCCACTTCTGAGTGTGTTTATGAATAACCGTAACCTTCTTTCCATTACTCTCTTCTAGAATTTTCGGAAGAGATTTGGATTGACTATTCTTTTGCAAGTTAGTCTTTCTCCAATTGGGAGCATCGGATCTTGTCTTTATCTTTACAAAGTTATCCTTTTGATAAACATTATAATTGTGAAAAGACTTCGTATGACGTTTATATGCAAATCTAGATTTATCACAGCACTGATTCCTTTGCCTAAAGGTTGGACGTTCACAACCCGTAATGTCAAGGGTGTTGGCCTTAACATATGATCTAGGTTTAATTACTTCTTTTGACACCCAAACAAGAATATCAAGAAGTTTTTCATTCCTTATACGAAAACTACATCTCATTTCCAGGTGACCTTTTTTTCTGGAATAATGACAAATATAAGGGACGTTCTAACCCTGATTCATGTGTGCTGGTTTTGGAGGTTGATATACTGTGATGTTTCGAACCTTAACTGTCGGTGAAGGTATTTCACTTTTGTCATCAGAAAAAACCTTTTGTTCAGAAGAAACACTAGCCTTGAATTTTTTTACCTATGTGCTAATACTTGGAGCATCTATTTCCTTACAGCCCAATCCTCGTATATCACGATGATTTTTACTTACTCCTAGCATTGTGGTTAATTTGCTTGAACTAGAATTGTACTTTTTCAATTCATCTTCCAACATCTTGATTTTATCAAGAGCAGCAACTAAATCAGCCTCGAGGCGTTTTTATCGAGTGAGATAAGCGCTTTCTCTGTCATCAAAACTTGTTCGCTGGGAGTTAATCCTTGCTTCAGTTGCTGAAAGTTTTTCTTCCGATATAAAGGAATCTCTACAAATATTATCACATTCAAGTGATTTTTTACTTAGGTCATTCTCAAGATATTTGAGGATAAAATAGTTACTGAAATTCCATATATAAAGACCTTGATAAATTCTCATTAATTTATTATTTTTGCGACAAAGATTGGTCAGACAAGGTGTGACATGAGAAGTTTTCATCTTCTTATTTTCCACCGAATCCAAAAGCTTAACATACTCTGAGACTTTCTCATCAATATATCTATTAATATTTGAGTCACCTTCGTCAGAAAGTTCATCCAAATGTTCTTCTAGGCATGTTTCATGGTTATCAACAGTTTCTACATTAAGAGAATGTTTAGATATTGACGTAGATGTGACAGTTTTCTAAGGTGAATCTAAGCTTTGAAAATCATTTGGTAATTTCTGGACTGGTACATTATTAGAGATAGGCTCGTCCATAATAGTCAGATTGCTACAAACACAGACTTGTGAGGTCTTAGCGTGTTTGCCTTCTCTGATACCAATTGAAAAAGCGGGGGTTTAACAACCACATCCAATATTTCGTTCGGCAATCAGTATGAACCAAACTCCAATATAATTCCAAGATAATCAACTAGACAGTCAGACTCAATCAAGGAAAGATATCCAAGAGTTGTATCTTTATTTCTCAAGACTCCAATATAATTCCACCATTAACCAATTAAGTGATATAATCTAATCAATATTCATGCAACTATTTACGTTTAAAGTTATTCTAATATTTGCAAAAGTAGATTTTTGGAATAACAAGTGTATTTCGAAAGCATAGAATATCAAAAACATAAGTCTAAGCATAATCTATCAAGAGAAATCACAATTGTTTAAGAAAAATCATTCAATCAATTCTCAATCAAAGCAAATAATCATATAAGAAATTGCAAAAATAATTAAAATAGAATTATACCACTTTTCATGGAACAATGGCTTCTTCCGTCGCCTCGGTTAAGGGGTTTAGCTCCTCATATTAATCACTTGCTCAAAGTACATATTTATAGCTCAAAAGTTGATTAAAAGAGTAAAAGAATACACTGTAGTCGCTGAAAGTCTAAAACAGAAGACTGAATCGTTGCTGAAAGGCTTTCTGTGACTGCAGGAAACTGTTTGTAAACGATACTCAGCTGCTGCAGTTGAACTACGATACTTGTATGCGACGGTTCTATGTGGGTCGTATTTTCTTCTTCGTCTTCTCCGGCAACAGCAGCAGCAGCAGAATGCGTTTTCCTGCAAGTTGATTTTTTCGGCTCTGTGGTGTTCTAAACTTCCCCTAAAGTCTTCCTCTCCTTCCTAGGAATCGTACTAACCCTTTTATACATAATAGAGTAAGGAAAATTCGAGAATATCTTTGATTTTTTCCTCCCAAACAAGTCACGATAATTCCTTTTTCTCATCAGCTGCACGTCGCCTCAGTCAATCCAAGCTGTCCAAACTCTTCCTGTGATAGAATCAAATCTCTAAGAAGAGTTTCCTTCCTCTTCTTCACCTGAGTTTCCATAAATAAACCAAGAAACTTGCCCAAAATAAACCGTGATATTTTTAACCTTTTTTCGCCTCCAATTCGAGTTCTAGCCACTTTGGATCCATTCCAACACCCTTACCTCGCCTGTTAGGTCCATAGGTGAAAACCCAATCAAATTCATCCTTTTAATCTCCATAAAAATCGATCAACAATCCAACCCTAAATCCGTCTGTGAAAAGAAAATTTTCCCGCCAGTTTTCTGTTTTTGAAAATGTGAAGAAATGTGACCTCCCCCTATCCAGTCCCGGTCTGTACTTAGCAGCTACTTGGAAATGGGTTACCCCTTATCCAAAATTAGAGTCTGAATAGCAAATGTCCTCCCAGGTACCTTTAACAACTTTTCGAGCCAATTTTGCCGCAAAAGTCTATTCCTCCAAAAACACCTACAAAGGGATAAAATACCAAAATTAGTACAAAAATGGGTACTAACAGTATACACAAAAGAGATGAAAATAGACACATAAATACGTCTATCAAATACCCCCAAACTTATTATTTGCTAGTCCCGAGCAAATCAAAACTACAAAATAAAATCCTAACTCACTTTCGCAGGCATCGTCGATTGCACTTAGCATGTGCAACAAGCCTTTAAACCCCTAGGTGGCCCTAGTGGCCGAGTTATAGTCTCTGGAGGGTTTACCATAGGTGTACCCACAAAACCTTTACTCCAGACCCTAGCTATCTACGCAGAACCTTGGAATGCACTAAAGAACCTCCTTGGTTGGCATACTTATTGATTACGGGAGGAAGTACCCTGATGCGAAATTCCAATTGATGTACACGAGTTTGCACTCAAGCATACTAAAATTCATATATAAGTGACAGAGCTCTACTCAGATAGTCGCACTATGGACATCAATATCCGGAGTCAACAAATCACATGGAAAGATTAAGAGATGGATATAGAAAAACATAGCTGGTTTTGATGTTGACTAGGTGAACGGTGTTTTCTCATATCTGTCTGAAGGCTTCCACCAAGATGAACCTGTCCTAATGGATTGAGATACCGGTCTGACTAATATCAACACAACTGGCATATACAAGGGAACCAGTGGTCGATAATCCTAATTCTAGATCAACTCATCTGGCATATACAAGGGAACCAGCGGTCGATTTATTGAACACACATTTATTATTATTTTTATTTTTTATTTTTTTAGAACTAACAACATGATTAGATCTTGTGGATCCAAGCGCATGCTTCTTGTCAGCAGATTACATGGTAATTCCCGTGGATCCTGCATTCCACGCTTGTTTAGGCGACGGAGACAGGGAGAACACACACATATTGCTATCCAAGTGTTATAATTTATTCCGATTGGTCTAATTGGTCTGGTTTTTTTTTTTTTTTTTTATGATATCTCAATCACTCTATTTCACCCTAGCTTTGGTAACAACTTGAATCCTGAGCCCCACCTAATCACTTAGAGAAATATATTTTTAAAAGAAAAGAAAAGAAAATAAATAGAAATGAAAAGGACTCAACGAGATATGGCGAAACTATCATGTTATTTCTAACACCTGAGCTCTGTGCTTTTATGAATAGACTCTTTAGATGTTTCCATCTAATCAGATTGGTCCCTCAACTCCTAAAACCAAAATGCTTCCATCCACTTAGATTGGTTAGTGTCATTCTTAATAGGCATAAATTTCTAGGATCTGGAGTTTATAACGCAACTAAAAAGTTTCTCCCATACCCCCAAACTTAAATCTAACATTGTCCTCAATGTTCTAAAGATGAAATTAAAAGCATGAACAAGGAGAAACTGTTACCATTTGAAGAAAAGGAGTTAAGTAAAGATATTACCGTGTCGCATGAACCATGGGTTACCTCCCAAGAAGTGCTAAGTTTCAGGTCTTCAGCCAGACATCAAGTACCATAAAATTTCTAATTACTTTTCAAATCATATATCAGTAGTCGAAATAACTGTGGGTCATCAAAACCAAAAAGCACTGCCACTAATATGAGACAACTGCACAGGATTAGAAAAATTAACAGACGGAGCACAACCTGATCTAAACTTTCTTGCAAGACAACTGGGTTTATCTGTGACGCCCTCTTAGGCTTCATGTGAGTATCTTGACAAACATATTTTTCCGAACTATGAGTTCCCACTTCCAGGACGGTATCAGGAGGATCGGGTTGTGGAGTCGGGACAGACTCAAGTAATACCTCAGGCAAATTAGACTCGAGTCCCAAGTTAGGGACTTCTAATAAAGATACTTGACCATCACTACCCCCAAAATTAGGGTAGTCAGTATTCTCAGACAAACCTCTAATTATTGCTTGAATTTCCGGATCCTCAGAGTCTTTAAAATAATCAAGAGCTTCTTCCAGTTCTCTACCCCCAAACTTAGAGTCATCATTACTCACAGAAAGACCTAACACTAGTGACTGAATTTTTGGGTCTGTAGAGTCCTTGAAATATTCGAGAGCTTCTTCTAGTTCTAAAATTTGGTCATCTATCTTACCTAAGATAATTGTCTCATCAAATTCATCTAAAGAATCACCAAACAAAGTGTCGTCCCAATTAACCTGAACTAGATCCTGAACCAAAGTACTAATCATATTCACTTCCTCTAAATCATCATAAGGTTGTCTAGTAACATTAAAGACATTTATTTCAGTGGTCATATTACCAAAGGATATGTTCATAAGTCCGGTCCTACAGTTGATAACGGCATTAGACGTGGCTAAAAATGGGCGACCTAAAATCACCGGTATTTGATTCTCTGGGTCAGGGACAGGTTGTGTATCTAGGATTACAAAATCCACAGGATAAATAAACTTGTCGACCTCAATAAGAACATCTTCTATCACACCACGAGGAATTTTAACAGACCTATCATCTAACTGCAGTGTTATCTTGGTGGGTTTCAATTCACCAAGTCCCAGTTGTAAGTACACATGGTACGGAAGTAAGTTCACACTAGCTCCTAAGTCAAGTAAATCTTTTTCTACCCTGTGTTTTCCTATCGTGCAAGCAATGGTAGGGGCACCTGGGTCTTTATACTTAGGAGTTGTGGTGTTCTGAATGATCGAACTTACATGACAGGCTAAAAAGGCATTTTTAGGGACACTAAGCTTTCGCTTTCGCGTACACATATCCTTGAGGAACTTGGCATAAGCCGGAAGTTGCCTAATTGCTTCTAGTAACGGAAGGTTTATGGTAACTTTCTTAAAAACTTCCATAATGTCATTAAAGTTAGATTCATTCTTTGTTGGTACTAGTAGCTGTGGAAATGGGCTCTAGGAATAAAATAGGGCCTCTCAGGAACCGAATTGACATCATCAGAGATTTTATCAGTCTCCTCAGCTATGGATGGTCCTGAGGGGTGAACTACAGTTTGCTCACTTTCGGACATGTTTACCTTATTGTCTACAACTCTACCACTCCTAATTGTTCTAATAGCATTCAATTGATTCGATGGTTTTGTACCTACTTCATGAACTCCTCTAGGGTGTGGTTATGTTTCACTAGGAAACCTACCTTTTTCTCTCAAAGACTCATTTATCAGACCTACCTGGGTTTTTAACTCGGAAATAGCCTGACTATTTTCTTGTCCTATCTTGTTACTAGCTTGTAGACTTAGTTCTACTAATTGCTGAAATTTTGCAGTTTGCTGAGTTAACAACACAAGAGACTCCTCTAGGCTTAGGATTTTCTTATCCGACTGATTCTGAAATTGAGCTTGTCCCGAAGGATTCTTAGCATAACTAAAACCTGGGGGAGCATTAGAGTTACTAAACTGACCTTGATTCTGGTCCTTAGACCATGCAAGGTTACCCAGGATTATAGGTTTCTGAATATGGGTCAAATTTCTGACGATTATCGAGTCTAGTGTTATTATAAAGAGCATTGGATTGCTCTTCATTATTATGGCCTTCCCAAAAAGGCTCCAATCTACCACTAGTGTGACCCATTTCTAGAACTTCTAACCTTTTAGCTATCGCTGCAATCTTGGCATCTGATTCAGAGCCTCCTTCTACCCTATTAACGTTTCCTCTTCTTAGAAGAATTGTTTTCCGGGGTTTCCTACTATTTTCCCATTGTTGGGTCTTTTCGGCGGCTTCATTCAAAAATGCCATTGCCGCATCAACAATTTGGTTCTCAAACCCACCTGTACACAAAGCTTCTACCGTGGTTATTGTGGAATAATCTAAACCCTCATAAAGGATCTGAACTAGCCTAACCTTTTCTAAACCATGGTGAGGACATTGTGTTAAAAAATCATTGAACCTTTCCAAATACCTATACAAAGATTCTCCCTCTTGCTGTGAAAATGTGCAAATTTGCGTCCTAATAGACGATGTTTTGTGCCTAGGGAAAAACTTATTGAAAAAGGCAGATGTAAGTTGTTCATATGTTTCGATTGACTCAGGAGTCAAACTATACAGCCACGATTTGGCTTTATCTTTCAGGGAAAAAGGAAATAACCTAAGTTTCAAAGCATCATCATCTAAGCCTCTAATTCTTAGGGTACTGCAAATTTCTTCAAAATCCCTAACATGGAAATAAAGGTTTTCATTCTCTTTCCCTAAAAAGATTGGGAGCATCTGTATGGTCCCAGGTCTAAGCTCATAATTGGCTTCTCTGTCAGCTAACTTAATACACGAGGGACGAGTGGTCCTAGTCGGATTCAACAAAGCTTTCAAAGTAGCCATTTCTGGTACTATCGGAGTATTAGGGATTCTCTCTTCAGGAGAATGTTCAAAATAGGACTCTCCGAAAATTGGACTTTCTAGATTAAGGTAATCGAGACGCTTAGAACTGCTAGGTTTTTCTTTAACAAATCTACCTAGGGCGTCTCTTTTACGTTCAGGCATACAAGAGTTTCCAAATTTGAAGGGTGAGCAATCACAAATCAAAGACGACTCAACCAAATCAAACCTATTGATTTCTAGCAAACAAAAAGCATGATGGCTCCACTTAGATTGTTTCTAGACTTCCAAGAGGCAATTGGGTATAATTTTAGCAAACCTCGTAGGACGATCCAAATAAAGTAAGTCGAAGAGAAGTAAGAGAAGCTCAGAGGAGCTTTGATACCCCCACCTCTTTGGAAACGCTTCCCTGGGTTACAAAGCGGCTCTAATCGACTTACAGTAATCTTCCTGAACTTTGAGTTAGGCTAACAAGATACCCAATACGATCCTTTTGAACGACTTTCCTATAAGCTCGTTACCCTATCGGTCTCGTTTTAGTCAATATTTTAAGCTTGGGTTCGCGTTCGGTATCGTTTTCCTAAGGCGGGCAAGAAGAGAACGGTGATGAAATCCGAACCCTTATCTTGTATGGCCAGGCCTTGCCCTTTACTAGAAAAGTAAATGTCCGTATTCGGATCCTCAACAGATATGCACCTTAAGGAATACAGTAACTCGCTGACAGGGGATTCGCGTGTGTTCAGAATCTTACCTCTCGTTCCATACGGGGGATGAATCAGTTGTAGTCGACTCGGGCCACTGACTCCTGTGTCAGTGTACGAACCCAAGTTGCAGAGACAATATCGTAATTGTCCTCCTTCTCTGCAAACAGTTTTTATATTTAAGGATACCCTTCCGTAGGGTATATAAAAATAAAAAATAAAAATAGTGTCCAAAGTCCAAAAAGTCCAAAAAAGAAAATAAAAATTACAAAATAATAAAGAAACCCTAATACAATTTTTTTTCTTCTTTTTTTTTTTTCTTTTTTCTAAAAAAAAATAAACAAAACCCTAAAAAAAACTAAAAAAAAACTAATAAATAAATAATTAAATAACAAAAATAACTAAAATAAAGTTGTCTTCTTTTCCGTTCTTTTCGCTTTAATCTTTTGCTCATAGTCTTTACGAAATCACCAAACTCCTTGGCTCAATTTTTTCTTTACGTTCCAAAACCTGTAGACAAAAGACAAATACCAAAAAACATAAAATAGAACAAAAATAAATAAAAATAAAAATAAATCTAAAACCCTAAAAAAAAGTCCGCGTCGGCGGCGCCAAAAATTGATGTGAATTTTAAGTTGTTGTAAAAAGTGATAAGTAGAGTTCGTTCAACTCAGGCTTATGAAGGATTTACGAAAATTAAATAAAGTTGTTTCAACAATAATAAGAAAACAGCGAGACTCTGGATTCCACCATTAACCAATTAAGTGATATAATCTAATCAATATTCATGCAACTCTTTACGTTTAAAGTGATTCTAATATTTTGCAAAAGTAGATTTTTGGAATAACAAGTGTATTTCGAAAGCATAGAATATCAAAAACATAAGTCTAAGCATAATCTATCAAGAGAAATCACAATTGTTTAAGAAAAATCATTCAATCAATTCTCAATCAAAGCAAATAATCATATAAGAAATTGCAAAAATAATTAAAATAGAATTATACCACTTTTCATGGAACAATGGCTTCCTCCATCGCCTCGGCTAAGGGGTTTAGCTCCTCATATTAATCACTTGCTCAAAGTACATATTTATAGCTCAAAAGTTGATTAAAAGGGTAAAAGAATACACTGTAGTCGCTGAAAGTCTAAAACAGAAGACTGAATCATTGCTGAAAGGCTTTCTGTGACTGCAGGAAACTGTTTGTAAACGATACTCAGCTGTTGCAGTTGAACTACGATACTTGTATGCGACGGTTCTATGTGGGTCGTATGTTCTTTTTCGTCTTCTCCGGCAACAGCAGCAGCAGCAGAACGCGTTTTCCTGCAAGTTGATTTTTTCGGCTCTGTGGTGTTCTAAACTTCCCCTAAAGTCTTCCTCTCTTTCCTAGGATTCGTACTAACCCTTTTATACATAATAGAGTAAGGAAAATTCGAGAATATCTTTGATTTTTTCCTCCCAAACAAGTCACGATAATTCATTTTTCCCATCAGCTGCACGTCGCCTCAGTCAATCCAAGCTGTCCAAACTCTTCCTGTGATAGAATCAAATCTCTAAGAAGAGTTTCCTTCCTCTTCTTCACCTGAGTTTCCATAAATAAACCAAGAAACTTGCCCAAAATAAACCGTGATATTTTTAACCTTTTTTCGCCTCCAATTCGAGTTCTAGCCACTTTGGATCCATTCCAACACCCTTACCTCGCCTGTTAGGTCCATAGGTGAAAACCCAATCAAATTCAGCCCTTTAATCTCCATAAAAATCGATCAACAATCCAACCCTAAATCCGTCTGTGAAAAGAAATTTTTCCCGCCAGTTTTCTGTTTTTGAAAATGTGAAGAAATGTGACCTCCTCCTATCCAGTCCCGGTCTGTGCTTAGCAGCTGCTTGGAAATGGGTTACCCCTTATCCAAAATTAGAGTCCGAATAGGAAATGTCCTCCCAGGTACCTTTAACAACTTTTCGAGCCAATTTTGCCGCAAAATCCTATTCCTCCAATAACACCTACAAAGGGATAAAATACCAAAATTAGTACAGAAATGGGTACTAACAGTATACACAAAAGAGATGAAAATAGACACATAAATGCGTCTATCAAAAACCCCGGGACCTAGTCTAGAATTAACACCACACTTGATTAAGCCGCTACAGACACTAGCCTACTACAAGCTAACTTCGGACTGGAATGTAGTTGATCCCTAACCAAGTCTCACAACGATTAAGGTACAGTAGCGTTCCTTACGCCTCCAGAACCATGCCGGATTCTACGCACTTGATTCCCTTAGCTGATCTCACCCACAACTAAGAGTTTCTACGACCCAAAGTCGAAGGCTTATAAACAAATCTGTCTCCCACAAAAATGTCTATTCTAATAGATAAATCTGTCTCCCACAGAAGTACCTATGAAGTTTTGTTCCGTCTTATGATAAATCAAGGTGCACAAGAACCATTTGATAATCCGTTCTTATACTCCTGAAGAGCAACCTAGATATATCAATCACCTCACAATAACTTAACTATATGGTGGTAGAAGAAGTTACTGCAGAATCACAAAGTACGAGACGAAAAGCTTTGTGATTACTTTTTATATCTTACATATCGGAGATAAATCCCGAGTAAATATTAGAGAAGATAGTACTTAATACGATAGAACAAGTAAGATTAGAATACACAACTACAGAGAAAATAGTTGGTCTGGCTTCAGAATCCCAATGAAGTCTTCAAGTCGTTAATATAATGGTTTTAGGAAAAACCTAGGTTAACGGAGAATCGACTCTAGTACGTAACTAGTAACACACAGAAGGTGTGGGGATTACATTTCCCAGTTTCTAGAGTTCTCCCTTATATATACTTCAGATTAGGGTTGCTTACAATCAAAGCTAAGAAACCTTAGAAACAAAGCAATCAATGCCCACCGTCGGATGAAACCCTAACTCAAGATTCAAGCTAAGTCTGCTTAGAAAATAAGCATTCATTCTCCACCATTAGATGGTCTTAGCTTGTTACACACAAATGAAACATACCTTCATTTAAATATGGGTTACCGTACCTAAACGTGTATATTGAGTTGGCTCAATAATAGTTAACCGAAGTTAGCCACATGAGCACTTTCATCTTAACCATATTCATCTAACACTTCTAGATCAAATATGATGATCAATCAATCATGAAAGATAATCAAATTAATCTAATTGTGTTTCAAACAGAGTTGTTCAATTGTTCACCATTTCATAGAAATATTTATGAACCAATTGAATCGGAATAGGTTTGATTCGTAATCGTACAGAGTACTTATACATGAATCAAATCATAAACATTAAGCCACGATTTGCAAACTTTGCATTCCTTAGATAATAAATGTTTTAGTTCATGAGTATGAAAAACATACATGACCGATTCAAGAAAAATAACCACTGTGTTCGCCAACCAGGTAGGCGAACAATAGCTCCAGACCTTGGCCTTGTCCAGCCGTTCGCATACCAGGTATGTGACCAGCTGTCCTGGACCAAACTCAGGTGAAATCATTCGCATACTAGGTATGCAAACAAGGTTCCCGGACCTGAATCATACCAAAACAGTTTGCATACTAGGTACGCGTACTGTTGTGTATCCAGACATGGGTTAAGTGTTCTAAACTCCCAATTCAATCATTGAAACATCCTTAGAAGACGCTAATAGCTGTCTCACACAAACTATTAGCTTCAAGTAATTTTCAAGTGATTGAATGATTAATACGAAACTTTCCAAGTCGACATCAAATGATTGTCTCACAAAAATCATTAAGATGTTTCACGGAAATTTCCACATGATCATCTTTTGACATAATATTTAGTTTCCAACAAAAGATTGTTTCCAACTAAACTCGTCAAGCATAATGATGAACATAGTTAAAGCAAAAACTTCCAACACATATTTCGAGAAATAGATAAATGAGATAAACTCTAATCGAAATATCAAATGCGTATAATATGAAAGTCTACATAGTTATACGACTTAGTCTCAATAGGAGATAAAATAAAATAGACTTCTGAGTGATAGATAAGTTTTAGTCTCCATATACCTTTTATGGATGAAGTTCCTCCAAGCTCTCTTCAGCATATCTTCCTCTTTAATCGATAAACGCCGTGAAGTCTAAAACTCAACTACACATTCTATCCTAATCCGAGACATAGCTATAAGTAGACTAGAAATCAAGAATATAGTTTTGATCAACTAAATGTGACAAACAAGCTTGAGATAGCAACGCTTGCGAGTTCGACCGAGAAATGCTCTAACACGAGTTATCTTGAGAAATAACTTATTCTTGTTCTGGAAGAGTTATATTATTAGAGTTTGGTATTATTAGGAAAGTGTATTTGCTTAGTCTTCAAGTTTGTTTTACTTTAAATAGGTTGTTGAGCCATGAGAGTTTGTACACCAAGATTATTATCAATGTAGTCTTTTTGCTTCCGCTTTTATGCTCTTCTATCTCTTGCTCGATCCTACATCTGGTATCAGAGCAAGATGAGAGGGAGAGAGAGGAGAGAGAGAAAGTTGGATATTTTAGTGGGTGAATAGGGTCTTAGAGTGGCTAATATTTCTAAAGCCTATATAAGGCAGATTTTAATCAATGAAAAATATTGAAGTTTAGCAATGTAGATTCTTATTTTTATGAGTGTTTCAATCTCTCTCTCACTCCTCTCTGTGCTATGTTGGGGAAGTCCCACAGAAGAGGCAATGGAGGAGAAGAAAAGAGGAAGAAGAAGAGACGATTTTTTTTTTTTTTTGGGTTTAGGTTTAGTTTTTGATTTGTGAGCCAAGATAATATTATCAGACATAAGTCTATTCTTGAGAAAAGCAGCCTGGTAAGACCTAATAATCTTATAAAGAAGGAGTTTTAGCCTATTAGCCATAATCTTAGAGACTATTTTATAAGATGTTTTACATAAGATTATATGACGAAACTCAACATCATCTTTTTGACAAGTAACTTTAGGTATCAAAGGCAAAGAATTATGATTATTCTCTTTGAACATGTATTTAGAGTGAAAGAAAGATTTTACCATGTTGATTGTCTTATTTCCTACAACATCCCATATCTTCTGGTAGAAACCAAGAAGAAACCCATCTGGTCTAGGAGATGTCCAAGGTTTTATTGAAAAAAGAATATCTTTTATTTCCTGTTCAGAAGGAACTCTCACAGAATTTTGGTTATCAATATCAATAATGCAACTAGAGATGCAATTCATAAATCCCAGGTCAACACCAGGATCAAAAGTAAAAAAAAAAATTCCCTCTAACCCACTTTGATAAAAGGCAAACTCTTAAAGTGAAGGTATGTATAGGAAGTAAATTATTGGATTCAGGTAATTACGTCCCAGAAGTCGACTCACTCTGAACTAGGAGAAAGACATAGTTCAAACTCGGAATTACTGGTTCCAGGAGATTTTAACTAAAGAACATGTAGTCGATGAAATAACATCAGTTCTACTACACTATAATAATTTTAAAAAGTAGAAAGTGATAAAAGATCGAGGTAGACCGCAAATGCATCATCTTATGATTTAGCAATAAGGATCGAACCAGGACTAGAGATCCCTTATCTAAATGACATTACTTTACTTGGTAAAAAAATGACTCAAAAAATTTAATCCAAACATTTTTATATTCCATCGGCATTGAGGATCGGGAGCGTAATGGTCAGTCGGGCCGTTACCCATCAACCTGACCGTTTGATTACTCAATCCAAGTGATCCTGGCCGCCCCTTTATCCTTTTCGAACTCGCACATTGACGAAGGGCCGAGGGCATTTTTTTTTGACTTTTTTTTTTGTTTTGTTTTGAGTAGAAAGATTTTATAAACAAAAGGGCAAAAAGAAAGAAACCGTGAAAGTACAAAAAAAAAAAAAAAAAAAAAATTGTTTAAGAAGGGAGTGTAAAGAAAGGGAAGTCAAAAAAAAATTTCATCTCGAGAGTGTTTGGGTATTAGGGTTTTGCGTAATGGTAACTGTTGAGTGATCAGCTAAGTAACTGGGAAAAACACACACGGAAGAGACAGAGTCAAGCGCAGAACAAAACCGCACGGAAGAGACGGAGTCAAGGGCTGAACAAAACCGCATGGAACTTCATTCAACAATGGAAGAAGCATCCACTGCTCAGTTATGTGGTCTTGATGCACGTAAATAATCTAGGTTTTCCCTATTTCTTACCCCCACTTTCCCTATTTCCTATCCCCTCAAAAATTTTAAAATCAATTTCACTTTCCAATCGTTTTTCCTATGCACCACCTTCCATAGTCAAATTAAATTTGATCATGACTATTAATTGCCATGCCAATTTTGTCTCCTCCGTTGTAAATCTTCCATTTTCATAAAGAAACAACCATTGAAAAACTATTATAAAAACCCTAGATTTGATTGTTTGTTTATTATAGTACTCTAAATTAGTATTATTCTTTATCGTTTAATTCGCAGAGACATAAAAGAACAACCAGTGATCAATCCATAAACCACTGTTATGGAATATTCCCGTATTGAAAGATCTAGGTAAAAATAATCAAACCTAAAATCAAATCGAACATCAACAAGATTATGCTAATTCTGTTGAAAACCATTTAGTGAAAAATGCTTAGAGGTTACTTAGTAAACCTACTTCAGATTTGCTCAAGTTTCTAACGAGTAGTGCTGGTATGGGAGTTCAGATTTTGACGACTAAAAGTGGTCGTGGTTTTCCAGAAACCGATGAACAAAAATATGCAAATGGTTAATTATATTTTTGTTTTTCGTAGGCATACCTTCAAATTAATAGAGTCCATTTTGCTTTTCGTCTGACGATTATTGGTGAATGTCATCGTACAAATTTTGATAACTTCTGCTGGTTAATCATTTAAACCTACAATTTTGAAGACGATCAAGTTCTTCATTACCTAAGATACGTAACAGCTTAACTAGATTTAATATCTCCATTAGCTATACATTATCTTTGCTGTAATCATTCTGGAAAAAAATCATCATAACAGCGGCACTGTTGACCATGAGCTTGATCACTAATCGTCCATTGACATACTATAATTACACATTAACCTAGCCGTATCAATATTAGGTGATGCAGCAATAATACTTCCTCCTGATAACTATGGTTTAATAGTTCCCACTTATAATTTTTTCCGACCATAAACATACTCTTATGATTTTACGTTTGGCAGTAGAAATCCATTTTCCTTGCAGAACATATACAATACACATTTAAAAAATAAAAAATTAGGTTGCTTTTCTGGGGTTTTGATTTTCCTGGGACAATTTCTAGTTTTCGTGAAAGCATCTTTTGAAACAAAATCAGTAGGTATGATAAAAAAAAATAAAAAAAACGATCATTGAAGATGGTGGCGGGTTGTGGAGATGAAGGAGAAAACCTGGTAGTCGGGTGGAGATGAGATGGAGAAGAAGGTTGGGTGTATAAGTTCATGGGTGGAACTAAAAAGTCAAACGATAGTACTTTGGATATACAATTGTTTATTTGGGTGGTACATTGGATAAATTGGGATAAGGATGCGAATTAATATGGATGGTAAAAAGGGAAAATGAGGATAAGAAATAGGGAATACATATCTGCGGATGCTTGTGATAGCATGTTATATTGTATCTCCTTTGTTTTGGGATAGCATGTTATATTGTATCTGCATCTGTACCTCTTGGGAAAGCATATCTGCAGATGCTTGTGAAGGCCTTGAGTGTTGTTTAGGTATTTTGACCTGCATAACTAAGTACCTCAAAAATCTATTGGGTTTCCCATTGAATCTTTGCAGGTGAGGATGTAAATGATCCTTTGGTTACAACAGATGGCAGTTCTAGTGGGCCGTTTTCAGATTCTCTGCAAGGTCCAACTCTCAACGATGACTTGGCAGTCCATGAAGGTTCACCCCCTGCTCCAAACTGTGATCTAATGGATCCTGTCCATGACCCTCCGGCAACGGCTGATCCCTTCGTTACACCAGATCACTGCTTGATTGTTCCATTCCGTTCGGAGTTCATTGATAATTTTGAAGCCTCTGTTGACGATGATGACGATGAGTTCTATCGTATGCTTTGGGCTAATGAAGCCGGTATTTGCCTATATCTCTACTTCTATATATATTTATTTATTTATTTTTTGCTTTACAGATATATGTGAACTTGATCCTGCTGTGCACATGCTATATACACTTTGTTTGATCTGCATCATGGCCTCAAATGTTTTTAATAATCAAGGCTTCTCTAGTGTGATGCTTTCCTTATGTGCAGATGCTTCTAATGTGGATAGGACAGAGAGTAAAGAAGAAGGGCGAAAAGTTGTAAGTGCTTGTAAACAAGTGGTATATTTTGTACATTTGTTGGTAGATAACTGTCCTTTCAACTGGTATCTTGGTCCTGTTTCATTGTTAACCCTTGTATTTATCCAATGTCGTCTCTGTTTACTTGCTAACTTGCTAACTTGCTATAGTCAAGTTTTGATGATGTGGTCTAAGGCCATAAGAGTTTAATTTTTACAGATGACAAATGTCCTGTCTATTTTCACCCACATGTCATCATACACTTAAAATGTTAGTTAAGATACTATGTTGACAGTATTTCATTTTTTCTTTCGATGTATCAGCCAAGTGATGCTGACTCCTGCTCTCCACTTGTTATAACTACAAGTCAAGGAAGTTCGGTGTCCGGCTTTCCTCCTGGTAACATCTCAGTTTAGCTCCACGTTTATATGCTTATCTGATTGTTCTGTTGGTACGTGTGTACTTTGATGCTTTCCTTATCCGATGCTTTCCTTTTGTGCTGATGCGTGGAGATGCTTCTCACGTAGAAGATAAAAAAGAGGTAATTGCCCATAAAAGAAGAAAGAAGAGGACAAAAAAAAGTAAAAAAATAGATGATAAAAAAGAGGTAAGGTAACTGCCTGTAAACAAGTGGTGTATTTTGTACAATTGTTGGTAGATAACTAACCCTTTCAACTAGTGCCTTGGTCTTGTTTCATTGTTAACCCTTTTATTTACTTGCTAACTTGCTATGGTCAATGACTTTTCCATTGATGATGTGCTATGAGGCCGTAAGAGTTCATTTTTAAAGATGATAAATGTCCTGTCTCGTGTATTGTGCTATTTTCACCCACACGTCATCATACACTTAATGTTGACAGTACTTCATTCATTCTTTTAATGTATCAGCCAAGTGATGTTGGAAGTTCGATGTCTCAGCCAATGCCAGTTTGTTTGTTTTTTATCAACGATTTATTAGTTTCTTTCGATGACATGAAGCATGGCTTTTGTTGTAAAATGAGTA